>JAUJYZ010000663.1:277500-790000 GCA_033675265.1 Actinostola sp. cb2023 | reverse complement strand
AATAAGATCAGATCACAGATGTTTTAGTTATTGCGAGAACTCACAAGTTTGGCTTGAATACTGTACTAAACATCTACTCGAAGGAAACAAGAATATATTTAATGTTTATGAAGAAAATGGACAGAAAACAGTTTTGCGTTGGTATTCATTACTCAAGGCATATTTACCCTGCACAGTGCAGTGAAAGTGAGTTCAGTTTTCGAAATAAAACGAATGTTTTTAAGTTGCTTTGTGCTTCTCCATACAGAACACAACCACCTTACTAAAACAACATTAACAATACAAACTAGTAATACAATATATAACCTGCTAGCAAATTACCTCAACGATTTCCATATCAGTTTCGGTTTCTTCTTTCAAGTCTTTTTCCGTACGAAAATGAAATTTAGGGTTGAATGTTGTGCGGTCGTGAATGTTTTCCTTTTCTTATAACCCTAGATACATCAATAGCAGGATATATGTACCAGTGGTCTTATTAATCATTCATTGGAACCAACAATAATGGCAAGTTTCTTCAAACATTTAATTATTCAAAGCACGACAGTAATTAGGGTGCGAATCTAAGTGTGGTTGGTCCTTAGTTTCGTTATGTTTTCTTATAGAAACACGGCTAAAACCATACAAACAAGAACTTGAATGTGATTGCGGTTTAGATATATAAATACTACACGGTTTTTTTCTGTTATTTAGACGTGTTTCTCCAATGAAATGTTTTCAATTGTCATTATTCTTTAATCCTGTTCACCTACCATCACGAGTTGCTCTCTAAAAACACCTGATCCGGTAGAACTGAACACCACTCAACGAATTGTTGAAATCCCTCAGCCAAAACAAAACCGCGCTGTATTTCCAAGTTATGTAAAGGTTTTAAATTCAGGCAGTATTACTTACCGAACCAAAATACGAAACTTTCGATATCTTTTGAAAACTTTTTGGTTGAAAAACTTTGTGATTTCAATAGGTTTGAACTACGCAGGAATCGCAAGACAACTTGTCAACCCTTTTGTTAGGTTTCGAATAATATTTCAAATGTCAATGTCTTTATGTTGTATAGTTCGATAGTTCCTACCGACAACGCTAATTACTTTACGAGACGCCAAGCAGTAACTCCTTCAGATATAGTTTCTAAAATCTACAACGGAAATCGAAGATACGAAATTTCCTGGATTTGCGGATAACAAAGTCGTTTATACACTGTTGTTGATTTAGTAGATAGTTTCATAAACTACACAACTTAAATATATGTTAGTATCATAAGGACAGGTGTATTATATAAGCTGTAAATAGCCTTCTCGCCATAACCTGAAAATAAATACCTTCGAAATCTAGAATAGCGAGTTCAATCCCAAACTACAGACACTGGAAGCCTATTAAATTACGCGACCCGGCCGTGTCAATCTTCTGATATCAACTGCAAAAGCTTTCGCGGAAAGTAGGAACGAAATAAGACCCGTGAAGTTAAAGTGTCTAAGAGTTTTATCACGGATTTATTCAATTGACAGCTATTTTGAAAAAGATGTTCTCAATTAAACAATTGTTCGTTTTAGACCAGGATACTTAGAAAGATTGTATCGTGCAGAACTAGCTCAGTGTTGTCGAGATTTAACCGCGTTAAGCTTTGAAATAAGTTCATACTTACAAAAAAAACCATAGAGACTACAGTCCATCATTGTGATTTGAGAACACAGGTCAGATAAGATCGCCCAATAGGTGATTATCTATGGGACGGAGCAATGAAACAATTATTGGACTCTTCTCGCTCAAGATGTCGTTCTTATCCGATACGTAAACTTAATGAAGACAACCACTACGATTCGCAAACATCCTCGAGTTTCTCAAAACACTCGCGGAGTCTTTGTGAAGGCGAAGTTTAGTGAGCCAATTAAGCGAGACACAACAATCGTCGACCAATGTGATTGGAATCATCCACAAAGCGTCTAATTTAGGCAAGCGAGCCTCTTCCGAGATTCGATCTTAATCGACGAAACCCGATACCAAGGTTCAATAAGGAAGAGGCAAACGTCAAAGAAACGGACGTAGCAAAATGCGGCTCAAAAATATTGCAAAACGTTCTAAATCGTTTGCTGGTATTTTGTTTTCTATCTGAGAAAACTTTGTACATTGTTTGCGAAATATAATTCAGATTAAGACAATGGAAAAAGTGGTAAATATAGTAGTGGATGTGTTGGTGGTTTTATTTAGACATCACCTTTGTAACTCATAGTCGTAGACACCAATTAAGTAACTTAAATAGCTATTGGTGAATACCTCGTAACCTACGACCTTGACGATGATTTACTAACCAGAAACGCTCTCAAGTAGTGGAAAAATAATACACAAACACTTTGTAGTTGTCATCAATATATTCAGGTGGTACAACTATGTGCCATGGTCTCTCAAGAGTAAATAGAGTAAATTTATTCGTTTAAAATGGACGTGATTGTTACAAGAAAACAAACAGCTAGTGTCATCTCACAGTGTAAAGTATTAAAGTCCTTGATGATATCTACGTTACTAGAGTGACAATTTTTGTTACAGCCAAAGCGAATTAATATTTCACGACTACACACAATTCTAAATAAAAAATATGAGGTGGATGAACATATGTTATACAATAATAAAAGTTTCATCATTTACGAGAAGAAGAAAATAACTCAAGGTCGTGAAACTTTTGATCGTCATTTTGGGTATAATTACAACATTAGCCATTACCAAATCGAGCAGGGGACTGGGACCAAGTCCGTAAAACTAATTCAATAAGAAACTAGCAAAAATGGGCATCATTTTCTGAGAGAGCAGACCAAACTTAGCTTGTCTGCAAAGTTTGGTGAACTTTGGCTTAATATTGACGATGCTAGAGGGCATCAAATATGTATATTTTTCCCATACAAACTCTGTAAATTTTTGACGTTGTCCATCCAAACCATACATTCACTGTAAAATTTTGGCTGGACAACACAATTTCAAAAGTTTATAAATCCGACAGAATTTGCTCAAATCACATCAAACTTTGCACAGATGATAATTTCAACATGCTCTTTCATGTCATGAACTTAATTTCGTAATTACATTAATTCTAATAAACTCGTTCCCAGTCCCCTGCTCGATTTGATAATGGCTAATTAGAGAGAAATTCGAGAACACAAACCAAAAATCTTTAAAGTGGATTTAATGTGACAAATAAAAGCTTCCACGAAATAGGTTTATCAGCCAGAGAAATAGCAAAAGTAAGTTTTCTTCTGGAATGTATGCGCATGCGTAAACGTGCTTGAACTATCTGGTAAGTATCTTTCGCGGGGTGTGCGCGTGTACATAAACCACTGGCTCGTATGTGTCGGCAAATGGTATTATTTTAAATGGCTCAGGTGGATAGGTAATCAGGGTTAAGTTGAACCTAGGAAATAATCACGACATGAACTGCCCTTGTACACGAGAACCGTGAGAGAACAGGCAAGAAAAGAAAAGAAAAATGAAAGAAAGGAAACGAAAACAAGAAAGAAACTGAGAAATAAAAAAGGTGCGCTTAGAAGTATTTCGAGCGCGTTCTTTGTCTGTGAAACATGTGACCACGTGGGTATGCTGAAGGGCACGCTATAGAGTCGTTTTCGTATGAGTGGGAAGTAGCTACGGTACAGTTCGTGCCGTACCGTATCGCGCCATCATCATGCGGTATCCAAGCATTCTGATTGGTTGAGCGATGATTTTGCGCGCTGTGATTGGTTGAATACAATGTGTTCGATTCCGTACCGTGACCGTAAATCCGTACAGTAGGTTTCCCACTCATACGAAAACGACGTCTATATTAGTCTGGATTCAGTGTCGGTAAGTATGAGCTTCGGTGAAGAGTTGCCACGGCTCATTATTGCTGGCCACGCCGTGCTGATGAGTCCCAGTAAGGACGAAACAGCTGTCCACGGCTGCATTCTAGTTGCGAGCGTTTCTCATGTCAGGTCTAGCTAACCGTTGTGCTATGTGTTATTGTTGTTAGTTTGGCTAGTTGATATATGTTGCCCAGAAAGCTGCGTACTTAGTGATTGGTCGAGAGCTGGTTTACCTGCGTACTTAGTGATTGGACGGCGAGAGCTGGTTTGCCTGCGTACTTAGTGATCGGTCGAGTGCTGGTTTGCCTGCGTACTTAGTGATTGGACGGCGAGAGCTGGTTTACCTGCGTACTTAGTGATCGGTCGAGTGCTGGTTTGCCTGCGTACTTAGTGATCGGTCGAGAGCTGGTTTACCTGCGTACTTAGTGATTGGACGGCGAGAGCTGGTTTGCCTGCGTACTTAGTGATCGGTCGAGTGCTGGTTTGCCTGCGTACTTAGTGATTGGTCGAGAGCTGGTTTGTCTGCGTACTTAGTGATTGGACGGCGAGAGCTGGTTTGCCTGCGTACTTAGTGATCGGTCGAGTGCTGGTTTGCCTGCGTACTTAGTGATTGGTCGAGAGCTGGTTTGCCTGCGTACTTAGTGATTGGACGGCGAGAGCTGGTTTGTCTGCGTACTTAGTGATTGGTCGAGTGCTGGTTTACCTGCGTACTTAATGATTGGACGAGAGCTGGTTTACCTGCGTACTTAGTGATTGGTCGAGAGCTGGTTTGCCTGCGTACTTAGTGATTGGTCGAGTGCTGGTTTACCTGCGTACTTAATGATTGGACGAGAGCTGGTTTGCCTGCGTACTTAGTGATTGGTCGAGAGCTGGTTTGTCTGCGTACTTAATGATTGGTCGAGAGCTGGTTTGTCTGCGTACTTAGTGATTGGTCGAGAGCTGGTTTGTCTGCGTACTTAATGATTGGTCGAGAGCTGGTTTGCCTGCGTACTTAGTGATTGGTCGAGAGCTGGTTTGTCTGCGTACTTAGTGATTGGTCGAGAGCTGGTTTGCCTGCGTACTTAGTGATTGGTCGAGAGCTGGTTTGCCTGCGTATACTTAGTGATCGGTCGAGAGCTGGTTTGTCTGCGTACTTAGTGATTGGTCGAGAGCTGGTTTGTCTGCGTACTTAGTGATTGGTCGAGAGCTGGTTTGTCTGCGTACTTAGTGATTGGTCGAGAGCTGGTTTGTCTGCGTACTTAGTGATTGGTCGAGAGCTGGTTTGTCTGCGTACTTAGTGATTGGTCGAGAGCTGGTTTGTCTGCGAACTTAGTGATTGGACGAGAGCTGGTTTGTCTGCGTACTTAGTGATTGGTCGAGAGCTGGTTTGTCTGCGTACTTAGTGATTGGTCGAGAGCTGGTATAAAATAAAAAAATATCGGTATAAACACAGCCGAATTACCCCCAACTTCATGGTGTTATGATGTTTATTATCACTCCAGGTGGGCCTTCTGTGCAAAACTGAATAAAGAATTCTGTTGCATCAATAACAACTCTGGCGTTTGGATAAGCTTTGAATGACTTTGGATAAGTTTCCTGGATTTCTTCAAGTGAGGGCCATCGAAGCATGGTATTCTTGAAAACTTTATCCAGTTGGCATATCCATATCCATGTAGTTTAATACAGTGATAATTACTGTGCAGGCCTCTGACAATTATATGGAATAAAGCGCATATCTTCGAATCCACGAAGGTATAAAGATTCACTTCCAAACATGGTTTCCGATCTGCCAGGTGTCTGTTAAACAACATTAACCTCAGTCTACCGGAGTATCAACACTGAGATATTCTTCTTTGAGTGACCATTCGGTACCATTCACGAGCATTGTAATTTTGCAAGGGTCCTCTGTATCCTCTGTTAACCATCATAACATATTACACAGGGTTCCCAATTTTTTTTCACCATTCGAACCATCGGACAACACCATTCACCATCGCACTTTTTGTTTTACCATTGGTACGATCGTACCAACCATCGGTACCATTTTCTAAGGGCCCTCTGTTTATCAACAAAGCGCAATCTAATGAATATGCATTCCAATTAATTTTTTTAAATAAACTAATTATTTTCACAAGGGCCACCAAAATCCGTACCATTCGTACGAGTAGTACCGATGGTTCTATTGGTGAAAACCAGGCAGAAAAAAAATACACTTCAATAATAAAACACTAAGTCTCTTTCATTATGCTTTGCGCGTGCGCTAATTAACATAAAGCCAAACAGTAATGGGTTGTCTGTTTCAATTCACCATTATTACCGATGGTAAAATCGGTTTCTCCATTCGTATCTGGTTGTGTGTATTGGACAACCCTCGGTTTGTCTGCGTACTTAGTGATTGGTCGCGAGCTGGTTTGTCTGCGTACTTAGTGATTGGTCGAGAGCTGGTTTGTCTGCGTACTTAGTGATTGGTCGTGAGCTGGTTTGTCTGCGTACTTAATGATTGGTCGAGAGCTGGTTTGTCTGCGCGCTTAGTGATTGGTCGCGAGCTGGTTTGCCTGCGTACTTAGTGATTGGTCGAGAGCTGGTTTGTCTGCGTACTTAATGATTGGTCGAGAGCTGGTTTGTCTGCGTACTTAGTGATTGGTCGACAGCTGGTTTGTCTGCGTACTTAGTGATTGGTCGTGAGCTGGTTTGTCTGCGTACTTAATGATTGGTCGAGAGCTGGTTTGTCTGCGCGCTTAGTGATTGGTCGCGAGCTGGTTTGCCTGCGTACTTAGTGATTGGTCGCGAGCTGGTTTGCCTGCGCGCTTAGTGATTGGACGAGAGCTGGTTTGCCTGCGCGCTTAGTGATTGGACGAGAGCTGGTTTGTCTGCGTACTTAGTGATTGGACGAGAGCTGGTTTGCCTGCGCGCTTAGTGATTGGACGAGAGCTGGTTTGCCTGCGCGCTTAGTGATTGGACGAGAGCTGGTTTGTCTGCGTACTTAGTGATTGGACGAGAGCTGGTTTGCCTGCGTACTTAGTGATTGGTCGAGAGCTGGTTTGTCTGCGTACTTAGTGATTGGTCGACAGCTGGTTTGTCTGCGTACTTAGTGATTGGTCGTGAGCTGGTTTGTCTGCGAACTTAATGATTGGTCGGGAGCTGGTTTGTCTGCGCGCTTAGTGATTGGTCGCGAGCTGGTTTGCCTGCGCGCTTAGTGATTGGACGAGAGCTGGTTTGCCTGCGCGCTTAGTGATTGGACGAGAGCTGGTTTGCCTGCGCGCTTAGTGATTGGACGAGAGCTGGTTTGCCTGCGCGCTTAGTGATTGGTCGCGAGCTGGTTTGCCTGCGCGCTTAGTGATTGGACGAGAGCTGGTTTGCCTGCGCGCTTAGTGATTGGACGAGAGCTGGTTTGTCTGCGTACTTAGTGATTGAGAACCCACTAAAGTGCCGTAACAACGTAACGCGTACCATAATTGATTGCTGGATCGATAAACACGAATTGCATGTACTTAGAAACCGTATTTCCTTGGAAGGGCGGTTTTAAGATAAATTAATAAACTCCGATATAATCAAAGCCACACTTAAAGCTACCCTTTTAACGTATTATTTTATACAGAAATAGAGGCAAGAAGCATTGTAAAGATGGTGATATGAATCGTACCTTTTGGCGGTAGACACATGACGATAAGTTACTACTGACATCAATAAATCCTTGACAGCAATTTATCGGCCAATAATAAACTCCTACATGCAAATGTCAATCCCAAGCACGTAAGATATAGTAGTAGCATTACAACCTAGTGTTTTATTTCAATAACCCTCTCTTTTATCGAGACAAATCAAAATCAATAATTCAACGGTAATGGAAAGCATTTGTGCGCCACTTTCAAGCGCTCTTATGAAAAAAACAGATTCTAATCATATCCCATTAGAAGTAAAACCATTTAAGACCGAGTATTGGCGTGCTACTATACCGCACCGATAAACACACGTCCTTTATCATCTTAAAAACGTCATTTTGTACACAACATTTCTCCAGTTTTAGAAGAACCCACTCATGCGGTTTATGGTCACCCAGTCATTTGCGCACTACTTAGCATATGGCGAAATGAAATATGAAAATGTACTTATAAATTTTACATGAATTACGATCGTCTTTGCGTGAGGACCCCGTCGAATAATGAGTGAAAATGATGAATTCCCCATCGAGATCCTAATCATTATAAGAACTAGGGCTGTCAAAGGAAAGATGAAACCAAATGAATTGTAAATTGGAAGCTGTAATTTCGTACAACCCGTATTGTTTGAATCGTTACGCGTGTACATACACTGCTTATTTGATTAATATTCACGCACTCGTTCAGTGAACAAACATATCTTTCTCACTTCCATTTCCTCTAATGCAGAAAAATGTTGTTACACATTAATAAAAGGAAGAAATGGCCTGAGGGGATGATGTATAGAGAACAGATATCATACAAATAAAACACGCTAAAACCTTGAACTTTTCAATCTAGTTGTAGCACATGTGGGCAATATTTCAACATACTCTCGAGATTTTAGGCAAGTAGGGTGTTATCAAACACTAAGAGTCAAGTACTAGTGAACTACGCGACCTTTATATAACGCAAAGCCTCCACAAACCGACCAGAATATCAAATAGATATACACTAATATTCCACAATAAATCAACCTGACAACAATGTAGATGGTATATATAAAACTGTTTTATGGATTTCAAAGACTTTTTTTTAACAATTGAAATCAGTGCAAAGCTAAAATGTTGACAACGTAAAAACAAACAATTCTCTGTTTTTTCAATGTGAACTGAATCATCAAATTGAATCAATGGATGAAACTCTAGAAGTCTGAGCTGATTGTATAAGGCAGACTCATTGATAACATACAATCTGATTAGTGAGGAAGGTATGAAGACAATCCCCTAAGGCAGTTCAAGCAGGAAGAAGGGAAATTTTGGTAAGCAGATAGTTGATCTAGTTGAAGGGATTTACTGATATAGGTATCAAACTCTTGTAATCCAAAATAAAACAGACAAAATAAGAACAGATGTCAACAACAACAACAACAACAACAACAACAACAACAACAACAACAACAACAACAACAACAACAACAAACAACAACAACAACAACAACAACAACAACAACAACAACAACAACAACAACAACAACAACAACAACAACAACAACAACTATAAAAACCGGATGGTTAATACAAATAATTTTATTCATTTCAACTAAGTAATTTTCATAAGTTGATTCGAAAAATAAAAGATTAGTTTAAAGTCAATGAGGTCTAGAATTTTTCCCTGGAGTCTATATTCTAAAAGTGTATTATTGTAGATGTTCATAAAATGGTCAAAATTTCTCATAAAACATTAATTGATGAAAATTTTAACGTGCAAAAAAGAAAGCCACATTAAAAATTCAGTATCAATAAACCAAATGCTCAGTAATTTGAAATTCTACAACATAGCACGATTCAAGAGAGCCATTGAATTGAAATTGAATTTGGAGCAAAAATAATTCCATTATATCAAAATGCAAACTCGATTTTCGAGTCAATTATATAAACATTCTCTGGTTCTAAATAAACCAGGGCCATTAGAGACAAGAAACAATCAGAAAATTATACCAGATGTGTGAAATGTAATCCCCTTAAAAAGGAAGTTTTCTTAAGAACATTTAATACCCATAGACAAAACAGAAAGAAATGACAAAATGTGTGATATATAATGGCCTTTAAGAAGGAAGTTTTTTGTCAAACAAATTCATTTTGTATTATACTAAAGATGATTACATTTCGTTGCATAATAACGACGTAAAAACAAAAGCTATTTACATGAAGATGTCAGCCATTCAGCTATTGTATGAGCCGTGGCGATTATATCGCTATTAACAATATTTCATCTTACTAATCCTAAAGTAGAAAACAGAATTGTTTCTCTTGATGATCATGCAACGATAAAGAAGTGATTGATGGGCTACAAACATCGCTTAGTTGATGGATGGATGCGAAATGAATAATGCAAGATCGATTTGGAATTTTAAAATACATACTTTGTCCGATGAATACAGTGTTTTACTGTGTCTTCATTATATTATTAAGATGTACAGGAGATTTTACATTGTAAATATTTAGATCATATCATTAGTAGTCATCTAGTATGCCGACAAAAACGTGCGTATGTTGGCTGTTTTATTGTCAAGAATACTCATTAAATACTTCACCAAAAAAATATATTTAGAAATAGGTTAAAATTCAGGAACAAAATTCCTTAAAATAAAATAAAAAGCTTCTCATCTTGAAACGAGTTTTATCAACAAATATTTTGAACAGCTCGTGCAACGGGTTTGACGCCGGTAAAAGTTTGTTTGACAGGGGAATCTAATTGTTACGATCGATAATTAGCATTTTACCCCAAAAAAATCATTTTAAAAGAGACAAAAAGTTGATGTCTGCGAATAAATGTGATATGAGAAGAGCCGAACTCCGATAACCTTAAATTGACTTTGAAATCTTTTGGGAATCTTGAAGACTGGCTCATTGGTGATAAGACAATTATGTTGCTCAGTAAATGACTGTAATGAATTGGGTTTTTCTCTACAAACACAAGGAATACACGACCATACTTTGTGCCTCACTGCTCTCATTGTTAAAAGCGATCTTCTAAATGACTAAATATAATTACTTCACACTGAATGAGTCTTTGCCATGCAGGACTATTGTATTGAATGAATCGTTCGGGCTCAACTAGGATGGCACTTATTGATACCGAACCCATCATGCCCAACAGTTTGCCTATCAATACCAACATACACTTAAGAGCGGAAAGTTTTAGTTCCAAATGCTTTAAAATATGAGCAGTGTGCTTAAGAGCATGCTCTTGAACATGCACTAACAGCAAAGGAAATAATCAGTCATATATATCAGTATAAATGCCTACAGAGATGTCAATACAATTTAACCGTATTACCCCCAATAAAGCTCAAGGAAATATATACCGATACGAGGAGAAAGCTAATCCTGATGGAAACCAATACGCAGGACTTGATTGTGCACTTATACCAAAGAAAGCAGTTGGAATCTTTCTTCTCCGCAAACAATTGACAATTGGAGTATGGATGCACGACACAAGACCCACTTTATGATTAGCATTCACCTTTAACACTTCATCAACTCTCTCAACTGCCTAGAGACGAAACCCTAACAATTCCCCTATAAAATGACTTGAAAGTGGGTTTTCTGAATTCGTTATAGACCAATATGCCACAACCTATAACCAAGGAAAACACTATCGACCGCACACAAGGCGCTTGGCCAGACTTTCCAAGAGCGCGGATTGAGTTCAACTATACGACCTACCGTCTCCGTCTCTTTTACTTCTTTCTCTTTGGGTTCGTCTTGTTTTTCTTTCTTGCTTTCTTCTGCATCTTCTTTAGAAGGTTGCTCATTACACTCAACCTGCTCGCTCATCGGGTGGTTTTATAAAAGGAAAAACTGTTAATCTGAACGATGCATCTGATCTTACAGCCTGTCAACGAGAACGCGTGACTCGAAAAACCATCCAAGTGAATATAAATACACCATTGCTGAATAGCCAATCACAGACAAGTATTGTTCAAAGGCTACAATCCTCAAAGCTGAATGCCCGGATGAAGAAGCCGGGTGTTATTTACAACGTTGGAAATATAATCAAAGAAACAGAATTCCAAAACGAAAACAATTGTCAGAAAATCCACTTAAAAGTCATTCAATTTCTTGAAAAAACTGATGGAAAAGATTGGTTTAGATCGCACGATAAAACATTGATAAACCATTAAAATTGAATTTTTCTTTCTCGGTTAGAGTGCGCGCGAGAGAAAGGCAACACAGTCTTATTGACACAACATAAAAGATAATATTTTCTTTTCGTTTTAAATTAAGGCAAATAATAAAGATTGTCTCAACCAGAGACGCAAGCGTTGGCCATTAAGTGATTCTTAGAAATAGAAAAGAAACAATGAAAGAAAGGAAATGCTCGGCACCTGGCATTTAAACTGCCATATGTGATACAACTATACGAGGTCGTTGTTAACGGAACTGGCCGTATAGCCCTTTTTCGGTGTCATATCGACGCAGTATTTCACGGCCTGGTTCGCCCATAAGCCAAGTCGGCTCAAGACAGATTTCAACGAACGAAATCAACAAATACAGTCGAACCTCCCAAAATGTCAAGCTTTGTGGTCGCTTACGAGAGGCGGTCGCTTACGAGAGGTCCCAACTATAGTGATTTGACTTGGAACTGAACTTTTGATATTTTGGAAAACTGGTCGCTTAGGAGAGGTAGTCGCTTACGAGAGTGGTCGCAACCGGAGGTTCAACTGTATAAACCTTTTCAAGTAGGTTATTCTCAATTCTCTTTTGTGATCTGTACATGACAGAGTTAGTGTCGAACTAGCTTCTCAAGAACACCCCTAATCGATCTAATCAGGTAGATTTGGCGCGAAAACGATCGATCTACAATAATTGGATGTCCTTACAAGAAGCGTTAGCAGGTGTGAATGGACAATAAATACCCACAGGGGAGGGGTGACGAAGTAAGTCTTGAAATGAAAATTGGGGAGTGGGGGTGATTTCAAGGTTTTGAGCACAGAGAGATACATGCGTACGTAGGCTAGATATAACGAAAATGTGGAGATACCTTATTATCGCTTATTTTCGCGCGTCCTTAATTTCGCGAAAATGTCAGAGGCATATTTCGCGAGGCTATAATTTCGCGATTTTGCAGAAAAAACACGTATAAGGGAACTTAATTTCGCGTTTTTTTTAATCGTGATCTGGCGCAGTATACAAACAGATTGTTTTGAATCGGGTAAATGATGTAACAATTCACATAGACTGGCATATTTTTGTAACGTTATTCTAGGTATATTTTGTTGAAGCAATACGTTGTTTTTATCACAATGTTCGTTCGTGGACTAATTGCTGATAAAAGACCTCACCGCGTGACATTAAATTTCGCGTCGTTAATTTTCGCGGTAATTATTAATCGCGAGTCTTTAATTTCACGTGACCTCTTAGTGCAAGTCGCCTATTGCCAGTGAAACCTTCAGCAGAGAAAGATACAAGGTTCCACCCCTCCCCCCCTTTTTTCAAAGTCGTTCGTACCACAGGCTTCCCACTCATACGCAAACGACTTGGAAATACTACCGTCCACTGATAACAAATGATGTGCCAATAATAGCGAAAGGTTGGTGCCCGGCTCTATAACTAAAACTACTTTGGTCGGATTCTACAACACGGGCGTCTGTGCCTAAGATCAAAGCATGTGGGCTTCCTGTGTAATAGTCTGCTGACCAGTAAGTATCGTATCCTCAAAACAAAATGGAGGGCCCCAAAAATCGAAGTACGGCGTTCGTTCGATGTTTAACGAAAGTGTTCCCACCTTGGTATCTTTTAGTTGGTGTACTTTATTTATACATAGCTACATTCGCCTTCATCTTGCCTTGGATATGCCAGGATCTTGGCTTTTCACTGTACTACAATCCATCAAAACAAACCAAAGAAAGAATCGATCAAAAGAATGACAAAAGGACATGGAAGGCTTATGAATCTCTACGTAAACTACGTGAACCTGCAGGGCCGATCGCTGATCTAAAAATTAAAGATGGAGGTGTAAAGATTGCTTTTGTCGTTATCAGCGTTCATAGACGAGCAAAACCACGCTATTTAGTTCAGGTTGTCTCGCGTCTACTAGAGCAAACGTCCGCCGACAATAGTTTCGGATGGAACACCAAAACCATCGTATTCAATGCAGATACTAACCCTTCTGATAATGAAGATGCAACATTTATTTCAGATTATGTGACGGTTGTTACTCGACAGCTGTTAGATGGTAAAACGAATGTTTCTTTTGGCGATGTGTACGAGAAAGAAAAACTCGACTACGTCTTAGCATTGCAGATAGGCATCCAGTTAAACGCAGAGTACACCGTTGTCATAGAAGACGATGCACTTCCCGATAGATATTTCTTTCGAAATTTAGGTTTCCTAATCACTTGGAAAATCCCTTGGCTACGATCGTCTCCAAGATGGGCATTTCTAAAGCTTTACTACCCTGAGAAGTGGCAAGGCTTTGGAAATACTGAAATCCCAGAACTTGTGGTTATTTTTATAGTAGGGGGCATCATTCCATCCACTCTTTTCATGTGGACGAGGAAAAACAAACATAAACTGATAGGGACAGTAGTGTTTATTTTCTTGACGTGTGGAGGATATTTTACAAGTGTAGCTTTTACTATTGGCAGGGCACATTTAATAGAACTAGAGAAAGTATCACCAATATTTTACAGAGTTTCACAGGCACCTGGGTGTTGCACTCCTGCTGTTCTGTTCCCAAAGAAGCACATTAAGGAACTTGTGTCATTTCTTATGAGAAGTAAATGTTCAACAAATTACCCACTTGATTTTGCTCTGGATGGTTTTGTTTCCAGCCAAAAGCTTGTGAAATACCTTGCAAGTCCTAACCTGGTTTCACATATTGGGTTCCATTCCAGCTTGAACAAGGCTGACAAGGATTTGAGGGAGTTTTTGTTATTGTTTGATCCATGAAAAACACAGTAGAGTGCAAACCATATGTCCGTGAAACTACTAACTAATTACAGTAGTACTAAATAGCACTGATGAAACAATAGAAAACAATGGAGATAACACTATTTAGTAATAGTACTATTTCACGGACATATGGTTTGTACTCTATGTATTAAAATAATAACAAAATATAAATATAAAAAATGATAGAAATCTTATCCTACGTTATGACATATAAATAAATTGATTGATAATTAATTAATAAATAATAAATAGCTTTATCTATAAAATAAATAATACCATTTATCTATTTATCTATAAAGACTATAAAAGATATATAATGATATATATAATAGCTATAGTTTTCACAATTAAATGAGGTCTGTGTTCTCAAAAGGGATCTTGCTGAGTAAGACCCATTTTGTAATAACAGTTCTCACACATACAATATAATATACAGTCAATTGCAAAAAATGTTCTGGCCGCTACGAAGTATCAGTATATCAATATATCAGGTGCATTATGGGTAATTAAATAATCGAAAATTCCCCTTTAAAGCGGGTTAACGCCAGCAAAGTTGGTAGAAATATTTAGTATAATGTTTATTTTAGTCATACGTTTGTTGTTTGTAAATTTTGCTTCATTTAATAGTATTAGTGATGCACCCGATATATTGATATATTGATATACCGTGGCGGCCAGAATTTTTGCAAATGACTGTATATAATCATTGATTTTTGTTCGTATCGCATAAATGTCAGCAGTGGAGCGAAACAAACCAGTGCGAAACAGTGTTCAAGTAAATGGGAAAACGGAGATCGTTACGGTAGTCAAGGTAACGCTATTCGCCTTCAATGAGTGTGTAGGAACACAGCAGTTGAAATGATCTAGAGTACATTCAATATGGCGGAGCTGTCCATCCCATCCGTATATGCTTTGCGGTTACGATTCGAACCCAGTCTTCCACTGGGACCACATGTTTTAAGGCTTTATAACGTATTATACATTTTTTATTTTGCAGTACGGCTGCCTACATCTCGTCAAAATACGGCACGACTCCAGCCGTACTGCACACTAAAATAATATTATTAAAATGTATAATAAGTTTTTTTTCCCCAGCGCCGGGCTACGCAGGCTAATAAGTTGATTTACGCTATGCACTCTTTGAACAGGTGGTTCTATCAGTATACTAAATTCCTGAATTCTTGTGTCTGTTGAATATCGTTTAAGCAACGTTAAATATTAAATTACTTTAAAAATAATAAAATCATTTATAATTAAATTATGTAACTGGACCTAGGGCTCAGAGAAGGAGAAGATCGCGGTGAAAGCTTATCATTATGCTTTTCTTGCAATTTTTATTTACAAAAAAAAGAAGAAATATGTAAACAATTCCAAAAAAGAAAAACAAGAAAAAAAAAAGAAAAAAAGAATGAATGAAAAAAACGTGACACGGCTGGGACTCGAACCCTAGACCCCCAGGTTCAAAAGAGATGAATGCCGGTAATTTACCCAAGAAAGGCCCATACTCCCAGACATTATGCTGAGTCACCGTATGTTACGTATAGGATGAAGATTTCGGCCCCATCCGCGCTATCGGGCATTACACATCAAAACAGCTAAGCATTTTTTATTCAGAAATATTTATCAGTAGCTCAGTAGTATACAGTGTAAAGTTGGGCTAGTAAGCAATCAGCCTAGCAGTCAAAGAGGGAGGAAACAGTCGGATCCTAGGCCCACTAAATAACTGCCCCGCACCACTAGGCTATCGTGCACGCTTATTGATTTGGAGGACAAAATAACCTAGTGTATCTTGTGAATGGACTGTCTATTGTTGTGAAATTACTATTGTCCCGTGGCTCGCACTGAAACACAGCGCGTTAGAAGCACATCTGACATCAGGGCCCGGGATCGATTCCTCGCTGCACCGATTTTTTTTTTATTTTACTGTTTGTTTTTGTAAGAACATTGTTATACTCACGAAAATGATTATTTTAATAATGTAAACTATTTTTTTTTTATAATTAAAAAATGTTAGGTTATTTTTATTATGAAGTCTGTGTTCTCAAAACGGTCTTGTTGACTAAGACCCATTTTGTAATAACAGTATCGATATAATAATAATTAATAATAAATAGGGGACTCATTACCAGATTCACATCCAAAGCACATAAAACCCTGGGCTTTTTTGAACAGTCGTAATCGTAACTAACTAATGCTAGAATTAAAGAACGAGCTTACGGATGAACCACTAGTTGTAGCCGGGACATAAAGTGCATGAACACTATTGACAGCTACAGGGGCGTAGCGTGCATATACGCACGTACGCACGTGCGTACAATTTAAAATACTTAAAATATAAATATTATAAGAAACATAAAAATATTTTTAAAAACATGAAATCTAAGACAAAATCTTAACAGCCGAATCAGCTTAAACTTCCTGGAAACTACTCACAGAACTCAACATTTTTCGGGGAGCATACCTCCGCATCATCCCCCTACGAGCTCGCGCCTTCGCCGCTCATCAGATTATGTCCCCAGTCAGTCATTGTAGGCATGTGTAATAATAATTGTAGTTAGTACAGTCTCAAGCAAAATAAATACCAAAAAACTGGCTTCGCCTCGGGTTGTTATATCGCTGTTAGCGATATATATAACAGTAGCGGTATATAACCCGTTTACATAAATCCTTTATATAACCTTTACATAAATCCCGGCCCCCCAAAAAACTGAGTGATAAATGCATTTCACTATGTATTTATGTAGCGAGAAAGTCCGCTGGAAAACGAAGAAAATGGTATTTCCAAGGCTCTAGATTTCTAAATTTTCAGGGTGGGTATGCCCCTCACCCCCTAGAAGCTCACGCCTTCGGCGTTCGCGTACATTGTAAAAAAAGCACGCTACGCCCCTGAGCTAGTGGAATAACTTCCGATCGAAGCCTTCTCTGAGCAACTTAATCCATTTTAAAGACGATGTTTACTTGATATAAAAGTTTTCATTTTACTAACTTAATAAAGCAGTTAGAAATACTCTACTAAGAGCGATGATTTACAATGATAACCAAATGAAATAATGTCAGATTGACAAAAGGGATATTTAGCAAATGATGCTTAAATACGGTTGTCCAATATTAAAAACCTTCCCTTTCCTGTTGGCAGGGATAATTCGAAGCTAATCCTGAGTAACTGTTGTCTGATATCGATAATTTGTGATCCCAAAAGTAAGTGGGTCGCATAGGCCGCATAGTTTAGAAACGAATGTGCTATGAAATGGGAAGAGCCGAATTTTGATGCTTTTGTGAAGTGGACCCACCCGTGGGTAGAAAAACTACATGCTCACCTATATATCACGGCTTGAAACTGAAAAAAATGTCCCGTGATGATGTTCAAAACTATACTATTGAAGCTAGCCCTAATCTAGCCTCCTTCGCAGACTTTTAGTTGAAAAGCGAACCAACGTCTGCGATGGAGGCCAACGCTAATCGAGTCCAACAGCGCGCGCGTGCCATCTCCGCGGTGTCTGCCAAATATCAGCATCCTTTTTACCTTACTGCGCTTTTTGTTAGTCAGTTTTTGCCAGCTGAATGACGGATGATATAACAAGTCTGTGTCTTGTGATAACGGAACGACTCAAGCATAATCACGCGAAATGGAATAATTTTGATTTTTCAGGTGCACATGCTTCATTTTATATTTTTTTTGAGTCAGTTGTGTAACGCGCTGGGATCCGAATAAGAACCTTTCATTGTTATTATTGATTATTTATTTTAATTATCATTATTTATTATTATTAATTATTATTATTATTAATTATTATTATTTATTTTAATTATTATTATTTATTATTATTATTTATCATTATTAATTATTATTTATTTATTTATTTATTTTAATTATTATTATTTTTTATTATTATTTGTCTCAACGTCGGGCCCTTCAGAGTGCTTGCGTTGGAGAGGAAAGTCGTGAGTGCGTATAATCCACGAGTTCACCAAACCTTTAAATCAAGATGTCGTATCGTGATACATCAGTTACTAATAACGCCTTTCAAATTAACGACATTAATACAAATCAACTCCTCTGCCGTTCATTTCATCTCCGTATCGAACCGTTCATTTGAACATAAAGCTAATGTATATAGGCCACTAGTACATGGAAATTAGACATTTGGAATATATTGTTATCGAAAGTTCAAGATGTCGGTGATTTGAATGAAATTTTAGAATCGTATTTTAAACCACGAAGATAGGCCCGCTGTGGCTTCCCGTGGGTAAATTTACTTATTTCTAATTTGCGGAGAATTAATGCCTCGACTAATTAAGTTTTTCATTTATTTAAAAATGCGAATGTAAAAAGCCATAGGTGTACTGTACATCAACCAATCAGAATACGCCATACGTTATTACGTACCGCGGACTGCATAAGACACTATTGACTACGAGACACGGCCTAACTACTCCATGGCAGCGACTTACATGGATTTTAAGGTAAAACTTACTCACAATCGACCAACATTCATTTGTTATCGTGTTGTAACTATTCTAACAGGGAACCACACTAGTTATAGCATGCAAATATGTCCATTTCCATGCAGTTTCCATTTCAGGAGAAATAATTCCTCAGGAATTCAACTATGACCAAAAATGGCTAAATTTTAATTTTGTTAATTTCTGACAACATTTCTGGATATATATTGGATGAGAAAACCCTTACTTGTGATTTTTTTCAGGAACACAGTTAGAGGAATAGCTATGTAATTGGTGAAAATGTTTTACTCGGTCTTCTTTCTCTCCGCGATTAATTAATTACGGCTCTTTCGTAAATATGAAATGCCGATATTTTCTTCTTTTCTTTTCAAAATAGTACGGTAGACTCTGGGTAGACTAATAGAGCAACTAGTAATCAAGATAACTATGAAAATTCACCCGGCTATATCTTTTATATCACTTATTTATTTTACGAGAAATATTCGAGAAAAAGTGTTCATGAGAAAGATTTATTAGATAAACGACTGGAAATGACAAGTTGTCTTTTCCGACTGGTCGAGGCAGGGATAAGTTCATGTAGTTTCCCAGTTATGATTACACTCATGTCCTACACTACTGCTAGAATTTCTATCACCTCAAACCAAAGTACATAATGAATGGCATACATACTCAACAGCTTTTTAAATCATTAACTCTTTTCCATCTTTTTAGAATAATTTTTGATGGAAACAAAAATGGCTAAAAATCCCAGAATAACAAGTTGTTTATATCAGCCATCTGTAGAGCAGGAATTAGGAGAAAAATCATGTTTATATCTCAATAAACTTGCTACGAATCGCTTGCGTCCGATGTTCAGTAAATATTTTCAGTTTGTTCTGTAAATATCGTGAACTAAATGGCGTCACCTAGCCTGCAATATCACACTCTACTGTAAACACGAACATTACTGTTTTGAAAGTAAGCTCTACAAATCGAAAAACTAATAAAAGGCTACAATTCTTTTTATCGCTATCAGCCATGAAGCTGAATCCACTGGCAGCTGATCAATTAATTCGGCGACTTTTGGCATTTCTTAATGCGACAAAAAAGAGGATTAAATTGCAATAAAGATAAATAGTTCAATCATTTGGAGACGCGTTGGCAGAGGTAATGTGTCTGGCTTGTCTAATTATTGTACTAAAATGTCAATAAAAATGTGATATGAAATTCAAATATGCAAACAAACTGATACTGTTTGGCGATGAACCAAAAAAAAGTAACAAAAAGCATTTGACTTCGTTCCTTGCCGTCTTCCTTCCCTTTCATTCCTATTATCCATTATCTCCCTGACGTCCCCCCATTTTGCTTTGCCTTCTTTCCTTCGTGCTTTTCTTTCAACCCTTCTTGCTCTCATTCGTCAGTGATGTTAATAACATTGTGTATTCAGTCTGAAAATAAACAACTTATACAATCGCTTACAGCAGTCAATTGGAGACACCTGTTGACGTATTGAGTGAACTTATTGTTTTACTTTTCATTCAGTACCGTTCCGATATAATAACTATGAAATAATAACTATATACGTACTATAGACAACTTTGCAAGTTTTTTATTACTCGGACACTTCCGGAGGAAGTGACCGAGTTAGAAATTGCGCTTTCTTTTTTATTTTATTTTTTCTTCTTGGTAGTACACAAAATGTGAAGAATGTGATCGTATCGGTCAGGAATGTCTGTTTCAGGGTTTCGATTGGCTGAAAACGGGGGCGATGATATCCGAACGCCTAATGAAGTAATGCTCAAACGGGTCAAATGTCAAATACTTTCCAAGCGTATATCAAACTAAATCCGAAGTATTGTTCGCTCTGATCTAGGGTCATCGTTAATAGAAGCGGCTAACTCATCGTTCCACGACTACCGACTAGAAGTGCTGTGTATAGAAGCTCGTGCTGTATCGAGAGAGAAGCAGTTCGGTTTAACAAATCAAATGAACTGAAAAGCAAATCAAATGAACTCCAAAACTATCATGATCTCGCTATGCCATGTTCTGCCAATGGTGTGTGTCGGTGAGCAGAGATAGAGATCTGCGAATCGTCGACGTTTCGTCTGAAATACGTACTTGGCACGTATATTCATGCTTAGATGGTTCTGATAACGTCGGCCTGTACATTCTTGCTGTGTTGAGGTCACTACCATCCTCGGGAACCCAGGGGTATATTCTGTCGCTCGTTACTCGCTCCCAGAGAAATACCCCTGGGAACGAAGTCTGTTGGAGCTTGTTCCGGAAGTCAAAATTCAAAATGGCGGCTGTCCTATTCAAACCAGAAATACTTGATACTGATTGGTCGACCATATAAGGTCGACCAATCAGAAACGAGAGTAATTTTGACTTCCGGAACAAGTTCCAACAGACTTCGTTCCCAGGGGTATTTCTCTGGGAGCGAGTAACGAGCGACAGAATATACCCCTGGGTTCCCGAGGATGGGTCACTACGAAATTCGATCACTTGTCTGAGACTTTGTCTAGCTCAGGGAAGCGTCTTGTTACTCGGGCCCTTCCGAAGGAAGCCCGAGTTATAAATATGATACGTTTTTCGGTAGTAGTCGTAGTTTTTGTTCGGTTAAAGAATGACGAAAGTATGCGACGTATTTAATCGTATCGAGTTTCAAGATTACTCAGCAGATAAGAAAAAAACAAACGACACACAGGACTCAAGTAGATTTGAATCTTAGTTTTGAAAGCAGCTGTAGATCTTCAAGCTATTAAAGGTCAGGATTCTAGTTCATCGTTCAATGACTAGAAGTGGTAGAAGGACTAGAAGCTCGCTTAAAATATATTTAACAAAAACAAACGTGAGGGCGTTTTATCAGAACCATCTGACCTATGCAACCTCAAGACGTATCATGTACGTACTCACCCGACACATAGTCTCCCTCGTCACTCAACTGTCACTGATTGTCATGACGTCAGAGAAATGATATTGTATTGAAGAAGATGTCCTTGTTTTATTCGACGTTCGAACCGTAACTCGAACCCGATTCCAAACTCGACGTTTCGGGATCTGAAGCTAGAGAGGGGGCCTTTACACGAACTCATCAAAATCAAATCAATTGAACTCAAAGTCAAAAGGTAATCAAATGAACTCAAAGTCAAAGTCAAATCAAATGAACTCGACACATACATGTATATACATAGTCTCCCTCGTCACGCAACTGTCAGTCATTGTCAGGTCTCTCCTCACGCAACTGACATTGTCCTTGTCGTAAGCCCGAGTGTACGCTCATTGAGCGTCTTACTCGGCTGGGCTGCCTGTGGCAGACGCCGAGTAGGTTTTTTTCCGGTTAGAAAGTGCAGTCCACCCCGGCCACAGGAAGTACGACAGCAGCAAGTCGAAACCATGGCAACTATCACATGATGACCACGAGTTATCGGTTCTTCGCTCGGCTGCTGATGGTAGTACTCATCGTATATGAAAACGATGTATCTTGAAGTTCTTCGTCGCCTACTTCTCCAAACGCTCACTATGCTTACAAACACACACGACGTTCGCGGTAGGCCTACTCTAAAAGATGTCAGTGAGCGATTTTGTACCGGGCCGTTCCGCGAACTCAAAGCAATCAAAGTGAAAACAAAGCAAACTATGAAATCAAATGAGCAAAATATGAGCAAATATGAGCAAATGATGGCTAGAATGGCAAACAAATGACTACAAATGACGAAACTATGACTAAAAACTCTTGTACTGAAAAGTACTACTCAGATGCTGACGAATACCAGAAGTACTCCTGATCAAGCTGAAGAAAACACCTCGACCTTGATGAACGACGACAAGAAATGTTCAACAACAGTCGTCATCTTGGAAGAATACGAAGCAAAGCACATGCAGTAACCAAAAGAATCATAGTACACGCAAAAATCTCTTTAAACTCGTAAACATTGAGGTGAATATGATAAATTTAGTATTGTTTTGCCTTTTACTTGTTGTTAGTACAATGTATATGTCACAAAATACTACTTTTGGAGTGGTCTTGTCGATCGTGTCTCTTGCAATGTTGACATTGTTGTGTATTAGTGTTCTTGTATCGTACGTTCTGTCGTCAACAGAAGCTGCCATGAATATATTTGATGATCATGATATAGTAGAGAAAGCTATGCAGTTATATGTAAATATTCATCATGATGATTCAATGACAATAAAGATGAGAAAAGACTGTAGATCTCGTTATGCGAAGTTTGTTTATTATAATCACAATCGTGTTGTATGCTACTTTCATGGCGGTCGGCGACAAAAAATCGCTCTTGTGAGGGAGGGGAGAGTCTAAAATTGGCACATTCACAGCCCGAGTTTATATACAGCCACTTTTTGGCGGCGCGACCACCGAAAAGCGGCTGTATTCGCAGACTAATCATCCGACCAGCCGAGTGAACGCTTATAGAGCGTCTAGTTATTATTAAGTCGAGGCAAGTTTCTGTTCAGCTACGTTTCATATCAACTTGTTCTTGATGATTCGTGTTCATGTTGGTGGCTTTTAGCGGATAATCAAGGATTAATATAGTTATTAAAAACACCCCTATACTTATCTATCGTATATCAAAATACATCATTAATATATCATTAGTAATTACTTAGGAGGACCAGATTGGAAAAAAGCATAGCTTTATCTGTACATCCTCATTAAATAAAGTGTTATTATTATTACTGACCATTCAACTAAATTGACGTAATTTGAGATGTTGCTTCTCTACCTAGAAGTAGTCACTAGAGTAAATGCATTTTCTTAACCGGCACTCACTTCTAATAAAGTTTTATTAGTATTATTACTTATGACAAGAGTTTAGCAAATGGTTCAAACCCGACACATGAACCGGTATCACTACGAACTCAAACTAGCGCGGGATCTTTTTTCCACTCAAATTTAAATGGTAACTGTCTGATCGTTCCTATTTGGACATCATATACATCGGTCCATGTAGCGTATAGGTGTGTAGCAAACAAATAACTTCGTTCAGGTTATTCAATCTACGAAGAGGATGGATTCTGTCGTGTTAAAAATGACTAACCATGAAAGGACTTGCGTGATCCTCTCTGAATATATTTTGTTCTAGTCAAAGACTGCAGGTGTGCTATTCGTCACTGAGAATAAGGTGAAAGACTGTATGTATTTCCATACTAACAAGTGACTAACCGTAACCAAGGAATTCCCATCGGCTCTGCGTACACCTCACTTGTGGCTGAGAATCGAAGACTGCAATGCCTTTGGGAGCCGAATAGCTCACGGTGGATTCAAGTGTGAGTCCTGGTAACAGTGGCAAGATAGGTAAGGTACATCTCGCTTAGTATCCAGACCTTGATTCTAACTATTCTATACATTATAATAGCCAACAATGAGTACACAAGATCTTGCATACAAGTCAGTATATTTTCATGATAATGTCGATATCAAAATGCCATGTACTGTTCTTTATGAGAGGACTGGGATTGCATGGCGAGTTGTACGACTTGGACAATTAAACAGAAAGTGCAGCCTTGTCTATACTACAGTATACATGTATATCACACTGGAAATGCGCACGCCTAGCTCTTGGCCAATTCGTTGTTAAACGATCACGAAATGTACACAAAACGTACATACATGGAACTCGAGCGCGCATGCATGATGAAAAGTCTGTGCAAATTTCGCGTATATCCGTTTAAATTCTGTGTAAATTAGGGACGGTATTGGACATTTACACAGAATTCACACAGGATTTACACCAGCCAGGAGCGTGCGGATTTTTATAATTGTCATGCGATAACGATTAAGTTTCCAAAAAAGCATCAAAATGATTTCTACACAGCTGATTGATATCATGAGGTCGTACACTTTTACTGGTTTTTAATATAAACGAAAGCATAAGTGCATGTTTGTTAATGTACGTCACTGACAGCACATTGCTGTCGTACTAAAAAGTAATTGCAAACGACATAATGTCAGTGTCAGGCCAGTTTGTGTCAAGGTCATTAGCAACGCCGTTCAAGATACTATCAGACAAAGCCATTGGTGTCAGAAGATAGCAAACGGGTTGCCCCGTCCAAACTAATGCGTTTCTATTTGATCTCCGAAAACGTAGCCCCCACACCAGCGTTTTCGAATTGTTTGCACCCGTAAGCAATAATACGATTTTGTTTGAAATCGCCATTTAGATGTGTGTTGGGTTGCCGCTTCCACACTATTTAAATGCTGCTATTTGTTTACACCGAGAGCACTGTCTAGGCGTGCATCATCGTTTTCGAAAATGCATTAGACGTATAGTTAAGGTCACTAGAAAAATCCCTTCATCCAATAAAATAATAAATATAATGGTCTCTTGGTATAAAATAATGAATATAAAGGTCTCTTGGTATAAAATAATGAATATAATGGTCTCTTGGTATAAAATAATTAACGATCGTTTTTAAAGCAGCGTTTGATGAATTTAGTTGAGCTTGCTGGTACTAAGTACTAATGAAGTAAACTGTTGTAATAACTATACGTCATGAAATATACATTAACGCTTTTAGTAATTAGCATAGTTCAAATCCGCATCAATTATTATAACAATAATATTATCAGGTAGCCATTGGAGTCTGCATTTAATAGCTTTCAACTGATTCCATTTCAGTATAAACTTTGCACTAATAAAGCGGTCTTGAGGCAAAGTTGTCACTCAAAGAAATGCTTTTTGGAAAGCTTTACGCTAAAGAAATCTGATTATGTCTTTTTGGATGTTCTTTAAATTTTAATGACATTTTCAGCTATAAAATGACCAGTCATTCTTCAATTACGTCTATTCAAGGCTTTGCTGCATACATGTCTAATAAGGCCTTTGATAATGAACACAGATGACACGTCTTTTTAGCGATATTTCAGATGGAGATGAGACTCTTTTGAAATAAAACTCATAAGTATTGAACATATTTGACATGTAAAGTAAATATTCCATAAAACTTTTAGTGTGGAAATTGAGTTTTCTGTGTGCACTTTTGAATGGTCTTTGATAGAAAATTCACCTGTCCACCGTTTAATTCATGCCATGGATCATACTATATCACTTTCCCTTTTATTTCCATCCTGTAGGCGTCAGAAATCCAGTGTTAATGAGCTGACTACACTTCCTGCCATGTATTGGAGCCTCTACGTCTGTTTCCTCTTTCTCTCAAATCCACCTCAACATTCCACTGTTTGGACTTCCTCTGCACCTTTGCACAACAACAGCAACCCCGCCGTCGTGGAACTAAGCAATAACACAGTATCACAGTATCGTGGCAGTATAAGGATAGGCGTCATAGTCGAAGCCAAAAGATACAAAGACTTTCAAAAAGCTATACCTTTATTGAATCTAATCGACAACAAAAACGTGTCAATAATTTCGCGAGTTGTTGACAATAACCTTTACAATGTGCTGCGTACTGTCTGCGATAACTTTACAGGGAGTCGTGTCCAAGGAATGGTGTTTGTTTGCGAGGGTCCTTGCTCGAAAGTTACATCATTTATTAGTTTCATTGGATTAGCTGGAGTCGTGGTGGAGAAACGAAGCGAAGACCATTCAGTGATTTTTATGGTGAGTTTCACATCAATGCATCATTAACCAATGACGCGTGTAAACAACTCCAAAAGGGATGTAGTTGAAGAGAGAGGAAGCCTGCATTCAGGTGTTTCTTGCTGTGCATGCATGCATGTCATGGCCGACAAATAGTGGTCGCACAAAGCCACATCAACTGATCAACGTAAATTAGGGATATTTTACGTAGAGTGGCTACTCATTTGACTTTCATCTTTATATGAAAACACAGCATAACAGATGCCTGGTTCTGCGCATGAGTAATCAAAACATACTGTTCAGTCTATTCATGTTCACAATCTCGTCCCCAGAGCCCACGTTCCTCTTGGTCAGCACCGAGATTGCGTTACGATCTTAATTATACCCTTCATTTGCGCGCATCAATAAATGGCTTTTTGTCTTGTTATTACAGGACGAACCAAAAGCATTCTTAGATATCAAACCAACACTACATCAACAAAATATCGCTTTAATTGAACTCATTACTCAATTCCAATGGAAGTCAATATGTTTGATCTACGACACCCATCCCCACACACTACACCTCGTCCAAGACTTAGAACACAGAATAAATAAACACACAGTCGAAATAAACAGGAAAATTCAAGTGGATGGAAACAACATCACCATAGATACGGGACTGAGGACCGCGTACGGACGGAAAAACCCGCGTGTTTGTACTTTACTGCAGCAGGAGAAACGCGGAGATTGTTCTTGAGCGGGCGAAGATGCAGCGGATGACCGACACAGAGCATGCGTGGATTGTAGGAGAAATGGTTTTAGAAAATCGTGGTAAAATTCCAGGTAACACGTTCTAGTATTCGCTGCAACATGAGATGCGCGCTCTCTTGAAACCTTGTAAATCCATTGGAAATCCACTGGAAATTCAATGGAAATCATTGGAAATCCATTGGAAATCCATTGGAAATCCATTGGAAATCCATTGGAAAATCCATTGGAAAATTCATTGGAAATTCATTGAAAAATTCATTGAAAAATTCATTGGAAATCCATTGGAAATCCATTGGAAATCCATTGGAAATCTATTGGAAATCCATTGGAAATTCATTGGAAAATTCATTGGAAAATTCATTGGAAATCCATTGAAAAATTCATTGGAAATTCATTGAAAAATTCATTGGAAATCCATTGGAAATCCATTGGAAATTCATTGGAATTCTAGTGCGTATTGTCTGACTCGTGTTGGGCTGATTTTCAGCCGCTTTTCCTATTGGCTTACTGGGTATCGAATACAACCATAAAGAAGAACACGTTGGACATATAGTCGACGCTATCAGAGTGGTGCTTTCTGGGATATATCAATTGGTTCACAATAAAACGTGGATGGCCGCGCCTACAGGAAATTGTGACAACGACACTAATATAACACCACAAGTTTTGCCTCTATACGGGTAAGTAGTGTAAACAGGATGTACCGAGGATCGCTGTTCTCGTGGAGAAAGAAGATGCGAGAGAGATATAGGAGTAATTTCGTATCCTGTCTCCAGTTCCCCCACGTCCATTACACCACAGTGTGACCACCACGAGAAAATGTAATAGCGATTTTAACTTTCTGTAGTGCGATGAAGAAGGTCTCTGTAGTTGGTCAAACTGGACGAATATCATTCACAGAAGACGGGTATCGCAAGGCATCACGGTACAACTTCATCAATCTCCAACAAAACAGAAACACTCGTGAATTATTCTGGCAAAATGTCGGCTACTTGGAAAGTGGCCACGTGACCTTAGAACAAATAGTGTGGCCTGGTGGTGTAGTACGTACGCCCAGCGGTGTACCGCGTGTACGCCTGCGCGTGGTAATGTACGAGGTTGCGCCGTTGTTGTACGTGAGAGACTTTAAGTCGTCGTTAAAGGGTTGTCAACGTGGAAGGGATTGCACACTGGTAACAAAAGACAAAATGGGTACGTACAGTATAGACCATGTTGTCTTATCGAGAAATACGAACAACGAAACAAGCTCGTCTGACTGTAACACATAAAAATTCTGAAGCATATCACCCCATATATGGGAGCCAAAACAACCATATTAAAAGGATATCGTATGCGGATCAAAAATCTGCCCCAAACAGTTGGACCAAAAGCCCTACATAATGGGGGACAAAACACCCTAATTAAAAGGGTACCGTATGCGGATCAAAATTTTGGCCCTATTTTGGGGGACTCTATCCCATTTACTGCCTCCACGGATAAATAATAATAATAATACTAAAATAAGAGAGAATATTAAAGTTAAAGGGTGTATTTCATGCCGGCATTGCTGTCTTGACAGAGCTTCGCAGGTGTTGTTATGGTCTGTGTATAGATCTACTGAGTCTTCTGAGCAGAGATCTTGATTTGGACCCTGAGATTCGTGTGATAGAAGGAGGACGTGCAGGATCGATTACTAATGGACGATGGACGGGTAATTATGCAGACTGAAAGTAGCGCACTAATTATTGTCTCCCATAAGCCTCTAGGCCCAGCCATCTTATACCATCTTAACTAGTGAATGCTGCTTGTTTTTCTAGGACTAATAGGATCCGTTCTGTACGGACAGACAGACATGGCCATATCGTCCATCAGTATTACAGAAGAAAGAAGCAAAGTTATCGACTTTTCCGAACCTTTTCTACATACGGGATCTACAATACTGGTTGCTAAGCGACATGGTAGCTTCAAAGGCGATGGATTTCTCAAGCCTTTTGAGGTCAGTTTACTTATAGAGAATGGGAATCAATTGGAAATGAATTTAACCGAATAATTGATGTTCACTTCACAGATTCAAGCATGGATACTCCTGTTTGGCGTTCTATATCTCGTTTCGTTCGTTATCTTTCTATTCGAGTCTAAAAACCCTGGTCTTCAGCGCACAAGACACAAAGACTACGCTGGCAAGTTTGATATTCATATTTCAATATGGCTCATCTACTCACGACTGTTCAGCGGTAATTTAGACGCACATGTCCCTAGGTTCGTTAGTAGTAGGGTGGTCCTGAGCTCATGGTCGTTTTCGTCCCTCATGGTTATCGCCCTGTATACAGCGAACCTTGCCGCATTTATGGTCCAGAAAGAAGAAGCTCATTACATTGATGGCATAAACGATTCTAAAGTAAGTATCTCCCCTCGTTTATCTGCTATCCACGTGTATATCCTAATTTGGTAGCAACGTTCCATATTTGGTAGCCATAGGCGGTTGTATATAATAATATATGTAGAAAGGAAAAAAAATCGAAATGAATATTACCAAAATTAGGTAATTTAAAAATGGAAACTAGCGAGAACACTAGTATGGGCTGCGTCAGTGTATAATGATAAATTCAAGGATGAAGGGCTAAGGCTCAAGACGTCAGTAAAGTTAAGTAGTCTTTTTTACGGTGTCATAGATTTCATTTAAACATTGAATTTACGTAATCCTTTAGGCATCCTCATTAAAGATTATTGTTATTATTGTAATTTACGTAATCCTTTAGGCATCCTCATTAAAGATTATTGTTATTATTGTAATTTACGTAATCCTTTAGGCATCCTCATTAAAGATTATTGTTATTATTGTAATTTACGTAATCCTTTAGGCATCCTCATTAAAGATTATTGTTATTATTGTAATTTACGTAATCCTTTAGGCATCCTCATTAAAGATTATTGTTATTATTGTAATTTACGTAATCCTTTAGGCATCCTCATTAAAGATTATTGTTATTATTGTAATTTACGTAATCCTTTAGGCATCCTCATTAAAGATTATTGTTATTATTGTAATTTACGTAATCCTTTAGGCATCCTCATTAAAGATTATTGTTATTATTGTAATTTACGTAATCCTTTAGGCATCCTCATTAAAGATTATTGTTATTATTGTAATTTACGTAATCCTTTAGGCATCCTCATTAAAGATTATTGTTATTATTGTAATTTACGTAATCCTTTAGGCATCCTCATTAAAGATTATTGTTATTATTGTAATTTACGTAATCCTTTAGGCATCCTCATTAAAGATTATTGTTATTATTGTAATTTACGTAATCCTTTAGGCATCCTCATTAAAGATTATTGTTATTATTGTAATTTAAAAGATGGACTTTGAAATTAAATTTTAAGATATAGTACTAATACTAAATAGTACTAAATAGTGTTATCACCATTGTTTTTTATTGTTTCATCAGTGCTATTTAGTACTAATTAGTTAGTACTGTTTCACGGACATATGGTTTGCACTCTAAGCTTCGACAGTTGTTCCTATATATTCCTATTCTAAATTATTGACAATGATTATTTGTATTTTTTGAGGTTCTCAAGGTTATTAGTGTTTTTACCCTCGTTAAATAAGGGCTTGCTTACTTACTGTTGCCAGTTATAGTCAATAAATTATTATTATTATTATTATCAATGGACTGTGAAATAAAGTGTGAAAAAATACCCATTGTATATTTGGAGAGTAGGTAATACCCACTCTCCAGTCTCTAAAAAAATCGCGCAACGAGCGACGCAGTGACTGTGTCTGGTAATGATCAGTTCAAACCGCGCCACAGCTTTAGTAAAGCATGAAATCAATTCTTTCTTCTTCACAGATCCAAAACCCATCGAACTCTCTCAAGTTCACGACTATTCTGGGTACAAGTGTGGGAAAATACTTCAAAACCAACTTTCCGCACATTTACAAATTCATGGAAAAACAGCACAAAATTAATCATTCTTCACAAGGCGTTAAAGCGCTGAGGGAGGGGTAGGTGGAGTTACGCATTGTATATAATAATAATAATAATAATAATAATAATAATAATAATAATAATAATAATAATAATAATAATAATAATAATAATAATAATAATAATAATAATAATAATAATAATAATAATAATAATAATAATAATAATAATAATAATAACTTTTGCTTATACACGATAAATACAGCTTGTGGGGTCGTGTAAAACGTAAATGTAAACTAAAACAAAAATATATAAATATGTAAATATGTACAAATAATTAATTAATTTAAAGCTAAAGATATAAGCTAACTAAATCTGAATGGTATATGACTAGACTGACGTCATTTGTGACAAGTAAACGCCAGTATGCAGACAGTTTTTATTGAAATAGTTGTGTAACATTTCAGGAAGATCGATGCGTTTATATGGGAGACCATTACTCTTGAGCGATATACCGCTAACGATAATGGTTGTCGTCTAGTAACGGTAGGAAAGCATTTCGACCAGAATGGGTTTGCAGCAGTTTTCCCCAAGAACTCGCCGTGGACCGAAAAGGTGTCAAAAATGATATTAAAATATCAAACATCGAACAGAAACAGAGAACTTGCCAGGAAATGGCAGAAAGGTATCGTAAGCTAAATACATGATGATGATCAAGATGATGATGGTGGTGGTCGTGATGATGATTATGTGAGGATTCAGTGTAGTGGTAGTGATAGTGGTGAGGATGATAGTGGTGGTGTCGGCCTGTGATGCATGGTGGTGAGGATTATGTGAGGATTCAGTATAGTGGTAGTGATAGTGGTGAGGATGATAGTGGTGGTGTCGGTGATGCATGGTGGTGAGGATTATGTGAGGATTCAGTGTAGTGGTAGTGATAGTGGTGAGGATGATAGTGGTGGTGTCGGCCTGTGATGCATGGTGGTGAGGATTATGTGAGGATTCAGTATAGTGGTAGTGATAGCGGTGAGGATGATGGTGGTGGTGTCGGTGATGCATGGTGGTGAGGATTATGTGAGGATTCAGTATAGTGGTAGTGATAGTGGTGAGGATGATATAGTGGTGGTGTCGGTGATGCATGGTGGTGAGGATAATGTGAGGATTCAGTGTAGTGGTAGTGATAGTGGTGAGGATGATAGTGGTGGTGTCGGCCTGTGATGCATGGTGGTGAGGATTATGTGAGGATTCAGTATAGTGGTAGTGATAGTGGTGAGGATGATAGTGGTGGTGTCGGTGATGCATGGTGGTGAGGATTATGTGAGGATTCAGTGTAGTGGTAGTGATAGTGGTGAGGATGATAGTGGTGGTGTCGGTGATGCATGGTGGTGAGGATTATGTGAGGATTCAGTATAGTGGTAGTGATAGTGGTGAGGATGATGGTGGTGGTGTCGGTCATGATGCATGGTGGTGAGGATTATGTGAGGATTCAGTATAGTGGTAGTGATAGTGGTGAGGATGATGGTGGTGGTGTCGGTGATGCATGGTGGTGAGGATTATGTGAGGATTCAGTATAGTGGTAGTGATAGTGGTGAGGATGATGGTGGTGGTGTCGGTGATGCATGGTGGTGAGGATTATGTGAGGATTCAGTATAGTGGTAGTGATAGTGGTGAGGATGATGGTGGTGGTGTCGGTGATGCATGGTGGTGAGGATTATGTGAGGATTCAGTATAGTGGTAGTGATAGTGGTGAGGATGATGGTGGTGGTGTCGGTCATGATGCATGGTGGTGACGATTATGTGAGGATTCAGTATAGTGGTAGTGATAGTGGTGAGGATGATGGTGGTGGTGTCGGTCATGATGCATGGTGGTGACGATTATGTGAGGATTCAGTATAGTGGTAGTGATAGTGATGAGGATGATAGTGGTGGTGTCGGTGATGCATGGGTGATGATGCCAGTGTTGTATGGTGATAATGCTGGTGATGATGATAGTGGTGGTGATGATGCCGGTGTTGCATGGTGATGAGGATGATGTTGATGATGATAGTGGTGGTGATGATGATGCTGTCGCCTGATGTTGCATGGTGGTGAGGATATGACGCTCGTTAAATTTATTCTCATGGCAATTAATGGTTATTACTGGTTATTTTTAGGATATTGTCATCAAAAAGCATTGAACTACGGCGGCTTCTTCACTATTGCTCGCCTTGGTTACAATAATCTTATGGGCGTATTCTATTTGCTTCTTGTTGGGATTGGTTTATCAATACTGGTCCTAATCGGAGAAAATATCGTATTTGCAATCAACACAAGAAAACAGAGGAACTCCAAGTCTTCTACACAACCCACTATGGTAATTGATTCGGCAGACAGTGTTAAAGTATTTGGACAATAAATTTGCGATAATTTTCTGCGTTGTAATTCATCCTTGTACACGACATCTTCGCTTATTAACATCACTAATTCTTGTATTTAAGAGTGCAGACGCTTATTAACATCACTAATTCTTGTATTTAAGAGTGCAGAGGACAAATTGCAGCTACAGAAAGAAGTGGCTGAAGTAAAAGATATTCTAAATGTCAGTGATATGGCAAATAACGAAGTGTTGTCAAAGGTAAATACAGATATACACAGGCTCAACTGATTACTCGACGTAATCGTAGGAATTTCTCTTCTTTTTCAGTTGGAGCAAGAACTACTCCAGACACTCCAAGAATTATACGAACTTCAAACACCATCAGACAAGTGGTACGGCAAACATCACTGTATATTACGTATAGCGTTGTGACGTAAGCCTGTGCCAACCAGTGAAGAGCTATTGTAATCATGGTTGGCAAATTAGCATTACAAAGCAAATGTGACATCAATGTTTACAAACAGTGAACATCGCTATAGAATTTGTACTGTGTGAGATCACACCTCCCTGGTGAGATAAAGGATGGTTTGCATCCAGTTTTGCACCAAAGGTTCTGCAGCGTTTGTAGATAATTTTCTAAGCATGTTTAAACATACTTAAAGTGCTACTATGATGAAATTTTGCGAGGTTGATGTTTTTACATTTTTAGTATCCTGGTAGTATGTTTATTAACATATCCAAACCGTTTTTCGCTACGATAAAAATAACTTCCACAAAATGTACAAATGTATTTTTGCCTGTTTTGAGAGTCCAACATTTCACTCCTTTATTCTTATATCGACTTAAAAACAACTAAAACTGCTATCTTGGAGCATAAAAGACTATTTTACGAATAAATTATTTCTTTAGCAATGGTACGAATTTTGTCATAGTAGCACTTTAAGCCTTGGTGTGAATGGGGCACTATAGGTCTCCCCACCTAACCCCCCAGTGCAGCATGTTGCACCTATTAGTTTAATAGGACATTGGTTAGATCCATTTTAATGATGTTTATCTCATACATTCAGGTTACAAAGATCTACGATTCACACTAACGAGGCACACGACACCAGGGAGATATCCCATGATGCAATAGGTAGCTTGACGCTGTGGGACATCAAAGAAATCATCGCAACAATGAAATCAGAGAACAGAATTTTATCAGAAAAAGAATCTGTTGTATAACAGAGAAAGTACTCAGTAGAGCCCCAGCTGGAGATTGACAAGAAGAGGGATGTGGGTGCATTTGCCATCTCTGAAAGTTCCACTTCTTAGATGCAACACAGACTTAGGTACAGAAGGGCTACTGAATAACGCCCTCGCTAGAGTATGTCACCGTTTGCTTAAAACAATTCAAAACAACATCAAAGTGAAAATTTGTGGATTTGTTTTTCTTGAGTACATTATCATTTAAATGACAAAAAAGCAAAAGGAAAGAAAAAGAGACATTTGTTTTTCAATCATAGTTTACCAATAATATTCTCTGCTCAGTAGATATCTTGACAAAGGTTATTTATCTGCTTGGTGTAAATCCTAATGATTTCAAAAGCCAGTGAAGCCCTCAGAACACACAGTGCAAGATTGCACAATGTTGTAAAAAAAATTGCATAATTGCAGCTTACGTCCACTTCTTTGTTGCATTCATGCAATATTGTAGAAGTAGGATCCCTTTGGTTATTGCCTGCTATATTGTGCGCATGGTCAGTATGAGCGAGTAACTCTTTCAATAATGAAACCCTGATTAAATAGAATATATTTCATTTGATTGGAAAAAGTATTTTGCTAATAATTAATAATAAACATATTTAAGCCAAAGATTGCTAGTAATATTTATATATACAGGGTAGTCTATAATTTTCAACTTATCTGTACTGTAATGCTCCTGGAAACCCTGACAACAACATGCCTCTCTTCGTGTTCTACAGCTAATGAGAAAAGTTCACTGCAAGAAGGTGTGGGCAAACCTTTTTCAGGGCATTTGCTGTAATCTCCAACTCCTTTTTGGATGGCAGTATTGTAGTGCCATGGATGCAAAGCCTTTCAAGGGCTGGACATAATACATCAAGGTGATCCATCAGAACAGAAGAGCATGAATTTACCCACAGTTCCTTGAGGGTGTTGTTCTGTATCATTATCTGACAGGGTCCGTAGGAGTTCTGAAGTGTTAGGGATTCTATATTGCAAAACGTTTGGAGAACTTCACTTAACGATGCATCAAGATTACATGAATCAAGGACAACCTCTTTGACATGGCATCTACTAACAGCAATGGACTGAAGGTTGAACTTCTTTAAGACTAATTTCTGTATGTTACATGTAACTTTGGCAGGGAAACTTATTGTAGTGAAATTCAGCGGTTTAATCTGATGAAACCTCCTGTCAAAATCCAACTCAAGGTATTTAATTCTTGTGACATTTAAAATGACTCTCTTTATATGCGGTACATTTTTGATAACCACTTCATCCATTTCATCAGCTCTGACAGAAACCATCTTCAACCTTGAACAATGCATGAGAGATTTCCTGAATGTCAAAGCTGTAATTTTTGGGCAACGAATATCAAGACAAGTCAAGTTGGCTCCACTGTCCAAAATGTGCAACATTTTGAGAGATGGATTTGAGTTTTGATCAAGTCTTAGGTTGGCTGTGCTGACTTCTATTTTCAAAGTTTTTATATCTGGATTTCGAACGAGAAATCTGATCAAATCAGACCAGTTGAGTTCTGAGCATCTACGCACTGTCAATTCTCTGAGTGAGCTTGAAGAAATCTTGCTTATCTTTCTTAACTCTGAACAATGCAACAAGTGTAAGACTCTCAATGAAGGTGCGTAAATACTCAGTTTCTTCAGAGAGGTTGCAAAACTTATGTTAAGTTTTTGCAGATGTGGTACATCAAAGGAAAACTCTGCAAAGTCTCCTATTTGGAACAATTCTAACTCCTTAATTGAAGTGGACTTCAACTGTAACTGTTGTATTGATGGTAGTCCATGGATTTGGTCATTGCCATAGGAGAAACGCTTTAATCCTGATAGACTTTGTACAATGTCGGCCAACTCCATAGACTCGACCTTTGCCCTCTCAATGTGCAGCTCAGTGATTTGAGAACTATACTCTGAAGCCACTACATCTTGTACTTGGTTTAAGGTGTGACCATTCATCACGGAGTATTGTAAACTAATGTCTTCAAGCCTAGGGAAATTCTCTGCGAGATTTGTTAAGTCTTGTTCAGTGAAGGTCCTGTCTTGACCTTCACCAGTTGCTTCAACTTTAATGCTTCTCAATGACTTAAAACAAGATAGTTCTTGTAGTATCCTTTTATCCCAAGTCATTCCACTTATCTCAATAACTTGCAGAGAACAAAGTCGTCTTGAATATGTCCTGAGAACATCACTGAAATAGCAATGACATCGATGAAGTCTCAAGACTTTGATATATCTGCCAAAGTGTTTCAAGACGTAAGTAAATCTGCTGAGAAAAGGCGAGTCCAGATAGCAATTCCTGGTGTTTGTCAACTCGATTGATTCCCAGAGAGAAGGGTCGGGCTGCTTGACTATGATCATTCGCCATTGCTTGCAGACTCGAGAAAACATGAACATGTCATCATAGATTGGGTGAAAAAACTTGAAAACGTTCAACCACAACTCGTCAGGAAGGTCATTAAGGTCATTTTCGTTTGCCATTTATACTTTAGAACTGAACATAACAGTTATTTACCAAGAAAAGTGACCAAAATACTTTTCATAAAGTGAAATACCTCGACATTTTCGAATTATTTTCTCGATTATTTACATTTTGACGAGCCGTTTCACGTCTGTTTCTACACACAAAGACGTTGGTACCACCTCAAACAAGTGTTGTTTTGACAACAGACTCATTCTACAGCAGAAGAAACGGATTATCTATACACACGAGTTCATCAAGATGCTGCAAAATACAAACAGTTGAGTTGACCACCAACACCTTCCATTTGCATCAGCCATTTTGTTTTGGCATCTGCAGTCATCAAGAACAGCGGTTGGTGAGCGAGCGATCCCTATTTAGTGGGAGGGGAGGGTAGTCGCTATTTATGACTATCTAGAAATACAGTGTTTCTCATGATAAAATTAAAAACTAATTAAAAACTACAATTCTTAAAATTATAATATTAATTCCTTCAGAATTGTAATATTAAACCAAATTTATATTATGATAATACAAATGTATATAAATATAATATAAATATAACCCCTCCCTAGAAGGTATTCTCAAGTCCCAGTTCACCGCGGTCATTAGCGCGGGAAGTACGAAGTCTGTTACTAGCGACAAGATGGACGACATTTAAAGCTGCTTTGACGTTCTTAACCTATATTGATCGCAGTAAAACTATATTGTGTTTACTAAGTACAAGTTTATGATGCTAAAGACTTCGTTATTAGACAATACCGATAGCCCTTCACAGACAAATCCATGGTCGCCTTCGTCTGCTTTCGTCAATCTTGGATCTCTACAGAATGTCATCTCTTTAGCTGAGAAAACTGGACATTTACAAAGGGTAAATAGTGGTATTTGTTTATGTAGTTTAAGGTTGTAAAAGATAGAAAACATTGCTTAACTGTTAGTTGCTCCATACACGGGGTATTTACCTCTAAACTGAATGGGCATACAGTACTAATGTGTTGTTTGACAGTGTTGTCTGTTGATGATATTAAATGATGGTGATGAAGGTGCTGATGATGGTGCTGATGATGGAGATGATGTTGTATGTTATTTTTAAAGATGATAATGTTAGCGGTAATGATGATGGGTATGCAATACGTTGTTACATTGATAATCTATTTTTGAATGAATGATGTCTTGATGATGATGAGTGATGATGACATGTTTGATTTGTCGTCAGGGGACAGAGATCAATGAAGACATCAAGAGACGAGCATCTGTGGGTTCGCCATCAATTCAAATGATCACTCTATTGAGAGATATTACCAAGATAGGCCATGCATTGGACAAAGTATGACACGATAATAAATCATTTACACTATTTCTGTTATCATTGCTATTGGTAAAAGATATTATATTATCGAAGGTAAACAGAGAACTTCAAAAGTTGCTTAGAGATGCAGAAACACAGGATGTAACAAACTTAGACCTTTTAGGTATGTTCAAGTTCTTACATCGAAATTAAAATTGAATTTCCCTGATGTCAACAATAAACTATTGTTAAAGTAAGAGGTAGAAAAAATACATTTTAGAAATATATGTCATTCCTTGTCTTTTTATTCAGCAACCAGAGCCCACAGGTTGGAACAGTTGTCATTACATCTGTCAGCAGTCATTGACAAAAAGGATGATTTAATAGCAAGACTGCAGCAACCTTTTGTTGGGGAATTTTTAGAGATGGACTCGCAGTATCATTTGTAAGTGTATAATGAATGAATAAGTGAAAAGAAAATAAGTACTGGTATATGAGAGAGTAACATTGCAAGTCATGTACTGTAAGATACAGTAGTGTTGATGTTTTGGGGTGAAAGAGAGTAGCCTGTGCTGACTGACTCTCAAAAGAGAGGGGAAGAGAAGGAAAGGGAGAGGAAGGAAGAGGAAGGGAAGGAAGAGGAAGGGAGAGGAAGGAAGAGGAAGGGAAGGAAAGGGAGGGGAAGGGAGGGAGAGAGAAACAAAGAGGGTTTGTCATCTATAATACATGTACTCACTAGGAGAGGAGAGAAGAGGGCACATCTAGCTCTTTGTACTTTTCTACACATGCAAGGAAAAGAAATGTTTACATCAGAACCCACATTGATAGCATTGAAGAGCAAATGCCTTCATTTAACATTGCTTGATCTGCTTAAATTGTAGTCCAGCCTCTGCAACACTCCCCAAGATTGCATCATACCTTGCCACTTTGCCTGATCACCTTGACAACATAACATGGGCCAATAAATTTTCACTCAAAGACGGGCAACTTGTAAGTAGAGGTTAAAAAGTATAGCCATTTGATGTCACTAAATCTCTTGTTGCAGTGAAAACAAAAATGGTCCAAACAAACTCTACAATAGACCTAAACCACTTGCTTGAATGTTGTCCCATTTCAGACCATGTGACCATTCCCTAGAGTATAAGGCCCAGACACACGATGCAACGTTTCTTGCAACGTTGTGTGCAACATTTTTTGGGGTGTCACACGATAATTATTATTATTATTATTATTATTATTATTATTAATTGTTATTGTTATTATTATTATTATTATTATTATTATTATTATTATTATTATTATTATTATTATTATTATTATTATTATTATTATTATTATTATTATTATTATTATTATTATTATTATTATTATCACAATGTTTTATATGGGAAAGCATTGAGACAAGTGATTAGGTCTGTTACATCTTATAACATCAGTTATTTTCTTTTTCAGGAGAATGTCCTCTCCAGTATTGAATCATCTTTTGTTGACCTACAAAATTATTTTAGAGCTTTAACCAAAGGAAGAAAAGCCATGGAGAAGCTACAGAAAACTCTTCCTGGAAAGTTATCCTTGTGAAAATCCAGGAAAAGTGGTCAAGAATTTTTAGGTACTTCATTAAACAATATAGTAGTTTGCTGAATCCAAACACAAATTTTCTATTCCAAGTCGTGCTGTAACTATTTCTTATAAGTTAAAAATCTAATTATCTCAGCATTATTTATTCCTTTGTAAAAATCTTATCAAGAACGAGACATTGTAAAGATTGTAGTACGAGCATATGAAAAAGTTAATCTAATCGTGGAAAGAAAAGTCAACATGGATTATTGTCAGTTGTGTGACGGAAGATTTACGGATTAAGAAATATTCAAAAATCCTGACTTCACCTTATTCCTCGCAAAAAAATCAAGCCAAAATTCAATGTTATTGTTGTTTTTCCTTGTTTTTCTTTTTAAGCCAAGTTTAATATACCCAAAGTCGGGTAATGAAGATGAAATAAATACATTTTAATAACTTTTCAGTAGCGCGGTAAAGTTAATAGTTTACTTATCTGCGATTGTTAACAATTCGTGTAAACTGAAAGCTGCCGACATGCCTAATCTTCTTGGAAAGATAATGGCGGCTAACTCAGTCAGAAAGGAATGATTTTCACAGTTTTGACAATCTTTGTCATTGTGCGTTTTTATCACGCGGGCAGCGACATAATGAAAATCAAAATGTCATTGATGTGACTGTTGCAGTGTTGTTTTTGCTTTGAGAACATGCAGTCAGCATGGCGTCTTTGAACTGAATGGGCTTATTCGTCGGTAATATCACAAGTAAAATCCTTCCTTTGCCAGTTCAAAGAAAAGCAGACCATGTCATGTACGTTGAGCTAAACTGAGATTGTGTTAACTATGAAGGAAATAGAACTTGAAGTAGAAGAAAGGATGGTTGTTGTTGGTGGAAGGAATGCCTGCAGGCAACTTCACAGAAGTTGTTCGTTTATAGAGAGAAAGAAGAGAGAAGCTAAATTGAGGCGAAAATCAACAAAAACTGCAACGAGTGGTATTCTTCTCATTGCAGGGACTTCCAAGACTGTTCACGCGATTAAAGAGAGAGTCCAAGAGCGATTTGCTACACCATTCAGAGAAAACAAGGGGAAACAGTCTAGAGACTTGCACGATAAAATACTCAATTTGCAACAACAAACTCAAAAGACACAGGACACGCGAAACGTTATAAACAACCCAAAAGCTATTTCATCAACTGAAGGATTAAATTCCAAGTTCTTGTCAGCTATTTCGACGGAAAGTAATTATAGTAGCGTCGATAAAAAGAACACTACTCAACCTAAAATTTCCAATTTTGCAAGCAAAGAGAGACAGTCCAAATTCAAGAGAAACTGGAAACCCACCAGTGCCTTTCAAGCCACTTTGCCGCCAATTACAGAAAATTGTGATTTTATTTCATCTGAGGTGAAAACAAGACTTGATCTTCTTCGTGCTTCTACGCCGCCTCTCCCTTCCTTAAAACAGCAAGAAAAACGCACAAGCGAAAGTCAAACTAAAACTGGATTACTGTTGGAAATTTCGTAAAAGAACAGGATGGCATGATTATCAGAAACTATTACGTTGAGAAAGTAATTTTTTTCTTTTTATTCTTATTTCATAATAACACAAGCGCTTTACAATATCCCGGTAGGAACAAAAAGGGTTTCTAGCTATTTCTGTAAGTTGTGCTGAAGACGGACAAGCAAAGTTAATTAACAATCTATCAACTCCAGCGCAAAGGTGGCAAATTAAAATAGGGCGAACCTAGTTTAGTATATAGCTACATTATTCGTGTGAAATGACATCTATGTTCAAAGGACTAAGTTGTTTGGTGAAGCATACAGAGCCAAAGAAATCGAAGTGTATTTTTTTCTGTTCAGTTTGTTTTTATGACGTGATTCTAAAACATTTAGACCCTGAAGATGGACAATGTGTCCAATGGTCATTACTATGAAAAACCTCTGGTTGATGAAACAGAAATTTACTTCAAATCGAAGGTTGGGTCAACAAAACCTTCAAAGGATCAAAAGGATTTGATAGATTAAACATTGTTTGGTTCTTAGTGTCAGTTGTCTCTGACAAAGATAAGCCTGTGTCTCGACCACTACACGAGCAAGTTTTCCTTGACAAGTTTTCCTTGACAAGTTTCAGTTCCTTGTCAAGGAAAACTTGCTCGTGTAGATGACAAAAAATTGTCAAGGGCTTGTCAAGGAAAACTTGTTCGTGTAGATGCGGCTTTAGCTGTGTTAGTACACTCTAATGTCGGTTTGGAAGCTGAAATTCCCGAGAACTTAGTGTCAATATGATGTGAGCAAACTATGAAGTGAGGTAGAATGTCTTCTGTAAACTTTGTAACTGAATAAATCATGTACAGTTGATGATCTCAAGAGTAACAAGCTTCACTTTTTAATGTATGCACTTCGCGAACATATTAAACTACTTGATCAAAAAAATATTCAGTGTTGTGTGGAAATACATTTAGCCCTATAAGATTTGGTAGTAATGAATACGCAGCCAGGGGTATGTTGGTATGTTGTAGACACCCAAAAACCTTCGCAAAAATCGGTGTATTCTCTGACGAACATCCCCAACTAACAGGGCCCGCGGAGCAAGCTTAGTGGTGGGGCTAAAACATATCTTCCATACAAGGGTCGCAATGACGATATACCATTTTTAAAATTTCCATAAAAATTTTACTACCTTGGAAAAAAAACTACCAGCCCCTCCCCCTCGCGGGCCCTGAATAATTACTTCGTCTTCAATAAAACTGCTATCTCAATAAAGGTTGTTCTACAAATGAGCTTGAGACCACAAAGGATGATGGGAATACTCTTTTTTATCACATTTTGAGTTCGTTGACAATTTGCTAATAAATACTGCCATAAGATTTTAATTATCAGCCACTATTCACTGTGGATTGCGGCTGCAAACTACAATTTTCGACAAAAGTGTTGGGACACTTTCACCTTGTGATATGAAATAGAAACATTATAACGTCCCTCAACACCATTTCTTATCTTAAGACGTGATGCACTTTTGAGGCGCCTAGGAACGAGGAAGTAATTCAGTTATAAAATCCTTACACTGAACTCTACAAACGTAAACGGCATACCTCCTGCGCATGTCACACAGGAAGCCCGTAGTTATGACTAGTACACTAATGTGTCTTTGTCCCTGATTGCTTTAAGACACTCGGACAGTGATTTCTTGGCGATCACAACAAACTCTTCGTAGACAAGCTTTCCATCGCCATCTCGGTCCAGCATACTAATGAACTCTTCGGCTTCGCTTGGCGTGAGTTTTTCTCCCACATTGGTCAGAGCGTAGCGTAGTTCATCAGCAGAGATATAACCATCTCCATTTCGATCGAAAACTCTGCAGAGAAATAAATAAAACTAATGAATTTTATCGCAAAGTTAATTGCAGTCTAAAGCTTGCAACATAGAGTGAAGGAAGAACTTAGTAGATCTACTCGATTCTCACGGTATTTGACGGGCACATTGTCAGTAGTCTAAAGCTTGCAACATAGAGTGAAGGAAGAACTTAGTAGATCTATTCGATTCTCACGGTATTTGACGGGCACATTGTCCGGCAGTAGTCTAAAGCTTGCAACATAGAGTGAAGGAAGAACTTAGTAGATCTATTCGATTCTCACGGTATTTGACGGGCACATTGTCAGTAGTCTAAAGCTTGCAACATAGAGTGAAGGAAGAACTTAGTAGATCTACTCGATTCTCACGGTATTTGACGGGCACATTGTCAGTAGTCTAAAGCTTGCAACATAGAGTGAAGAAAGAACTTAGTAGATCTACTCGATTCTCACGGTATTTGACGGGCACATTGTCAGTAGTCTAAAGCTTGCAACATAGAGTGAAGGAAAAAGTGTCACTCCAACACCGCAAAAACTAGTTCGCTCATTTCCTTGTTTACTTTCCGCATTGATTTAACGTTGTTCAGTTTTACGATCTTTAATGAACCATTAATGAACCATTAGAATGTATTGAGAGGATTCCGCGCGTTGAGTTACTTACGTTTTCAAGATAGAGCTTGCGTTTACTTTATGAGAATTTAGAATGAAACACTGGCTTATTACCATGATTGTGTTTCCCGCCAAAAAAGACGCGCGCTCCGTTTCACATTTGTAGAAAATTCGACGACAAAAGACACCAACATTTGTAAAGCCATGCATGGATGAATTTTCAAGAACTTCATAGTTGTAATATATATCTACATTACATTCATTTGCAAAAATTCTGGCCGCCACGATATATCAATATATCGAGTGCATTATGGGTAATAAAAATAATCGAAAATTCCCCTTAAAGCGGTTAACATCAGCAAATTGGTAGAAATATTTAGTATAATGCTTATTTTAGTCTTACGTTTGTTGTTTGCAAGCTATGCTTCATTTAATAAGTTGGGAAACTCAAAATAGTATTATTTAATAACCCATAATGCACCCGATATATTGATATTTCGTGGCGGCCAGAATTTTTGCAAATGACTGTACACCTATAAGTATTTCAATAAACGTTGATCATGGACGATCTGAAATGGATGATCTGAGACCAAGAGGTATACGAGTTGCAGTTTTTAGTAGGGCTTCCTGTGGAAGCCCCGACTCTAAAAATGCAGAACGGTCGTCTTTGGCTCCAAATCGCCTTTCTACAGCGCATGCGCGCTAAAGCCGAAGGAGACATGAAGTCTGGCCAAGAAAGATTAGAAAGCGCAAACCAATCAGGGAAAGCACCGGAGGTCAAGGGGCCAAAATATAAGTCTTTTCTCGTCTAAATCCAAATTTAGATTGAAACAGGACGCTCTAGTAGCGTGAAGTCGGGCTATAACGTTTTTACTGATATACTGTAAAGTTCGCAGTACTGAAATTGCAAGGAAAGCATGTTCTATCGAGCTCGAGTCACGCAACGACGAGCAACCAAAAACTGTTTCAATCGCACTATAAGATATCTATATTTAGTTCAAATAGGTTACATTTCATTTAGAAGCCCGACTTCACGCTAGAAGAGCGTTGGATGGATCTCATAGTAAGAAATTTTGACACTGGCAATTTCATACGAATTACTGTCAAACCACCCACAATTTCTCTCGGTCTCAGATCATCCATTTCAGATCATCCATGATCAACGTTTATTGAAATACAGTAGAACCCCTGTATCTTGAACTCGGTTATCTCGAACCCCCCGTTATCTCGAACACAAACCCATTTCCCTTGGGTCGTTTTTACAGTCAATTGCTATCGGTTATCTCGAACCCCCCGTTATCTCGAACACAAACCCATTTCCCTTGGGTCGTTTCTCAATCAATTGCTATCGGTTATCTCGAACCCCCGCTATCTCGAACACAAACCCATTTCCCTTGGGTCGTTTTTCAGTCAATTGCTATCGGTTATCTCGAACCCCCGCTATCTCGAACACAAACCCATTTCCCTTGGGTCGTTTTTCAGTCAATTGCTATCGGTTATCTCGAACCCCCGCTATCTCGAACACAAACCCATTTCCCTTGGGTCGTTTTTCAGTCAATTGCTATCGGTTATCTCGAACCCCCGCTATCTCGAACACAAACCCATTTCCCTTGGGTCGTTTTTCAGTCAATTGCTATCGGTTATCTCGAACCCCCGCTATCTCGAACAATTCCCATGAGAGTTCGAGATAACGGGGTTCTACTGTTGGTGTTTTCATTAAATGCATACATACTGCAGAAACGTCCTATGTCAAAGAGTAAAATGAATGATGATATTACATACTCTGAAAAGAGCTATTCTGTATATTTATCGTTGTATTAACATATAAAACACAGAGCAGATTACTCAAGCAGAAATGAATGCAGTAACTATTGTAGCAGCCATGCCGAATGGATATTCCTAACACCTCTGAAATAGAATGACATTTTCCAAGTATCTTCTATCACAGACAAATATTGATAATCATTCCTTTTTACAATTTCAAAATAGGACATTTTGAAAACTGGTGTATGTATTATAAATTATCAGGGGGAAATTACTAGGGGAGTCCATCTTTCCTAATGCCCTTAGATCTATCAGATTGTTATCATGGCTATTTTTAGCAACAAGCTATGATTGGTTGGAGGTAAATGACATCTCCTTCGTCGATGCTGAACATTTTATACCACAGCTACATGTACTTAACAAATTGAAGATGGTTTTGAGTTGTCTGTACTCTTATTGACACACACTTGACGTCATAAAATGTTCAAAACTCAAGTGGAATCAGCCATTACCAAAACGAGCAGGGGACTGGTACCAAGTCCGTAAAACTAATTCAATTTGAAACTAGAAAAAATGGGTATCATTTTCTGAGAGAGCAGATCAAACTTAGCTAGTCTGGAAAGTTTGGTGAACTTCGGCTTAATATTGACGATGCTAGAGGGCATCAAAGATGTCTATTTTCACATACAAACTCTGTAATTTGTTGACGCTGTCCATCCAAACCATACATTCACTGTAAAATTTTGGATGGACAACACACTTTCAAAAGTTTATAATTCCGACAGAATTCACCCAAATCACATCAAACTTTACACAGATACTAATTTCAACATGCTGTTTCATGTCATAATTTAATTTCGTAATTACATTAATTCTAATAAACTCATTCCCAGTCCCCTGCTCGATTTGGTAGTGGCTAATCACGAGCGTAGCGAGTGATTTCACTGCCAAGTTTTGGACATTTTATGACGTCAAGTGTGTGTCAATAAGAGTACAGACGACGAAAAAAACATCTTCAATTTGTTTTTTACAATAACAAAGTCAAAAAACATCCAAAAACAAGGAAAAAGTTTGAAAGAAAAACTGTTTCAAGCGCGCGCTGGCTCCGTGCGCGAGCGATTCGTCATACAGTGTGTCTGTTTAACAAATCGCAAGCGGTTTTCCATTGTCTGTACTCTTTTTTACAATAACAGAGCGAAATCTCGCAATCTGATTGGCTCTCAGCCATTGTCAATAAGAGTACAGACACATAGAACTGACGAATCGCTCGTGCACGGATCCAGCGCGCGCTTGAAACGGTTTCTCTTTCAAACTTTGTCCTTGCTTTTGGATGTTTTTTGACTTTGTTATTGTAAATTAACAAATCGCAAGCGGTTTTCCATTGTCTGTACTCTTTTTTACAATAACAGAGCGAAATCTCGCAATCTGATTGGCTCTCAGCCATTGTCAATAAGAGTACAGACACATAGAACTGACGAATCGCTCGTGCACGGATCCAGCGCGCGCTTGAAACGGTTTTTCTTTCAAACTTTGTCCTTGCTTTTGGATGTTTTTTGACTTTGTTATTGTAAATTAACAAATCGCAAGCGGTTTTCCATTGTCTGTACTCTTTTTTACAATAACAGAGCGAAATCTCGCAATCTGATTGGCTCTCAGCCATTGTCAATAAGAGTACAGACACATAGAACTGACGAATCGCTCGTGCACGTCCAGCGCGCGCTTGAAACGGTTTTTCTTTCAAACTTTGTCCTTGCTTTTGGAACTTTGTTATTGTAAATTAACAAATCGCAAGGGGTTTTCCATTGTCTGTACTCTTATTGACAATGGATTTGACGTCACAAAATGTTCAAAACATTTTGTGACGTCAAATCCATTGTCAATTTAACAAATCGCAAGGGATTTTCCATTGTCTGTACTCTTATTGACAATGGATTTGACGTCACAAAATGTTTTGAACATTTTGTGACGTCAAATCCATTGTCAATAAGAGTACAGACAATGGAAAACTCCTTGCGATTTCTTTTTTACAATAACAAAGTCAAAAAACATCCAAAAGCAAGGATAAAGTTTGAAAGAAAAACCGTTTCAAGCGCGCGCTGGCTTCGTGCGCGAGCGATTCGTCATGCTATGTGTCTGTACTCTTATTGACAATATAGAAAATGAACTAGAAGTTCTTGATTGAGATGCGTGACACTTACTTTTTAGATAAAACAATGGTAAAACAAAATTATTTTAAGTGTCAATTGTATTTTTACAGACGTTTCGGGCATAGCCCTTCATCAGTGTGATCAACCGTTGTGTTTACACGTTCTCTTATAGTTCTACCGGTTTCCCCGATGTAGAGCTGGGGGCATCGACAGCATGATAAAACAAACCGGTAGAACTATAAGAGAACGCTTTGCCGAACATCTCCGCAGTATAAGGAAACAGACTCCCGGTTTTCCCGTTGCAGAGCATTTTAGCTCAGGTGGCCATTCTATCAGGGACATTAGAGTGAGGGGACTTAAGCTCTGTCATGGTTCTGCACTGAAGCGTAAACAAACAGAAATGGAGCTTATTTATAAACTGGCAACATTACAACCTCGCGGAATGAACATTAATTTTCATTATATATAAATTTTATAGCTTGTACACCCTTTATTCCATTCAATTTCACTGTAATTCCATTCTTGTTAGTCAGCTCGCGGAGCGCGCGCGCATTCAATTATAATCACGTGTAAACACAACGGTTGATCACACTGATGAAGGGCTATGCCCGAAACGTCTGTAAAAATACAATTGACACTTAAAGGGGCAGTGTCAAGCCTCACGCATGCGCATTAAAATCAAAACAATAACACTCGGTTGAGAAGCCTACCTTGCCCGGTAGCGAGTTACAAAACCCCCCTAAAACCGTTCTAATCGCTAAATAAATGACCTACAGGACTCATGTAGATACTAATCTTTATTTAGAAAGCAATATTAGAACTTCAATATATCAAAAGGACTGATTCACGGCGATATCATTTTCCAACGGCCGATCAAATAAAACACAGGAAGCCCAACACATAAATAGATGGTGGGAAGCTCACCGGGTTTACAAGTCGTTTCAAAAGTCATGAACAGTACTGCACCTACGATTGATGATCAAGATTCCTTCGCAATCGATCAGAATTGCCGGTTTACAATTCGGTGATGATGGCGGGCTGACTCTCTACGGCTGTTCGACACTTTTTTCAACGGCTTCAAAGTCAGTTCTAAGATGAAATAATCTCCACTAGGAATTGTTGAAAATGAAGAACATGCTTTGAATAATTACCAGTGATCCATTAGACGCTTGAACAAACATGATTAATGTCGATGGAAACGGATTGAAAACATCGCTAATAATAAAAGTCCACGGTGGACTTTTATTATTTCTCGCTTCTTCGTACCCAGGCTTGCGCGGTCATATGGCTTGACACTGCCCCTTTAAAATAATTTTGTTTTACCATTCTCTTATTGACAACGGCTGAGAGCCAATCAGATTGCGAGATTTCGCTCTGTTTACGTTATTGTAAAAATGTAGTTATTAATAAATTAAATTGATCAATCGTTTATTATATGGCTATTTTTTGCTTTTAAAATGTGTTTTTTGAATGTTTGATTTTGTAAGCGGCCGCGCGGTTTCCCGCCATTTATGTAAATAAGAAATCTGCTCAATCCAAGGGCCCCAATCCGAGTGCAAACTCAAACAAGAAAGTCAAGAAAACACGTTCAGTTACAAAACCCATCCAATTTATATAACGATTACAAACCGTTCAAAGTTCGCTATTCTACGTGAAATCTCTTCATATAACACCGTAAGGGATTTATTTCTTTGAAATGGAGCTGTAAAGTTTGAAAAGAGTCAAAAAAACTTCGCCGGTGAGTCGGACTGACTCAACTCAACATGGAAACCAAAAACTACAACTACAAGCCTGCTGAGTGTCGACATTTGTACTTCCAGTCTTCGTTTAGTTGCTTTGAACAATTAGGGAGTATTCACAAGAAAAGATGGAATTGATTGATGTTGATTGAAAGTTCTGAATTCGACGAAAAGAGAGGATAATCGGCCTCGCTTTACAAAGAAATGTGCTTGTTTTTGAACTTGAAGCTTGATTCACGATGAACATAGGACAGCTGCTTCAAAAACCTTCAAAAACACGTTCAAAGACGAAATATCGTCTAAAACATTCCTTCAAACACATTGAATCTCTTTGGATCTATTTGGTGGCTCGTATTTATTACTATCTCGAGTGTTTTAGGAGTTACAGAAATAAAACAACAACAGAAAACAACAACCTGAGAGTGAAACTGAGTCAACAAATACGAGGGATTCAAACAAGATTTGTGAAGGCGTGCATAGATTATGGTTCTTTATTTTTCGCCAACGACGTGTGTGAGGATTAATTTTCTTAGATTTAATGATGTTTACATTCCATCTTTGAACTGCCTTTCAGTTGTTTGACTGATTTTGATTCATTGAAAATTTGTCGCTTGATTGTAGTCGTTTCTCAAAACATTTGCAATAAAAACCGACGAGTCGTGTTGGGACTTGAAGTCAGTTTTGTTTGCCATAGATTTGTGTTTTATTACTTATAATTATGCCAGGACAAAGCACATACATGATCTTGTGAATAGTTGAATCTGATGAGCTTGATAAGTCGCTTGATAATTTCTTTGAGTGGATCGTTTTTTTCTCTTGTAAAAACCCCAGCTCGCTTTCTTTCTTGGCTTTTGATTTTTCTATATTTTTTTCGCGGTTATTCGTGATTTCACGGCGTTGTTAGCAAGTTTTACCTAGCGTAATCAGAAGTACCGGGTAGGGTTTCAATTTGTAATGGATTTCGTCCTCTAAATGACAGGAATTAGCCTCACAACCTATTTTCATCTTTATTCTCTTGATTTTACACCATTGACCGGGGCATTGTCAATATCGTACATCGCGATGAAATAATTACCCGGTCTTCAGTAAACCGACCAATCGGAACGCGCGCATGGAATCAACCAATCACAGCTTGTTGCTAAAAATAGCCAAGCTAACAATCTGATGGGGACACGTATATTAAGAGATGGACTCCCCTAGTAATTTTCCCCTGAAATTATATATTTACAAAAAGCTACTTATAAAATGTGACAAGAAGTTCACGTTACTACTGCTGGTAGACGGCATCGGTGATCAGTTTCAGAGGTTCTGGGTTCGAATTAACTCCCGTCAGGGTTCAAATGTTTTTTCTCTTTCTCGGCTCTAGGGCTAACGCACAGAAGGATTTTCATGGCAAATTTATAGCACGTCAACTTTCCATTGATTTTCACGTTGTATTATAAATTCAAAATATAAGACTGCAAAGAAGTACCGGTTGCCCGTAGCAACCAAGTTGACGAATTTGAAGGAACATAAACACTAATGCATAGCAACGCCGGTTTTCATCAAAATTCTTTTTATCTGATTTAATCCAAACGAGACTGTCTACACATCAAAAAGTAAAGTCTAGAAAATTAAACGGAATGTCAAACATACTGTTTTATGCCGACACCATAGAAAATAACAACTTTCAGTCAACAGATAATAGAATTATTCCTACAAAGGATGCTTTTTCCTTGAAAAATATTCACTTTATTCTCAAGAAAACAACTCGGGTTAAAAAGCAAAGGTAATAAAACCCAGTTTTCAGTAGATTCTCACCCTTTTTGTAACAAATAGTAAACTGAATATCTCTTTTTAAAAACAATTCGACTTTTAGAGTGTGATCGGCTTCACCAACCAAGGCCACCTAAACAAATTTTCAAAAAATTATCCAATCAATTGAGAATTTAAACAGTAGAATCTGCACAAATTTTCGCTTTAAAAACATATATTTCACTTTATATGTGTATGTATATATTATGAATATATATATATATGATATTTTTTTGTATATTATTTTTGTCTTGCATTTATAGTTTTATTATTTAGGGCCTGGATGAAAATTACTCTGTGTAACTCTAGTCACCCTGTTTAAATAAAGTGTATTATTAGTATTATGTATATCATGATGATCAAGAGTGAACAAGAAACAGTTTAAATTGTAGAATTCAACATTATTCTGTTATTCAGCGTCACAAATGTGTTTATAAAATTTGATTCAAAATTTGTTTGGTTGGCCTTGGTTGGTGTAGTTGTGTTCTAGGAAAACTATCACAATAACAAACAATGAGAAACACTTCGATTTCCGCAAGTTCTATCCCTGTTGATTTTTCATCAGGGTTTAACTCCACAATGAATCTAATCGCAAACACATCCGTTTTTCTAGGCTTTTCTTGGTTATTTTTATAATTTTAGAACTCAATATGTAAATGAGAATCATACACCAAGCAAGTTTGCAGTGATGCCGTAAGTCAAGTTATGCTAAATTCTGTTACCTGAAAGCTTGCCTCAGGTTATCTTCAAGTTTCTGTCGACTACAGCCAGCAAAATTTCTCGACATGACGACAAATTCTTCAAAGTCGATCTCACCATCGTTATTGCTGTCAAACTGCTTGAATGTTGTTTGGATTTGTTCGTCCGTCGGATTGAATCCGACGGCACGAATGACGACCTCGAACTCTTTCAAATCGATTCTGCCATCACCATTACCGTCGAAAAGGCTGAAAGCATTTCTCATGACATGTAGCTCCGATGCAGGAATTGCCGCTTCATGAAGAGTCATTTTGACTGTTCGCCGTCTCAGTCAGCAGGTGGATACAATCTCTAAATTATGACCAAATGTTGCTAAAAAACCCTCTTTTGTATTACCGTGTATAAGGGCTTGTTTAATTAGGAAAATAAAAATCCAAAATGTTACAAAAGAACTCGGGGGAAAAACTGCAGTTTTTTCACGATCTCAGTTCAGCCGGTACCTTTAACAGATTGGTGACATAACTATTATTAATGCGTGTATTCAATGGTAGCACCTGAGAGTTTGACGACGGTTCATTGCTCTAGGCTATATATAAACATAGAAAATATTATTACTGAGTTGCTATTAATAATACTGACTTATTGCATATGTGGTGTCAGTTCCCATGGAAACGCTGAAATAATAAAACTCGAATCAGGGGAACCCAACATGCACCTGCCTAGTTCAGTTATATTTAGTAAAAGCGCAACAGAATAAACAACCATACTAAAGTTCTCTATATATTTAGCTATATAATTGTTCTTCTTCTTTGCACGGATGCAATGAAATTAGATCATTTTGAAAAGCCAAAATATGAAACGTTCAACAAATGCAAATTCAGTAGGATCTAAATTGCAATTTTGAGTTCTTATCGTACTGCTCTTCTCACCAGCGATGGGATGAAGTACAAAGGATATCAGCATGATGCCCGAGTGCTACGGTTTCTAGAAGTATAAAGCTGCAGGGCTCTATTCAAAACGGAGGGAATTATTTTCTCTCTCAAAAGCCTTCGTAGTTTAATATATTGCAAGAACATTGTCTACATTGACATTGTTTTCGATGCTATGCGCCTGCTGCTTTCCGCGCAATCATAGTTTCTCAAGCTGCTGATCGAATGTGGCGACTTTTTTACACCTTTTTGGTAATGCCAAATTAATTCCGAGTAAACATGTTCAAAATACGACACTTTACGACGCCGAATATCTATACTCAGGGTCTGTACTCAGAATAATATCGATATCACGTGACACAATACAGTTGAACCTCCGGTTGCGACCACTCTCGTAAGCGACCACCTCTCGTAAGCGACCAGTTTTCCAAAATATAAAAAGTTCAGTTCTAAGTCAAATCACTGTATTTGGAACCTCTCGTAAGCGACCACAAAGCTTGACATTTTGAATGGTCGCTTATGGGAGGATCGACTGTATTTTGAAATCTGTCAACGACGGTGCATTTGATGACTGTGACGTAGTACTGGACTCCAAGCGCCAGTCAGATCCACATAATGAGCAATGAAAACGCACCAGAAAGAAGTGAATTTATGGATCGTGGTTTATTTCCAGAACATTTCAGTTTAAAATTAGAATTTTAAATTGAAAAACAAAATGCGAAAATTCAATTTCATATAATCATGAGGTTGGCCAAATGTCTTTATGTCAGTATGTCGGAGATAATACATATGCCGGCATGACGCTTTCCATAAAGAAATAACTGGCAGGTTGAATTTACATCAGTCGAGAAGAACTCTTGTGTCTCATTTCCTCAAATCCTTCGAGGCGGACTATTGTGCGATGACAATAGAGCGACAGTATTGTAGAACATCTATTAAAATAACAGATAAATTAAAGTGACTAAACTGAGAGGTCAAAGTAATGATAGTTTTTGGTTCATATTTCCACATCATCTGATCAACACTAAGTTTGCTGATCATGAGTAACTGGCAGTGCATTGACTTGTTCGTAGTTTTTTTATTACTCTACGACAAGCCTTGAAACACAAGCAACCGAAGCAAGTGGCCATGAGCTATAAATGGCCATCCAGCTGCGCTTAGATCATTATATAGTTTAGCAGAAGGGACTGAAGAGGTGAGACTGTGGAATTGTCTTGGGCAGGATTTCTATTCGTAATGAAACTACAGAAATACAAAACCCAAGCGCAATTTAGTAATATCTGCCAGGTTAGTCGGTAGTGACAACAGTGACCACAGTTTTCCAGACTTTTTTTTTAAATCGTAAAATTGACCCGATATTTCCACATGAAATCTTTCTCTGTCAAACGGACTCATTGTTTTTCGTTGAAAATAATTAGTTTCAATGGATGGCACACAAATTCAGAGTTTACCCGAAACATTACTTAGAGTTTATCTGTACCAACTAATGTACGGTACTGAGAATGTCTCGATATATGATACTGACAAGTTTTGTATTCAATATGAAGTAGAGTTGCTGTTTATCTTAATTATCATTACTACATCAGCTCCTCAATTCATTGGCCGAACAAGCAAAACAATAGTGGTTGTTAACTGCATCCTACTACTTCTTCATGTGGTCCGTTAGTTCTCTCTCTCTCTATTCATGATCACAGAGCTGACCCGTACACCACTGAACTCGCTGAAAAACTACGATCATGGCGTCAAGTTCCAAGCAAGATTGTTCGCAGAATCCCGACAGTGAACACGTTAAGAGAATGAGACGAGCATTTGAAAGAGCCGACAGCGATTTCAGCGGGAAAATCCCTTCAGACCAGTTCTCGACTATCGCCGCCCAAGCCTCTGGCATGCAGCCATCCGAGGAAGATCTAAGCCTTGTTTTTCAGCACTTCGACAAAGATGAAGACAGTGGAATCAATTTTTACGAATTTATCGATATGATTTCCTTTCTGGAAGGAAACCAACAAGACTACGAGGATTGTTTACGTAGAGCGTTCAAGTAAGTTGCCATCGTTTGATTAATAGTCAGCTTGCTTAACAAATCATTTATTCAAACACTGAACCGTCTTTATAACTGATGAAATTAGTAGTTTCAAAATATAGTTTTCACAATATGTCGGCTTTGGATGTAAAGTTGACGCGCGAGAAGAAAAACACACACCCCCCGGCCAAACACCACACAAACAGCTAACACCTGCATACCAACTATGCCCTGAAACTCTGCCAGTATCATGTGGAAAATCCTTAGGCTAAAACAATTTGAATATCAACATTAATTTGACCACAATTGCAAACATTGTTTATTTTCTGTAACTTTAATTTTTATGTGACATCTTTTTGGGGAGGAGTAGGGAGGGGTAGGGAGGGGTTGTTGGAAGGAGGAGATTGCAATTGCAAAACGAATTAGGAAAATATCAAAAAATCCAATGATTTTATTTATTTTATCCAGTTGTTTTAAATTATTATTTTGTAAACAAGAAAAGCTGAGACTTTTAAAATGTAATCCTGATTAATGAAAACACTCAAAATATTTATAATCGTGAATTGGAGTTCATGGAAACCAAAACTCGGCAAAGCCATACCAAATTACCTCCTTTATAGATATAACAATATATAGTGAACGGTGTTTAGTAGAAATACAAGTTCTTAATTATGTTTGTGTGGGGTGTGCATTGATTGCATACTGGGAGGATGGTTTCCATGGCAATGGTACAATTTATATCAATAGAAAAACATTCGTGAAAAACGGAAATGGGAAACCGAATGATAGTCTTGAAATCACGAAGAACGACCGCAGCAAATACGCTTAAAATGACGGGATTAAACTCTGTTTATCGAATGTTTCTTTCGCAGCAGAGTTCGCAGTGTCTGATTAAAAGTCGAACATTTGATTTTGAGCGCGAAATTTGTTCCGCTTCAAATTTGTAATTTTTTAAAACGTCATGGTTGTGGTTTCATCTTGACATAAAGTTCTCGTCCCTACTGAATAAGCTAGGATTCAGACTGCAAGTCACTGAATGATTATTCCTATTGATAAGTTCACTTGATACAGGATTTCCATAAGAATTGCAGCATTGTATGGCTTGTTTTTGAGTTCAATTTGCTGAAATCACTCGCGAGGAAAATAGTCAATGACAGGAAGCTAAGTAGCCGTCAAGATGGCTGATAAAATCATCTCTGTTTCCCCTGATTGCTTAGTTCTTTTGCATACGAGGATTCTATTGTGCTTTCTTCCACCGTATTTGTCGGTATCTTTTTGGATTACGGCTTGCTTAATGATCTTTGTACCAGTGTAGCTAATTACAAACTATATACAAAACAGGCTGAGATAGAGCCAAGCCGACCAGGAATTCCTTTCTCGTACACGTTCCTGGCTTCTTAGGTCTAATGGGCATGCCTCTCGCCGCTGTTGTGCGAGTTTGTCAGTTCGTTCTCTCCCTTGCATGCTTCGAGGGAAATTCAAAAGACAGAAAGAATCTCCAAAAGCACAATGTAGGCTTACAATTGTGTTTAATGACTGTGCTTTCATCGCGATTATGAAAAAGAGGAAGCAAAGAGCAAAAACAAACCGCCCCCATTACCTATTATAGGACTAACACTACTTGTCGTAGAAAACGAAGACATTCGAATGCAATTTCCTTCTTTTGTAGTATTCTCTTAGTTTTATTTATTGATTTATTAACCATCTTTAAACAGGGAGTGTCCAATTAGTCATTAGTGTCCAATTAGTCATTAGTATTCTCTTAGTCATTAGTATTCTCTTAGTCATTAGTATTCTCTTAGTCATTAGTATTCTATTAGTCATTAGTGTTCTCTTAGTCATTAGTGTTCTCTTAGTCATTAGTGTTCTCTTAGTCATTAGTATTCTCTTAGTCATTAGTGTTCTCTTAGTCATTAGTGTTCTCTTAGTCATTAGTATTCTATTAGTCATTAGTATTCTCTTAGTCATTAGTATTCTCTTAGTCATTAGTATTCTCTTAGTCATTAGTATTCCCTTAGTCATTAGTGTTCTCTTAGTCATTAGTATTCTCTTAGTCATTAGTATTCTCTTAGTCATTAGTGTTCTCTTAGTCATTAGTGTTCTCTTAGTCATTAGTATTCTCTTAGTCATTAGTATTCTCTTAGTCATTAGTATTCTCTTAGTCATTAGTATTCTCTTAGTCATTAGTATTCTCTTAGTCATTAGTATTCTCTTAGTCATTAGTATTCCCTTAGTCATTAGTATTCTCTTAGTTATTAGTATTCTCTTAGTCATTAGGACAGGGGGCAGGAACAATTTTACATGAGAAATAATTCAATTCCTTAGGGGAAAGGTATTCCTTTATCCTGCCCCCTGTCCTGGCTGCCGGCACGTGATCGTGCAAACCCTCTATTTCGGATTTCCGACCGACCCGATTTCCTTACGGGAACTTCGATTTTACTTGTTTTAACTAAACCAAACATGCTATGATTAACCAATACACAATAGCTACTTATTGCATTTGGGAAATTTACAGTACTATGTACTTATTGACTGAGTGGGAGGGCCGGACGGGAAAATATTTGGCTCGAGGTCATGCCGTACGGAACGAGCGCAGCGAGGTCCGTACGAATGACCTCGAGCCAAATATTTTCCCGTACGGCCCGACCTAACTCAGTCAATAAGCGTCATTACATATTGCGTCAGCTGGATAGCAGCAGCTTTCTCAGTGAGCTTAGAAACAAACTTTAAGTTAGAGATCGGTCGAAAGTTCTCAAACTTCGTGAAGTCAGCATCAGGTTTCTTTAATGTCGGCGATAGAGCAGCAATCTTCAAGGCATCAGACCAGTTGATTAGTATTATTATATAACGTGCCGTATTGAAAGACTTTGATTGGCTAAGATGCATCTGCAATCTCGCTGCACACTTTTTGATTGGTTCAGAAAGGAAGCCATTCACTCATACGAAAGCGACGCTATATATTGTAAAAGTAATGTAACTCAACCGCGATTCTCAATATAATTTCTCTATCCCTATTTCTATCATTCTTTCAAATTTCGGTTTTTTTCTTTCCTTATCTTATTGAGCTCAGTCCATCATGCTTGAGTCAGGAGCTCCGGCCCGAGTTAATTTCCAAATTTCACTTATTTTTTTTACAGAAAGTTTGACCGTGACGGAAGTGGTTACATATCCCCAGAAGAGTTGCGTTACGTGGTTTGTAACACCGGTGAGAAGTTTTCCCAAAGTGAAGCAGAAGAGCTGATTGGTATGTTTGATATCAACAAAGATGGCCAGTTAAGTTGGGAGGAGTTCGTAACCTTTGTCAAAAGTAGCATCAAGGATCAGGAAGAGGAAGAAGGAGAAGTTAACGAGGGGACAGAAGAGGAAGAAAAGGAAACTACAGGTGATAAGGAAAAAACACCACAACACAACAACGTCACGCTATAAGTAGTACCAAAACGGAAGTCATGTCACACAATTTTTAGAGCCATTTGAATGTACTTGCTTGGTTCCTCTGGGAACGAATTTATGTGTAGACTCCTTCACCATTTTGTTGTAGAAAGATGAAGTTATATATGTAGGTGTAGTGTCAGATGCTCATTTATTCACGTATAGTACCCAATGTTGTCTCAATTATTAGTTGGGCTTCCTGTGGAAGACCCGACTCTAAAAATGAGATCCGTTCTTTGTCGTCGTTGACCTCAAATCGCTAACTGGGTTCTACAGCGCATGCGCCCTGTGCCGGCCGCTCAGCATAATTACCGAAGGCTCTGATCAACACGAGACATTCTTCAAATATCGCTCAAATGACTTCACATGTGGAGTTAAATGATGAAATAATGGGGATCAAAGCAAAATGCGAGAAGTTTAAGAAGAGAAATATGCTATCAGTACCGCACATGAGTATCACACAACTGCATGACACAAGATTGAAATCTATAAAACGAAGTCAAATGTCTTCTATACTTTGTACCGCTGTAATTGTGTGTTGTGGTAAGCTTATATATGCACCTATCAATGTTAAGCCGGCGGGGGGGGGGGGGGGGGGGGGGGGGAGGGCGGGCCTATGGCGGGGATTTGATTTTTCAAGAAATTTTCAGTCAAATTCCCTCCCCATGGGCTAAAAGGAAAGGTCAAATGTGGTAAAAAAATTGTATACCCAGGGCAAAATGTCCCTCATTTTGCGTCGAGAGATATAGTTTGTATAAACCCATTTGTCAGTTTTGAAAAATACAAAAAAAGATCATCAAGCCCAAACTTCAGTTATTGAGGTCCACACTTGGACCTGATTGAGGTGTTCAAACCACATCAGTTTCACTTCTTCTCTTGTCAAAAGTACCATTCTTGATACAACATCAATAATTTCATCGGAAGGAATACCCTTGTACTGTTTTAATAAACCGATAGACTGTCACGAATTATCGTCATTCCAAACAAATCAATAAGTTACTTATGAAACTTGTTTGTCTTTAATGTAAGAGTAAAGTACGAACATTTGACGTCGACTGAAATAACATTTGAGTATTTTTACTCACCGGCCTACGATACTCAATTAATAATACCATTCTTCTGCTGTGCTGTAGTCAACTCTCTCGTAAGCGGACACCCTCGGGAATTGAAAAAAGTGTCCGTTAGTAGAGCTGTCCGCTTATGAGAACTATTCCCGTAAGCGGACACCAAAGAAAAATAGGGTGGATGTCCGCTTACGGGAGAGTTAATTCAGTACGTTTTAATCGGTAGAGAAAAATAGCAACTGAACCGTACACTTTGCTTCCCCGTGGACAAATGGAGATTTGACAAAACCGATCCCCACTGTTCTGTTGCTCTGTAAAAGGTCATATTTTTGTTGATTTATTGCAAAATAAAGACAAATTCCATTGCCGAAAGTCCATTATTATATGGTGTGTCCGCTTACGAGAGAGCGTAAACAAAAGAAAAATATCAAATATCGCTCAAATGACTTCACATGTGGAGTTAAATGATGAAATAATGGGGATCAAAGCAAAATGCGAGAAGTTTAAGAAAAAGGTTGGTCCGTAAGTAGAGAAATATGCTATCAGTACCGCACATGAGTATCACACAACTGCATGACACAAGATTGAAATCTATAAAACGAAGTCAAATGTCTTTAAATATACTTTGTACCGCTGTAATTGTGTGTTGTGGTAAGCTTATATATGCACCTATCAATGTTAAGCCGGCGGGGGGGGAGGGGGGGGGGGGAGGCCGGGCCTATGGCGGGGATTTGATTTTTCAAGAAATTTTCAGTCAAATTCCCTCCCCATGGGCTAAAAGGAAAGGTCAAATGTGGTAAAAAAATTGTATACCCAGGGCAAAATGTCCCTCATTTTGCGTCGAGAGATATAGTTTGTATAAACCCATTTGTCAGTTTTGAAAAATACAAAAAAAGATCATCAAGCCCAAACTTCAGTTATTGAGGTCCACACTTGGACCTGATTGAGGTGTTCAAACCACATCAGTTTCACTTCTTCTCTTGTCAAAAGTACCATTCTTGATACAACATCAATAATTTCATCGGAAGGAATACCCTTGTACTGTTTTAATAAACCGATAGACTGTCACGAATTATCGTCATTCCAAACAAATCAATAAGTTACTTATGAAACTTGTTTGTCTTTAATGTAAGAGTAAAAGTACGAACATTTGACGTCGACTGAAATAACATTTGAGTATTTTTTTTGTCACCGGCCTACGATACTCAATTAATAATACCATTCTTCTGCTGTGCTGTAGTCAACTCTCTCGTAAGCGGACACCCTCGGGAATTGAAAAAAGTGTCCGTTAGTAGAGCTGTCCGCTTATGAGAACTATTCCCGTAAGCGGACACCAAAGAAAAATAGGGTGGATGTCCGCTTACGGGAGAGTTAATTCAGTACGTTTTAATCGGTAGAGAAAAATAGCAACTGAACCGTACACTTTGCTTCCCCGTGGACAAATGGAGATTTGACAAAACCGATCCCCACTGTTCTGTTGCTCTGTAAAAGGTCATATTTTTGTTGATTTATTGCAAAATAAAGACAAATTCCATTGCCGAAAGTCCATTATTATATGGTGTGTCCGCTTACGAGAGAGCGTAAACGAGAGTGTCAGCTTACGGGAATGTGTAAATACAGAGTTTGACTGGAAGGTAAAACGGGGATTTGAAAAGGTGTCCGTAAGTAGAGCTGTCCGCTTACGAGAGTGTCCGTTAGCGGAGAGTTGACTGTACTTGTAATTTTACTTTTCAAATTTTCCCTACCCCGGGCAAGTGTTTAATCAAAATCCCAGCCCACGGATACCACATCTAGTAAAATCCCCGCCATAGGCCCCCCCCATCCCCCCCCCCCCCCCCCCCCCAGACTGATAATTTGAAACGGACAAGAACTTTTAAAACAAGTACGTTTCGTTTCGTTTCGTTTCGCAAAGTATCACAAGCCCCCTGGCTTGTTAGCCTGCGAATACAGCCGCTTTTTTTCGCTCGCCACTATGGCGAGCGAAAAAAGCGGCTATATTCGCAGGCTACCTGGCTTGTGATACTTTGCGAAACGAAACGAAACGAAACTTACTTGTTAAGTTCTTGTCCGTTTCAAATTATCAGTCTGACAATCAAGATAAACACTATACCACTATGACGTCAAATCAAAACAATCTATTCTTTAAACGCTAAGGATCATGGTCGCTAGAGGGGATAAAACAGCAACAACACAAAGGATTTCCCAAATAAATGTATTTTACAGACGGTCTGAAAGCGATAAAAGTCACCAAACACAGTAAATATTGTGGGAAAAGTATCGATGAACATAATATCTGGAAACTAGCCAATTTGAAATCAAGCGAACCTCAGCAGAGCAGATTTAGTTCAAATTTCTATTGTTCTTCACGATTCTGTCCCCCTCATACCGTTACGTCATAATGGTATAGGGCAATTACGATTTAGGTGATCAGGCAGCTTCGGTGAGGTCGCTCATGTAAATGAAGCCTGTAGGAAGATTCACACACGTATCTCATCTTTGTAATACTACTGATTGATCTTATTGTTTCTTCTTGATGACTGTTGATGTCAGAAATATTTAAGTATTTGAGTAAGAACGCTCGAAAACAACTTCACTGTTATTCACCGTCTTGGACATCTTGGATTTTTAGTTTATGAATTTATAATTACCTCCCAGAAAATAGGAGGCTCTCTCTGAGGTACCTAAACCCATATTTACACTTCATCCAAACACTGTTTAATCACTCTGCGATGTCTACTTTATATATACGCTATTTGTATGGATATATTTATGGTACCAAATAAACTATGTCATTGTCATTCATGGCGGATTCGGTTTGTGAAATCAGTACTGAAATTGCAAGGAAAGGATCTTCTACAGAGTCACGCAACGATCGCACTAAAATATCTATATTTAGTTCAAATAGGCCACATTTCAGTTAGAAGCCCGACTTCACGCTAGTGGAGCGTCTAGTTTCTTAATAAAGTTCATTGCATTTGATTTAAATTGTCTGGAAATCTTTACTTCGTTTGTTGAAGTTGATGAGAATTTATACGGAAAGTAACACCGCAGCAATGTTGATCCTGAAAACAAAATGGTGTCGCAATTAGAATGTAGAGACATCAGGCAAAAAAACGTTCCTGTTTTAAATTCAACTTTTCTTTTTCCCTACAGTCTCCCTTTCTTTTTAGTTTAACCGGGTCATAGATTTACAGTGAGAACTTACCAGTTACTGGTGACGTCACTCAGACATCAATACTACAAGAACCTTCTAAATAGTGTTGGTAAGGTTCAAGTGATCGTGTTACTTCTTCGTTAATAAACCTGTCAACCTGTTTATATAAAGTATAAAGGTTTGTACAAACAATACTATCATCATCATCATCATCACCTACCATACATCATTATCATCATCATCATCACCTACACCATCATCACCTACCATACATCATTATCATCACCTACACCATACATCATTATCATCACCTACACCATACATCCTTATCACCTACACCATACATCATTATCATCATCACCTACACCATACATCATCATCATCATCACCTACACCATTATCATCATCATCATCACCTACACCATACATCATTATCATCATCACCTACACCATACATCATCATCATCATCACCTACACCATACATCATTATCATCATCATCACCTATACCATACATCATCATCATCACCTACACCATACATCATCATCATCATCACCTACACCATACATCATTATCATCATCATCATCACCTACACCATACATCATCATCATCATCATCATCACCTACCATACATCATCATCATCATCACCTACACCATACATCATCATCATCATCACCTACACCATTATCATCATCATCATCACCTACACCATACATCATTATTATCATCACCTACACCATACATCATTATTATCATCACCTACACCATACATCCTTATCACCTACACCATACATCATTATAATCATCACCTACACCATACATCATTATCATCATTATCATCACCTACACCATACATCCTTATCATCATTATCATCACCTACACCATACATCATTATCATCACCTACACCATACATCATCATCATCATCACCTACACCATACATCATTATCATCATCATCATCACCTACACCATACATCATCATCATCATCACCTACCATACATCATCATCATCATCACCTACACCATACATCATCATCATCATCATCACCTACACCATTATCATCATCATCATCACCTACACCATACATCATTATTATCATCACCTACACCATACATCATTATTATCATCACCTACACCATACATCATTATAATCATCACCTACACCATACATCATTATCATCATTATCATCACCTACACCATACATCCTTATCATCATTATCATCACCTACACCATACATCATTATCACCTACACCATACATCATTATTATCATCACCTACACCATACATCATTATTATCATCACCTACACCATACATCCTTATCATCATTATCATCACCTACACCATACATCCTTATCATCATTATCATCACCTACACCATACATCATTATCACCTACACCATACATCATCATTATTATCATCACCTACACCATACATCATTATTATCATCACCTACACCATACATCCTTATCATCATTATCATCACCTACACCATACATCCTTATCATCATTATCATCACCTACACCATACATCCTTATCATCATTATCATCACCTACACCATACATCATTATCTTCATCACCTACACCATACATCATTATCATCATTATCATCACCTACACCATACATCCTTATCATCATTATCATCACCTACACCATACATCGTTATCACCTACACCATACATCATTATTATCATCACCTACACCATACATCATTATCATCATCATCACCTACACCATACATTATCATTATCATCATCACCTACACCATACATCGTTATCACCTACACCATACATCATTATTATCACCTACACCATACATCCTTATCATCATCATCACCTACACCATACATTATCATTATCATCATCACCTACACCATACATCCTTATCATCATTATCATCACCTACACCATACATCATCTTCATCATCACCTACACCATACATCATTATCTTCATCATCACCTACACCATACATTATCATTATCATCATCACCTACACCATACATCCTTATCATCATTATCATCACCTACACCATACATCATTATCTTCATCATCACCTACACCATACATTATCATCATCACCTACACCATACATCCTTATCATCATTATCATCACCTACACCATACATCATTATCATCATCATCATCACCTACACCAGTAATACAATGGTGTTTGTACCAGTAAATGAGGGATTTCCAGTAATACAATGGAGTTTGTACCAGTAAATGAGGGATTTCCAGTAATACAATGGAGTTTGTACCAGTAAATGAGGGATTTCCAGTAATACAATGGTGTTTGTACCAGTAAATGAGGGATTTCCAGTAATACAATGGTGTTTGTACCAGTAAATGAGGGATTTCCAGTAATACAATGGCGTTTGTACCAGTAAATGAGGGATATCCAGTAAGACAATACCTGTTGTGGTGCACAGCCAATGAAAGTGTTTGCATCAAGTAATGTTTCAAGCTGGTCATGGATGGGTGCAAAGTACTGACATCCACGAATTCTCTCAACCAAATCGTTGTCTTTACCCTCCTCTTTGACAACTTTACCAGCTTCTTGTGATAAAACTCGAATCTTTTCATGACATTCCTAGAATAGAATCAAAAATAGAAAACACATTGTGATCATTCTAGCACTGTCTAACTATATGGTGATCATTCTAGCACTGTCTAACTATATGGTGATCATTCTAGCACTGTCTAACTATATGGTGATCATTCTAGCACTGTCTAACTATATGGTGATCATTCTAGCACTGTCTAACTATATGGTGATCATTCTAGCACTGTCTAACTATATGGTGATCATTCTAGCACTGTCTAACTATATGGTGATCATTCTAGCACTGTCTAACTATATGGTGATGAAGGCAGCACCTTCTCCTCAATTATTTTAAGACCTCTAGTGGTAGGAATGAACCCACAACTCACACAACAGACCGATACTCAAACAACTGAGCAAACCAGGCAGTTAGATGGCAAGTGGGTAGAGGGATACCAGTACCTACACCCCTTAGACAACTAATAATAATAATAATAATAATAAATAAGCCCAGTTTTGCCAAGATGACTGTATTTACCTGTCTATTTCCTCCCTTCTTCACTGTGGCCATGATGACATTCTCTGATGCCATGAATGGCAGTTCCTGCATGATATGACGTTCAATTACCTAAACACAATATTAAAAATCATTAAGTACATAGTGTTTGGAGACTCTGGGAAGCACATGTACCTTGGGATAGACAACCAAACCCTCAGAGATGTTTTGCAGTGTACTCAGTAAGATGTCAGCTGTCAGAAAACCTTCTGCTAAACTTATTCGCCTGAACAATACAATACAATACAATAACTTTATTTATACACGATTAGGATTAAAGCTGAAAAGCTTGTGGGGTCGTGTGTAAAACAATGGAAATAAAAATAAAAACTATGTATATAAAATTCTAAATGCTAAATATTTGAACAATGGAATATCAAATACTCTATGTTATTTCCTTGAATTATGTAGTTCAACAATGAGATATCTGTTTTAGAAATACCATTTTGGGATACCTGTGTACACAAAAAAGCACAGGTAACCCAAACCACTGTTCTCACCTATTTGCACTGTCATCAAGGGTTCGTTCAAGCCATTGTAATGCAGCTGTTTGTTGTGTGTTACCAACCAAGACCATGAGATATCTGGCCAAGCTACAGCATCTTTCACTCCTCATAGGATTACGCTTGTACGGCATGGCACTGGAGCCTAGTCATGTTAACGATATAAAGGTTTTGTACAGGTGGGAGGGGAGAGAGGGGGGCATAAACATGTACAAATGTAGAATGTGAAAGATAGTTCCAGAGTAATACCTTACCTATCTGATCTTTCTCAAATGGTTCTTCAATCTCTTTCAAGTTGGCAAGAAGTCTGATGTCTGTACAAATCTACAAATATATTTTGTCATTTTATGGCAATAAAGTTGTTATTGTTGTTATATCAACAAATGAGTGAAAATGAGCTTAGATTAGAATAAAATGAATCTGATTAAGTAGACAAATAGTAGGAAAGGTGGCTACATAGCACTTATCAAACAGAATTAGATAGAGATTCAAGGGTACAGAAAAATGGTACAGTCATACAATTAGGACATACTTTGATCATTGTTCATTGAAGATACATGTATACCATAAATCCTCTATTAAGCCCCCCCCCCCCCCCCCTCCAATAAGCCCGCCCTATTAGAAACACAATTTTTATTAAGCCCTCTCCCTCTTTTAAGCCCCACCACTCCCCCTCCCTCTTCTCCCAAAGATACCGTAATACGTAATGTGATGATATACTGTATTTTAATGATTAAAAAAGTGATTAATTATGGTATCTGTAATAAGGTATAACCTACATCTCTGGTTTTCAGCAAAATGTAATAAGCCCCTCCCTCTATTAAGGGATATGACCATATGATCTACCTATCATATGATATCGGGAAATACGGAGCCAGCATGATAAACTGTGTGAATAAATTACCTTGTGAACTGATGCTCCAAGACTGCTGAGTGCAGACAGACAGTCAAGATCCACTTTGCGACTATAGGTTTGTCCTGTTACAATGTATGCTGACTGGAAACCTGCCATGTCAGTCACTAAAGTATCAAGCTTTTCAACCTGAAGAAGGAAGCTCATTAAATTATTTATTTTTCATTCATTCATTTATCAACTCATTTTTCCCAATCATTCATGCATTGCAGGCTTTATACAACAATTTTATTTGTCACATTCCAAATCCATTCATTCATCCATCTGTCCATTCATTCATTATGTCGGTCGGTCAGTCAGTCGGTCAGTCAATCAATCGGTCAATCAGTCAGTCAAGTTGTCAGTCAATCAGTCAATCAATTTTTCAGTTGGTCAGTTGGTCAGTCAGTCAGTCAGTCAGTTGGTCAGTCAGTCAGTCATCAGTCAGTCAGTTAGTTGGTCAGTCAGTCAGTTGGTCAGTCAGTTGGTCAGTTGGTCAGTCAGTCAGTCAATCAGTTGGTCAGTCAGTCAGTCAGTCAGTCATCAGTCAGTTGGTCAGTCAGTCAGTTGATCAGTCAGTCAGTCAGTAAGTGCTTTACCTTCTCATGATCTCCATCAAATAAACTAAGAAAGCTTGCTTGGGTTCCAGTTGTTCCTTTCACTCCTCTAAATCTCAAGTCATCCTTAGCTCTTTGAATGTTCCTCAGATCCATTAGAAGATCAGAAATCCATAGACAGGCTCTCTTACCTACAGTAGTTAACGAAGCAGGTCTGAAAAGAAATGAGAAAATATTATCAAAAGAAATGATGATGATGCTATAAATGATGATGCTGATGGTGATTATTCTTACTGGTAATGGGTGAAGCCTAGAGTTGGCAATTCCTTGTACTGCTCTGCAAACTTTGACAATCTCTTGATACAACGAGCAACCTGTAAAGATAACAAGAATAATGTACAATTATCAAGAGGTCCAACCATGCAGACTTTATTTTCTAAAATTGTTGTAAAGTTGTTACCTTTGGAAGAATGATACTAAATGCATCTTTTAGAACAATGAGATCCTACAAAATAAAACAAGAAATGAGAAGAATGTACCAAGAGACTAGGAAGAATAAATTGCTAGATGTTTGATTGGAGATGGTCCCAGGGGGGGTACTCAGGGGTATCAGTGACTGGGAGGTGCGAATGAGGCCAAACTTTTTAACCCCAAAAAAGTTCAACGGCCCAGAACGTAACCCCCCAAAAGTCCATTTTAACTCTGCAAAAAATCGAGAATGGTAGGATTATCAATTTTATCAACCCCCAAAAAGTCCCAAGCCGCGAATTTCAAACCCCAAAAAGGTCTTTGCACCTCCCTGTCGCTGATATGCCTGAGTACCCCCCCCCCCCCCCCCCTGGGGAGATGGTACACAATCCCTAGGCCCTACTTAACCCACTACACAAAGATAACCTTTGGCCAGGGTACAGCAGGCCTGTAGCCAGACCAAAATCTCTAAAATAAATAAATAAATGAAAAATGATGTTACTTCAGTTAAAAAAAATAACAGTGATGTTTCAGTTGCCTCGGCTCGCCTGATACTGGCTATGGACCCGTACAGTACATACTGCAAATTTTGTACCGTATTGTCGCCAACATAACAAGAAGTGGCCCCAAGATGGATGATAGGAGCAGCTTTAGGACAACAAACACCAAACGTATGCACATGTGCCATAACATCATGACGTCGCTTCTTCTCCTCAACTGCTGCCAAGTCATAGTCTATATTGCTGAGATTGGCTTCCATTTCTGTTATTTGCTCATCTTTGATGTCTATTCCCAATTCCTATAACAACAATAATTTACTTCTATGAAACTGTAAATTGGGTTCATTACTGGTGGTAAGTGTCTCAACTTCTATATATGTACAATGTATGTACCAGATACATATCTCATTCATTACATTCATTACATACTCTACTAGTGCACCAGTCAAGCAAAACAATCACCCCCCCCCCCCCCCCTTTTTTTTTTCCTTCAAAGAACACATTTATGAGTACTCAGGTGGGGGAGTTCGCCATTCATTTCTGACCAGGGACTTCACTGGCTTTCATTTGAGTAAAAAGTGAATGCCCCACTTATGCCCGAGAGGGAGGGAGGGGGGGGGGGGGGAGTGGTGGACCAGGGTTTCACTTGACTGGTACATACATTTAACTACATACATTGTACATGTACATTTCAGGGCCGTACACAGCACAAAGGCAGTGGGGCAGTTTCCCCCCCCCCCCTAACAAGGCGAAAAAGATACCAAAAAGTACTGAGAACCCAAAATTCAAGGGGGGACAGTACGTATATAACAGCAAAAATAAAAAAAAAAATAGTACAGTTCTCAGTACTTTTTAGTATATGTATCTTTGTTGTTGTTGTTGTTGTTGTTGTTGGCAACTCCCCCGCCCCCCCCCCCCCCCCCCCCCCCCCTGCCCCTGTGCTGTGTACGGCCCTGTATATACGTAAGTACTGCCCCCCCCCCCCCCCCCCCCATGGATTTTGGGTTATGTACGGCTCTGCATTTGTAACTGTGATACCACACTAATAACGACTATAGTTTATCAATACGTACGTAGGGAAAGGAGTTTTACCTCAACTGATGTGACGTGCAACTACATGGAGGTAAAATTCACTTACTTTTTCAGCTTTTGCAAGATACAGCCACAGTCTTCTCCAAGTTGAAAACTTCTTATTCTCAGAGAAGTTATAAGCCATCTCTGGGCTAGCATAGCGACCAGTTAACGGACTTCTATACTTCGCATGGACGTCAGATTCACTCTTCCCGGCCATTTTCAAATCAAACGAGCCCACGAACATCCAGCAGTAAAACATATAATTACAGTCAGCGGTTGAGTTCATTCATGGCGGAGTTTGGTGATTCTTCTGTTTATGCTGTTTTACTTCTTATTTTGTCGGTATTTTTTGTATTTTTGTGTTTGTCTGGTATAGGATATTCATTCTGGACCTCTGATGTAAGTATATGTCAGTCGACAGAATGTTTGTTTGATGTTTAGGATTGTACATAACACAGGGAGCCCACATGCCATATACAGCCAACAATAAATGAGACACTAGTATACTTGCATTATATCAATATTGAGCCTATCCTACTTATAAATGTCTCTTCCCCATCTTCCAACAGGGTGAAGAGTTAACCAATTCACCAATTCATACAATCCTATATTATTGTCTTTTTGACAGGATTTCCCAGAGTGCTGCCTTCGCCAATATTCTCCATGCTATATGGGTTTGATTGTACCAATGACAGTTCCTGTATTCGTGTTTTTTATGTACTTAAACTGGATGGGACTTAAGCTTTTTACACACAACTAGACAGTTACTGAGACAATCATCGCAACTCAACACGTAATGATGTCAATGTTTCTTGTTGGGTTTGGTGATGCAATAGCATCATCAGAAATGTGGTTTCCAAAAGTGAAAATTAACCTTGGATGAAGAACAAGATATGTCTGGCTGCTGCTGTGTAACACATAAAGCCACAGACTATCTAAAAGTGATTGACATCATGGTAGCTACGGCATTTAACCACTGTCTTGTTTGAATCTTGGTACATGTACATCACAAACATTCGACAGACATATTTTTACCCATACGGTGAAGAAGGTACACCTGAACTAAAGGAGTGTTTAAGATGCAAACAAGAGAAAACACAACAGAGTTCCTCCAATCACTTAATGCTCTGACTTTTAGGGATAATGTAGGGAGGGAGGATAAATGTTGAAAACAATATTGTTTGCAGAAGGCAGAAATACAAAATAAATTGCCAAAATATAAATAAATACAAAATAAAGTGCCAACACAATATGTATAAAATAACATGTTTGCAAAGGAGAAATAAAATGAGACAAAGAAAAAAAATATTTTGTCTTGACAAACTTGTGTAAATATACCTTATCCCCCACCTGAACTGAAGAAAATTGCGTATAATACCAGCTTTATTTGAAATATAGAATTAATTTCTACTTGTGCCGCAAGTACTCGCATTATACTGATATGGATCCGTAAAACAGAACAAAAAACGTATTGAGTAGTGCTTCTATAACGCAAGACCAGGATATCATTATCTTTATTTGCCAGATGAAAAGTGCACCTTGTAGGGAGCATAGGGGCTAAAATGGCAATTGAGTTAATGGTCAATGGTTTATTTTATTACAATGAGATGGAAAAAATATCGTCCCAAGTGAATTATTCACTGATCTGATTCAACAGAGTTTCTAAGCTAAACTGGTTTTACTAATGTCACAAACGAGTTATAACATTAGAATTTATATTTGTTTTGTGTTGTTTTTCATACCAAAGAGGAAGTTAATAAAATATTAGCAAAATATTAGTCAAAACCTACGTCCCTGCACCTTAGAATGTTATCACAACCACGAAAGTGATCCATGCAGTAATCCATGCAGTGATGCATGCAGTGATGCATGCAGTGATGCATGCAGTGATGCATGCAGTGATGCATGCAGTGATGCATGCAGTGATCCATGCAGTAATCCATGCAGTGATGCATGCAGTGATGCATGCAGTGATGCATGCAGTGATGCATGCAGTGATGCATGCAGTGATGCATGCAGTGATGCACGCAGTGATGCACGCAGTGATGCATGCAGTGATGCATGCAGTGATGCATGCAGTGATGCATGCAGTGATGCACGCAGAATCCATGCAGTGATCCATGCAGTGATGCATGCAGTGATGCATGCAGTGATGCATGCAGTGATGCACGCAGTGATGCACGCAGTGATGCATGCAGTGATGCATGCAGTGATGCATGCAGTGATGCATGCAGTGATGCATGCAGTGATGCATGCAGTGATGCATGCAGTGATGCATGCAGTGATGCATGCAGTGATGCATGCAGTGATGCATGCAGTGATGCATGCAGTGATGCATGCAGTGATGCATGCAGTGATGCATGCAGTGATGCATGCAGTGATGCATGCAGTGATGCATGCAGTGATGCATGCAGTGATGCATGCATGCAGTGATGCATGCAGTGATGCATGCAGTGATGCATGCAGTGATGCATGCATGCAGTGATGCATGCAGTGATGCATGCATGCAGTGATGCATGCATGCAGTGATGCATGCAGTGATGCATGCATGCAGTGATGCATGCAGTGATACATGCATGCAGTGATGCATGCAGTGATACATGCAGTGATACATGCAGTGATACATGCAGTGATACATGCAGTGATGCATGCAGTAATACATGCAGTAATACATGCAGTGATACATGCAGTGATGCATGCAGTAATACATGCAGTGATACATGCAGTGCATGCAGTGATGCATGCAGTGATGCATGCATTGATGCATGCAGTGATGCATGCAGTGATACATGCAGTGATGCATGCAGTGAAAAGCATGCTATGTGCTCGTTATGCTTGAATTCATAATTTATTAAGTTGTGCTATTTATTTTCATCATCATCATTTCTCTTCGCGCCAGTAGGCCGCATAAGGCCTTTTATATATTATCTGTCCAACTTTTCCTGTTCAGCGCCACCACCTTAGCTGCATTCCAGCTTGCTCACCCTGTCTTATTTTCTTCTTTCTCCTGCCGTCCTTCTCCACGTTGTCTTCGGTCTCCCTCTCGCCCTACGACCCTCTGGTGCCCAACGCTGTCATACAATCGTTCTCGCCATCTCTCGCCCTACGACCCTCTGGTGCCCAACGCAGTGTCATACAATCGTTCTCGCCATCTCTCGCCCTACGACCCTCTGGTGCCCAACGCAGTGTCATACAATCGTTCTCGCCATCTCTCGCCCTACGACCCTCTGGTGCCCAACGCAGTGTCATACAATCGTTCTCGCCATCTCTCGCCCTACGACCCTCTGGTGCCCAACGCTGTCATACAATCGTTCTCGCCATCTCTCGCCCTACGACCCTCTGGTGCCCAACGCTGTCATACAATCGTTCTCGCCATCTCTCGCCCTACGACCCTCTGGTGCCCAACGCTGTCATACAATCGTTCTCGCCATCTCTCGCCCTACGACCCTCTGGTGCCCAACGCTGTCATACAATCGTTCTCGCCATCTCTCACCCTACGACCCTCTGGTGCCCAACGCTGTCATACAATCGTTCTCGCCATCTCTCGCCCTACGACCCTCTGGTGCCCAACGCTGTCATACAATCGTTCTCGCCATCTCTCACCCTACGACCCTCTGGTGCCCAACGCTGTCATACAATCGTTCTCGCCATCTCTCGCCCTACGACCCTCTGGTGCCCAACGCTGTCATACAATCGTTCTCGCCATCTCTCGCCCTACGACCCTCTGGTGCCCAACGCTGTCATACAATCGTTCTCGCCATCTCTCGCCCTACGACCCTCTGGTGCCCAACGCAGTGTCATACAATCGTTCTCGCCATCTCTCGCCCTACGACCCTCTGGTGGTGCCCAACGCAGTGTCATACAATCGTTCTCGCCATCTCTCGCCCTACGACCCTCTGGTGCCCAACGCTGTCATACAATCGTTCTCGCCATCTCTCGCCCTACGACCCTCTGGTGCCCAACGCTGTCATACAATCGTTCTCGCCATCTCTCGCCCTACGACCCTCTGGTGCCCAACGCTGTCATACAATCGTTCTCGCCATCTCTCGCCCTACGACCCTCTGGTGCCCAACGCTGTCATACAATCGTTCTCGCCATCTCTCACCCTACGACCCTCTGGTGCCCAACGCTGTCATACAATCGTTCTCGCCATCTCTCGCCCTACGACCCTCTGGTGCCCAACGCTGTCATACAATCGTTCTCGCCATCTCTCGCCCTACGACCCTCTGGTGCCCAACGCTGTCATACAATCGTTCTCGCCATCTCTCACCCTACGACCCTCTGGTGCCCAACGCTGTCATACAATCGTTCTCGCCATCTCTCGCCCTACGACCCTCTGGTGCCCAACGCTGTCATACAATCGTTCTCGCCATCTCTCGCCCTACGACCCTCTGGTGCCCAACGCTGTCATACAATCGTTCTCGCCATCTCTCACCCTACGACCCTCTGGTGCCCAACGCTGTCATACAATCGTTCTCGCCATCTCTCGCCCTACGACCCTCTGGTGCCCAACGCAGTGTCATACAATCGTTCTCGCCATCTCTCGCCCTACGACCCTCTGGTGCCCAACGCAGTGTCATACAATCGTTCTCGCCATCTCTCGCCCTACGACCCTCTGGTGCCCAACGCAGTGTCATACAATCGTTCTCGCCATCTCTCGCCCTACGACCCTCTGGTGCCCAACGCTGTCATACAATCGTTCTCGCCATCTCTCGCCCTACGACCCTCTGGTGCCCAACGCTGTCATACAATCGTTCTCGCCATCTCTCGCCCTACGACCCTCTGGTGCCCAACGCTGTCATACAATCGTTCTCGCCATCTCTCGCCCTACGACCCTCTGGTGCCCAACGCTGTCATACAATCGTTCTCGCCATCTCTCGCCCTACGACCCTCTGGTGCCCAACGCTGTCATACAATCGTTCTCGCCATCTCTCGCCCTACGACCCTCTGGTGCCCAACGCTGTCATACAATCGTTCTCGCCATCTCTCCTGCGTTGTTCTCAATCTCTGCTATTTCCCTCACTTTCTTATTTGTCATCTTTTCCTGACATCCTATCCTATATCCGTCTCAGGCAACGATATTGGATATACAGCTATTTATTTTAGCATAGTTAAACTATGCGTGTTATTTTATGATTAAATTAAGTATTACCACCACCACCACCACCACCACCACCACCACCACCACCACCACCACCACCACCACCACCACCACCACCACCACACCACAATACACCACCACCACCACCACCACCACCACCACCACCACCACTACTATGATTTTAGTTGATAACCAAATACATTTACGCTCCAATACTAGGAATACTTTTGAATATAATGCGAGCACTCTATAAAATATCGATGTTTACTGAATTTAATAGCAATACTAGTTAGTTTATTGTTGAGTGTTATAGGATCTAAAATTTAATAATTTTCTTTCCTCTTCTCTTTTTTAATTTTCGTTTGAAGCTAAAGAAGGAGGTTCATATGGGAAAAAAATGAATGGCAAGAAACCATTCAAACTTTCACTCCAACCAATCACGGTCCATCTATGACTGAAAAATAGCGACAAAATAGCCGGTAGCAAGGATACAATAAGACAACAAAGGCATGCACTTTACTAGAGAGGACAATTTCTCTTAAATCAGCTGATTCAACTGTAATTACTCGCAATAACAAGTTTACCTCTCCTGGGAGTTCAAGAGTGAATGCTACTTCTTTAGATCATCAAGGCCAATTAAAGAGAGATAACTTCAAAGTAGCTTAGCCTCATTAAAACAACACTTTTACTAAACTATTTACCCAGATGTATATATCTACGTCTTTCTCATTATGAAGAGAGTCCTTGCTAATGGCTTCAATGTTTGACTTTCAAGTCATCAATACTCGGGGAGTCGATACAACTATACCACTAAGCAATTCAAAACTTAAAAGGTTTTGGAGATTCGCATGAAGTTCAGTTCTTGGGTTGAGGTGCGGCTAAGTGCCTTGATTTGTCTTTATCGACTCAGCCGTTTCATAATCCCAAGGCCGAATAAATGAACTATGAACGCAGAGCCGTTTTGTTAATCGGGGTCCTATTAGGTAGCAGCTTTGTATTGAAAACTGTGAAGTTTTTTAAAGTTTAACGGAAAAAATAAGGGCTAACCTCAGGATCTACCATTTCGAATACTATTATATAATAAAGTATTCCCTTTTTTTTCTTTCTTGTGTGCCTGTTTGTATTTCTATTTCACGGCTTCAAACTTTCTTTCTCAGTATTACCAGTAACATTTCTTCCTACATTCCCCTTTAAAGTTTCATTAGTTCAATTTATTTCCCTCCGTGTGAGGACAAAAGTAAAGGCAAAGAACCGAAGAGTTTGAAGCTGAACACACGAAATTGCTAAATGAGCTTATTGAAGACACTAAAAAGGTTTCCGTGTCGATCAACTAGTGACGTAAGTACTCATTATCCAAGTAGTAATTGCTATTGACACTCACTTTTCCAACCCCCAGAACTTGTAGCCCTCGAAAAAATCTTAAAATCGTCAGTTATTTTGATGTTACTTGGCAACTCAATTTGCTTTGGGAAAGTGTTTTTATGCGTTCATCTATCTCGCTTAAAGTCAGCGTGGTGCAAGCGTTTATATTGGACTTAAAATCGATTTAAAATTTATAATAAGCTACTAGAATTTTTTTTAATGAGTGTTAATCAATATATGCATGTTTCGTATTTGTCTTTTATTGTTTTCATGTGTTATTTCTTAATTCACAAGTTGTAAACGTTTATTTTGTACACAAAGCGGGACGTTTTATACTCTAAAAAGCTTTTAACTCCGAGTGAACAGTGTTCATCGTTTTAAAATTACGTTATTATAGCGTTTCGCACCGGCATAGTGCGGTGTATTTGTGTTTGTTTTCAAAAAGAGTAATAACATTAACGGCGTCTTTCTCAGGTCGTGCTGAACTGCAGACTCGATGAACGGACTTCAGTTCTGGATAAATAATAATGTTAATCAATCAATTGTTTGACTAAACTGAGTCAGGTCTCATTCAGTTTGTTATTCTGCACGTAGACAGTAGACCCGGTACCCGTATAAGTAAACAAACTTCTAACTTCCTTTTTCGATTCTTTTCGCCTTCAAAAACAATCCATGGGAATTGCTACTTTATGATTTTCTCACAAGAATTGAACATTAAGTTAGTTTAGTAACCTGTCGGTCAACACGAGATAACTAGTGGTTCTAAGAACTAAACTTGCACAATGAGTCATTGTAAACATTTCCTCGCTGATTTTTTCCTGTTGTTTCAATTAATAAATTTAAGCTTTTATTTGATACTTTTACAATCGATGGATTAAACTTTTCTTTTTCACAACGAAATATTGTCAATCTCTTCAATTTGCCATCCGTAACTCGTTGTAAAAAGATGTTATAACTAAATGTTCAAAAAAATCGTTTATTTGTCAACTGAAGACATTTTGATTTTCCGGAACTGATCAAAAACCAAAATTGTTCATCAAACGAAAACTTGTTACCAAAGCAATTCAAAGCCATTTCATTGCAGGTCAGTCGACTCTATCATCTATCTAGTTTTGCAAATCAAGGAGAATTCAGTTTTGATTCTGTAAAAAGTACCTCTACACAAACCATATATAGTTGCACAGTTGAACTGAGGTCGAGGCCAGTGGAATGATGTCCTTTCAACATGACGCACGATCATCCAACTCATTCAGTTTGAACTTCAAAGGCGATCAGTGTTCGGTGAATTTGAGTACAAGAATGTAGTCTAATTCACTGGCGAATTTCTTTACTATGGCTTCTATGCGTTAAAAAGTGTTCCTCAAGTTTTATAAAGCATTTGAACTAGGGCAGTAGATTGTGACTGGAATAAAAGTTTTATTTTTGATTGAAAAGAAAAGAGCAAAGTTTGCACAACAATCAGATCAGTACTGTGACTGGAATATAGTTCCTACAGTATTGGAAAAGAGCAGGAAAACAACACAAACAAAGTCGTGTAGTTATATAGGCTTGTTTTTGTGGAGGCTATAGTTTCTCGCGTCAAGGTTTCAGAATTCCAAGCAAAGTGGAGCAGTAAACGCCACTACTAATCCACCTATTAGATAACTTCTCTGGGAACAGTGATTTTTTCACATGTGTCTTTAGTTGTGATACCTGTTTTTGAACAATTACAATGTCAATATTTAAGATAACAACACTAGATCTGCTGACTGACGCAGACTCTCCCATAGAACCGAGGAAAAACAACACATAACTTTCATTTCACTTTGCCTTACAAAACCAGCCGTAAAATCGCTTCAATAGCAACATGGAGGCAAAACTGTAGTCTTTAGTACTGTGAGCTGAATCTTCCCATGCAGCTGATCTAGCAAAATATTAAGATAGAAATTCAGTTGCTTATATCAGATTGGATTTCTTTCCACAGATAACATCGACTGAGTAACTGAATGTTTCTGCAGGACTGAATTCTGTGCTGTTGTTATGGAATTAATAATGAAAGTTAAGTTATTTAGTTCCTCTTGGAATGCTATGTTGTTAATCACTAACAACAAGTTTTGATGAAAAGAAATCACTGTAAGGCTTGGCTTAGATTATAAATCACAGCCGGAGTATATCCTACTGAATCGAGGAAAAAGTACGTTCTACCAGGGACGTTCTACACACTTCCAACCCTTTGTCTTGTCATGTCACCAAAGTCTTGTCTGATACAAGTATTCAGGTCACCGGCAACAAAAGAAACGACTATTAAACTGGTTTCACCGAACTAACTTGAACAAACAATCTCCTGGCAAGGACTGGCAAGGTACAGAATAATAGTCAGATTAACACAATACAACAGTTCTCTTTGTTCAAGAAAGTAAAAGTATCAAAATGACTGCAGCTAGAAAACAATCTGTGCCTCGAGCTATCGAAGGTGTTTTCGAGGCCCAGGACGCCCAGCAAAGAACGGCTGGTACATTATATTATCGTTTTTGTTTTTAATTAAGTTAAACAAGAGTTACAACGACTTATCAACGTCCAGACTAATTTGCAAATAAAAGAAACGAAACAGATTTAAAGATTCCAAGATCTGATCAAGAATTCAGAGGTTACCTTTCAGGAGTTACATTAGAAGCGAAAATCATTCTCATTAAAATCGGATCGAGTGACTATGAATAACAAAGTGATTGATTTTTTCACTTAACAAAAGCGGCGGATTGGACGAGCGAATATCGAGTATTCAGCTGGTAAAAGAAGTAAAGAAAAACCGTCCAAACATAATGTTTTCCTAATGGATCGTGTAACTAGAAATTAACACATTGATTTTTCATGAAATTGCCCGCTCGCTTGAGTCTATATTACTTCTGATACTACTCCCTGTTAATTAGCACATCTTTTGTCATCTTTATAGATGTAAAATTCTAAGGCGGTTTCTGACTTCATAGTCTACTCCCGGCTTTCATGTCGAGATACACTTTAACACCGACAAAACTTCGATACTCTTGTTTTTGTGTGTGTAATTTTGAAATTATATTCGCTTTCTTCTTCTTCTTTTTTTTTTGTCAGAAAAAAATATCCCTTGTGTGAGAGACAAGATACTGTTTGAATATATACCATCTAGCGTTCAAAAATTACCGCTTTTTCAGGGGTTTATTCCGTTTAATATCAGACTAATATTAATAATTAAATGAAACTTTGGAAGAATGTATCAAATTTGCGTCGTATAACTTGTCCCATTATCGGTGTCACAATACCATAATGTACGATTAATCGCTCTTTTGACATTTCACGGGACGTTTTACTTGACTTGTACTAAGAAGACCGTATAGAGCGACTGGGGATTAGAGCTGAATCGACAAACAGTTGTCAACGCCATATGCTGAAAGTACGGATGACAAAATGGCGGGCTAAAACGGATTGGGTCTAAAACCTGAATTCCCCTTAATTTGTGGCCCTCTTATTAGATAAGAGATCGATGATAAGTATATTGTACGAGACATCCCATTAGAACTTAGCCTGTTCAGCTGTGTGTATGGCTGGCAGGTGAAAGGTTCATTGCTGTCGAAATACCCAAAGCAACGAAATATGTTTACCGAAAAACTACCTCGAACCTCAACCATCCACGTACTGTCAATGATCGCTCATGGAGCCGGGGAATCGAACTAAACAAATGCTGTTATAGAATTCCTGGTGCTGGGAAAATCTCCATTAGTAGACAGTTGTTGACAGGGATATTTGATGTGTCGATTGGTTATTATAGCGCAGTTTCTAACCATAGAGATTCTTCAAAAGGCGTCAATCATTATCCACCAATCACATCTCGAGATGACTGCAGTTTTTAGCGAGTCTTTGTGGTTTGATTGATTGGATAGCTATTTGGTATTTTAGCATTAATGTAAGCAAAGAATACACTTTGAACTGTATTGTTAAACCCATTAAAACGTGCAATTGTAGCCCTTTAAATAGCTAGCCCCATCTTTAGTCCCATCCAAGATCACCCCGACCAACAACGTCGCTCCTCACCGAATCTTCTCTTCAACAATCTTTAAAGCAACGTTCCTCTTCGGTTCTCTAAACATGGAGAGCAATATTCCAGGTATTCCATCGTTCTACAAACCGTCGATTTTTTCCGTGGTTTCTCCAAGAGCGCCGGCGCAGAGTCTTTCGCCTACCACAAGCATTCGTCCCTATGAATCCTGCTGCCTGCCGAACTTCTTACCATTTCCTTCGTACGCAAGACGATGCGACGTTCCCTACATATATCACCATGCTGCACATCATGGCTCGTACCACGACGCATCGCCAACCTTCTCTGCATATCCAGGTCAGTTCAAATACTTATATGGACACGTTAATCATAATTAAAATCTTGTAGATAAGATTTGGCGACTGATTTGGCATGATATGAATTCTGATCACTTATCGTATAAGGAAAACTGAGCATCACACAGAAAATGTCTTGGCCGACATTTCTCTTTCTAAAACATTTGAAGTTAACCTGACTGGAATGATTAGCATCAATCTTTGACTACAGTTATAACCATTTCAAGCGTGATATCCCACTTTAAGCGGTTTACATTCTATTAACACATCAAAAGATCGAATCAAAATAAATTAACGGCTTTTTGACCGCACTATTGTGAACTGATCAATAAATAAAAACATTAAATGCAACTTTTCAAAATATACATCAACGCACGCAGGATCCGTTGTGAAAATGAAAACTTGAAACTACATGCACGACGTTTTATGGTTTGCTGCAGAGCAAGTCCTTCAATTCACTAGTCTCAACGGTACAAACTAAAACGACCCCAATTCATGTATCTTTTCTAAGGGTTTAAAGCTTTATTGAATTTCTCTTTTATTCTGTTGATATTATGAACAAAAAAGGATCAAACTTTTAAAAGTTGCCATAGTGAATGAGTTCTGTGTTTAAAACTGCACACTTGTGATGCAACGCTGGCTTTGTACGAGCGGCGATATTGTTCCGTTCAATATGCCAAACATTCCCCGAATTTCAGTTGAACTTTCTATGTTTTTATTTCAAGGACAAAGATTCCTCGATCATCTGAGACCAAGAAAACCTCGGAGAATGAGAGTCCGAACCAACTTCAGTCCTTGGCAGTTAGAAGAGTTAGAAAGAGCTTTTGAAACTACACATTACCCTGATGTGTTTATGAGAGAGGCGTTAGCTTTAAGACTGGACTTGACAGAAGCAAGAGTACAGGTTAGTAGTTGTGTAAATCGAGTAAGGTGGAATAAATGTAGAATAAACCGCTCTACTAACGGAGAAATACTCATAAGACTTTGCGCCCAATTAGGACGAAAGAATAAAATGTCCAATTATTGTTCAATAATTTAAGCCCAAAATATAATTAAATGCTTTAATATTTAAACGGAAACGGCTCATAAACGATACTAAAAACAAACCACAAATACGCGTATCCCATCCTGCGTTTTTCCCTGAGGAAATACCATATTGAGACGCATTAGAGTTTGAATAAATTTAAACATTGAATAAAACTGGATATATTAAATCAGCTCTTCTATATAAGCTAGTATAAGAGGGTGGGTGTGTTGTTATTCAGTTAGTATTTTTGTTATGCTTGTTTATAGCTCAACTTTTCGAGTCTTAATTGGTAGCTAATGGCGCGCAAATGGAATTAGTTTTCGCGAGATTTTTGCCTACTTTAAAAGCGATCTTTCGACTTTATTGAACTGATTTGGCGTTCAAACTGAACGAAAACGAAATTTTTTTTTTTTCTTTTCTGGAAGTGCGATAGTTTATCTTAAATTCCCGTTACTTTTAAAGTCACAACATTTTGACATTTCTAAGCTAACTTTCTGAATATTATCTTGATGTCACAGGTTTGGTTCCAGAATAGACGAGCAAAGTGGCGAAAAAAAGAGAAATCCAAAGATACCGAGAACAAGAACACTGATAAAGAATTGAATCGCGACGTCAACGAAAATGAAGAATATGAAAACACAGATTTCTCTAGACCAGAAGTTAGTGACAGCACCACAGCCATCGCAGACGACCTGAGCCTACAGCAAGAGACGAGGGAGCGTACTGAGAGAGCTTCACCCCATATCAAGGAAGAACAAACAGAAGATTCATCGCCGATTAGTAATCGTTATGACAGTGCTTTGAGTGACTTCAGTCAATGCTTTGATAAAAGAAGATCGTCCAGTATTGCTGTATTGAGACAGAAAGCCAAAGAACACGAGGAATGTCTCATGAAAAACGTTTAAAATATCATCTTAAAATGAGAAACATCCTACTGACTTTGATCTGAAGTGAACCAAATGAAAGTTGAACTTAGTAGAAATTGACCAAATGTCGTCAGAACTAAACAACGGTGATTTTCCATTCAAAGTACCCTTGACAAGTTAGTTTGACAGTAAAACAACTAGTATTGAAGTACGTGTTAGAACGCCACTAAACGCAAAGATAAACACAAGTTAAAAACAGATAAAACAGTAGCTTTTTTGAAACTTTTATTAGTTGTCGTTTAGTGTCGGAATAGATTTTGTCTTCATTGATGTAAATAACTTCATGTTTATACAACAATAAATTGAATGAAAAACTATACTAAAAACTGCAGCCGTTGGAGGAGAAACCAGTCAGGGGCAAGTATTTGATATGTTACTTGTTATTAGTTGTCACAGAAAAAGCTCCCACTATCAATAATAAATGAATGAATGAATGAATGAATGAATGAATGAACGAATGAATGAATGAATGAATGAATGAATGAATGAATGAATGAATGAATGAATGAATGAATGAATGAATGAATGAACGAATGAATGAACGAACGAACGAACGAATGAATGAACGAATGAACGAATGAATGAATGAATGAACGAACGAACGAATGAATGAATGAATGAATGAATGAATGAATGAATGAATGAATGAATGAATGAATGAATGAATGAATGAATGAATGAATGAATGAATGAATGAATGAATGAATGAATGAGTCGAGATGGTAAATCAATCGAAAGAAAAAAACACTGATGATTTAAGTGAATATTCAGACGACCAGATTTCTTCGCAATGCGGAAAGATAGTAAACCAATTGTCCTCCATCTCCGGCGAGTTATCAACGGCCATAAACTCGATCGATGAATTGTCATTAGCTGATTGTATTGTTGATTGTATATCGCTTTAGAACAATAAATAGAAAATCAGTAAAGCTGTACAGGGAGATTAAATGGTTTGCAAAACTAAAAGAACAAAAAAAGCAAAATCGAAGATAGTTTGAGGAAAAAGCCGTAGAAACTGACTTTGCAGCATGAATCGCTGCATATTCTCGTTGCGGTTGCTACCTTTCAGTTCTCCTTTCTCTGTTATCGATACTTCAGTAAAACTACTCGAGTGTCGATTTGATCTAAATAGGGATTTAATTCGCTACACATAATAACTGATTGAAATCGTGCTGTGATGTAAGTCATGAGCGATACAAAGAGGCACGTGCGGCACAATACACCACAATAGAGCTTAACTGTTCTAAAAACGAAATTGCATTCATCCCTATTCAATCTACAATTAACCGGTTATTCGTAAGAGTCTCAACAATGGTCTAGTTTTTCGACGCCTATTCTCGTTCGTGGGAACCAATAAGCTATGATAATAATACACGTACACTTGGCAGTAGTTTATGCAAAATAGTACAGATCGCTCTAAAACGTGTTAGCTGCATTAAAAAGTAAAATTTTGCTACTCGGAAGTCTCACTCGAAAGAGAAAGAGAACCTATACTGTTTGAACTCTGCATATGTCTAGTTCTCATGGGACTTTGACACAGCCTGGACATTTTTCAATAAATTGAATTACTGATCGTTCTTAAATCGATTAGAAGACTTTGGATCTTTTGTTGTCATCGCAAATTGTGGCAAATTTGACTCGAAAAGCCTTGAAAGTGAAGCACGTTCACAAACTAAACACGGTGCCGAATGATCCCGTTATTCAAGAGTGATAGTGAAGAAATAGAAGTGAAGTCCCATCGATTAACATTTGAATTTAGTATGTTCTCAGTCAGAAGGGTTCTTGGATAGGCAAAACTTATTTTTAATATCCCTCAGAAAATTCATTCTATTGACTAAACATTGATTCCATAAACTGTCATTCGCAATCGTAAGTTGAACTGTATCCGGTTTTGCCCCAATGGTCTCTGTCCAAATCGACTCGAATCGCCGAGTTCAGCTGAGTAAATACCAAAGTCCAAAAACCATGATTTCTGTCGATGGTGTTTACAGATTTAAGAGTTTAATTCAAAAGGATTTAGTAATAGGTTTTGGGTTTTGACGTCGAGTTGTTTGTATTATATAGTTTCAATCTCTACGGCTGGTCATGATTTCAGCTTCAAAGTGGTTCAAATTTCGTTTCTTTTTCACTCGGGAATAACAACGTTGGACCACTGAAACAATGCTGCATCACAACACGAGAAATGCGCTTTTGCTACTATTGATTCACACTCAGTTTATTCCATCAATTACTCAAGCAAACATGTTGTTTCCATTCATTAGAATAGACCTATAGTGTCACAGAAGAAAATCTTTTCCATTGAGAGTCATTTACCTACCAGCTTCTTGGCGTAAAATCACTCACAGAACCATCAAAATCATGTTTGTCGACTTTTTCGAGCTTTGATTTCGCTAAATTAATTTCGACAAAATAATTAAGTTTCTTTGCCGCATTTCAGCTGATAACATGCAATATTGAATTAGAATTTTTAATAATCGTTTTTGCAATCATCGCGGGGCTAATAATGAGAAATTGTTAGTGTAGCTGAGCATATATGAGTGTTGTAATGAGTTCAGAAAAGGCATACTTCGACGGGACTGAAACAATATCTTCAAATTACCTAAATACATAAGTGCGCTCTTTCGCTATGGAAGAAAAACGACTCGTTTGATTTTCAATTTAGTGAAAAATAAGTATGTAATCTGAGCCGAAAATCATATCTTTAGGCGACTGGGTTCATTCGTTGCATTATATATTATTTGGAATCAGTATGTCTAACTGGACCTCAGTGAAAATTGACCATGCAAAGAGCCGCCGTCATAACTGCTGTTAAAGAGGTCAGCGGTCGGTTACGTTTGAGCGCCCTCTGACTATCGACCATTCGTGGCTCTGGGCAAGTATAAGAGGCTGTTACGAATAATTAGATGCAATAATTTAGAATGCGCACAGTGCCCCTCAGCGTTCTCGCTCAGTACAGAGAATGAAATGAATGACCCTACGATGATTAATGGTTCGAACCAGAGGTAAGAAGTTCCTCACTATTCAGCAATCCTTGTGAGTCGAATACGGCGTCTAAAAAAGAGGCCCCTTGAGTGCCACGCCCCCTATGTCCCAGTCTCCCTGAAAGCCAGCTCCAACCGGTCGCTCAACCATACCGGCTAAGCTACTAATTGGATTGGTCTGAGACTAGTATTATTCCCAGACCTCCTGCAATCATGCGACCACAGGTATACCGAATAGTGATTGGATAAGAAATGAAGATCTGAGGTCAAAGCCACATTTTCAGCGTATTCAAATTAGTTTATTTGATCTTTCGAGTCATGACTTAAAATACCATGCAGTAAATTAAATAATGTTGTACAGATTTTAATAAATTTTCCATGAATCGGCAGGGGACCCAAAAACAACAAGGAAAACAGAAAAGAAATAAAATTGAAAAAAACCTGATCTTAAATATTGCTGGTACGTGACGTCAGAGCTTTTCTTGTTTGTACCTCCAACACGTCTTCCAGAGATTTGAGTGCAAGCCCGCATCAATAAAATATCATAAGAAACAAAGCTTCGAAGTAGTCAGCCACAGGAAGCCCACCGAGTGATTGTGTCCAAAGCCGCCTGCAACAGGAAGCCCACCAAGTGATTTGGTACTGTAAATAAAGTACTTCAAAGCCGTCAGCCACAGGAAGCCCACCGAGTGATTTGGTACTGTAAATAAAGTACTTCAAAGCCGTCAGCCACAGGAAGCCCACCAAGTGATTTGGTACTGTAAAGCCGCCTGCAACAGGAAGCCCACCAAGTGATTTTTGTCCTTGGTACTGTAAATAAAGTTGGTTCATAAATAGTTGATGATATCAGACATTAAGTCTTTGAACATGTTTCTCTGCACGGTTCCTTAACGTTAAAATACTCGTAGTGCGAAAACTCTCAAAGTCAGAAAACAGATTAGAGTTCGCAAGGCCTTCAGGCTCACTCGTTGTCGACTCCTGTTCTGAGACCCTAGTAAAGTGTGTGTAAGGGTCGATGATTTGTCCATCAGGGCGAGAAGAGTTTTCTCTTGTCGCAGGCTCTAATTCACTGGTAAACTGGTCGTGTATGCCACTATGGCGTCCCACATGTGTAGATTGAATCGCCGAGTTGTTCTCCCTCTCGTTCAATGGCAGTGTTATCTCAGTATGCCTTGACACAAGTCGTCCAACACCTCTAGCTAACACAGCTTCATCGCTTACACGTCCATCCCCTTCTTGTTCTTCATGTCGTAAGCTAGAGTTTGCAGACATGCGCAGTGTATGGGGTACATCACCATTGGGGTCTTTGCTCGAGTTGTTGGGCGCTGCGTTATCCTTAGAGCGAGTAAGCTGCAGGTCTTCGTCATCGACAGGAATTCGCTGCACTAAGCTCGATAGGATCGCCATGGTGGATTCTCTGGGAGGATCTTTTCGCGCCAAGATACTTTCGATTGTAAACGATTTGGATTGTGTAGCTTGTCGTGTATTGATTTCTTTATTTCGTTTTTCTTTGCTCGGAGAATTTGTCTTCTTCGTCGCGTGGTTGAGGTGCGAGTACAGAAAGTTTCGGTTTGATTTCTCGGTTTCGCTTTTCTTTCGTCTTCCTGGCGCGGACTTTGTCTTGTCTTCTCGTCGTTTTCTTGCTCTTCTGTTCTGAAACCAAACCTTTAAACAGAAAAATTTGTAAATGATAAAATGTCTGAACAAGTGCATGTTACTAAAACAGTCGTATGAATGGGAAGGGAAACCTATAACGGCACAGCATTACGGTACGGTAACGGCACGGAGTACGTTGCGGTACGATAACGGTACGGCACGGAATTACGGTACGGTAACGGTACGGCACGGAATTACGGTACGGTAACGGTACGGCACGGAGTACGTTAGTTACCGTACGGCACGAAGTACGTTGCGGCACGATAACGGTACGGCACGGAATTACGGTACGGTAACGGTATACGGCACGGAGAACGTTAGTTATCGTACGGCACGGAATTACGGTACGATAATGGTACGGCACGGAATTACGGTACGGTACCGGTACGGCACGGAATTACGGTACGGAACTGAGTACGTTAGTTACCGTACGGCACGGAGTACGTTACGGTACGATAACGGTACGGCACGGAGTTACGTACGGTACGGCACGTAGTTACGTATGGTACGGTACGAAGTACGTTACGGTACGATAACGGTACGGCACGGAGTACGTTACGGTACGATAACAATACGGCACTGAGTACGGTACGCGGTAACGGTACGGCACGGAGTACGTTACGATACGATAACGGTACGGCACGGAGTACAGTAACGGTACGGCACGGAGTACAGTAACGGTACGGCACGGAGTACAGTAACGGTACGGCACGGAGTACAGTAACGGTACGGCACGGAGTTACGTATGGTACGGTACGGAGTACGTTACGGTACGATAACAGTACGGCACGGAGTACGGTAACCGTACGGCACGGAGTACGTTACGGTACGGAGTACGTTACGGCACGATAACAGTACGGCACGGAGTACGATAACGGTACGGCACGGAGTACGATAACGGTACGGTACGGAGTACGTTACGGTACGATAACAGTACGGCACGGAGTACGGTAATTGGTAACGGTACGGCACGGAGTATGTTACGGTACGGTAACGGTACGGCACGGAGTACGTTACGGTACGATAATGGTACGGCTCGGAGTACGTTACGGTACGATAACAGTACGACTCAGAGTTACGGTACGGTAAAGGTACGGAGTACGCTACGGTACGATAACGGTTTGGCTCAGAGTTACGGTACGGTAACGGTACGGCTGGGAGTACGCTTCGGTACGATAACGGTACGGCACGGAGTACGTTACGGTACGGTAACGGTACGGAATACTTTACGGTACAATAACGGTACGGCACGGAGTTACGTATGGTACAGTACGGAGTACGTTACGGTACGATAACACTACGGCACTGAGTACGGTAATCGGTAACGGTACGGCACGGAGTACGTTACGGTACGATAACGGTACGGAGTACAGTAACGGTACGATAACGGTACGGCACTGAGTACGGTACGCGGTAACGGTACGGTACGGAGTACGGTACGATAACGGTACGGCACTGAGTACGGTACGCGGTAACGGTACGTACGGAGTACGGTACGATAACGGTACGGCTCAGAGTTACGGTACGTAACGGTACGGCACGGAGTACGGTACGATAACGGTACGGCTCGGAGTACGTTACGGTACGATAACAGTACGGCTCAGAGTTACGGTACGTAACGGTACGGTATAATAAGTATAATTTGTGTGTTGTCGAGGAGTTCAATTTCCCAAATTGATTGTTTTAAGTTAAAAACATTCTCGTTCGAATTACTGGCGGTCGGAATCTCCTTCGAACCTCTCCACAACCTCTCAGTCCACAACCACCTCGGGACTAAACTTTGTGTCCGTTGTGTAAGGTTCCAAAACGCATAAATGTATGAGTTGGTGGTAGGGAGTAAAAACTGTATACAGACTGTACACGCACGGTCTGACGAGCCAGCAGATGCTCAATGTTTGGGCTACTTGTGTTTTAAACGAGACAAATTCTATCTTTGATTTTTTTCGCGATTTTAATCATTAAAATTTTTAATATCGCAAGACGTCGTCATTTCTATCGCGATTTTTCTAAAATATGCGAGAATATAAGTGACAATAATGTCTACATAGTTTCATTGTCAGGTACAGTAGGTTTCTAATACAGAGGTAAAGCAATGTCATGCAACTTTGCTATGACAACTATATAAACAGCATTTTGACGCGCTTTGAGCATGCGCATTCAGATCGCGTACCCAGAGTTCAGTTCAGTTTTGGGAAGTTCTTTCAAGGAAATCGAGCTGCGTGCGATATCTTGGAAGAAATTTGAAGCACGTCAAAGACGACAGCCCATTTATCAAAGTAGCTTTAGAGAGAACTACTTCGTTATTGATTATACGTCCAAGACTCCTCGCACACGCCAAGGTAAGCAATGTTTCTAGTTTTGAGGTCTTTTTCCCTCGTATATAAGCTTTAACTCAAACCTACAACTGAAAAGCTACTTTGAAGTATTCGCAAACGTTCATTTTGGTCGTTTTTGAACGGGAAAATGTTAATTTTGTTGAATTCTGCTGTTCTGCGGTTTTCGACACTGCTCCAAAGTAGGGTGTCGATTTCTTTGAAGTTATCGAAGTTAAAGCCTTTTTAGTCGTCCAGAAAAGACCTGGTTGGTAGTTTTTAGTAGTTTTATGATTTCTGTCTTCAAAGTCTACGCTAAAAGTAAGTTTTTGGCAAGGTGAATACAATACGATTTTTGAATTTATGCAACAAAACGTGATGCTCTAAATCTGCTCTAAACCCCGTTGAATGATGGCCGCCAAGCCAGTCATGGACACAATCCGACTTTTGTACATTTTCAGCTAAAAACTACGTTTATAGTTTTAAAAAGGCCAGGAACTACAAAGATTTTAGGGAGTGTGTGATCTACACCTAGTTTAGCGATTATCATAATGACTCCATGAACCAAAGGCAGCTATTTAAGGACCCGGCCGTGCACCCATCGACCTACTTGACGAACTTGACAAATATTTTCACAAAATCCATCACTATAGAGGCAATTTGTTGCTCAAATAACCATCCCAGATAACTATCAATTACATGGATAATGTTTTATTGATGTAGATAAAGGTCTAGTAATCGAAAAAACGACGCTTTCTTGTACAGTTGAGCTCGCCTCACCTCTCGACCCGATGAGTTCACAAGCAAATAAAACCTCTGAAAATACAACTTTCAATTGATAATAATAGTCAGTTCGATTCAATGTAAGTTCTATATCCGGCGTTAAAACCCGAAATGATTTATTCATACTAGTGGCACTTTGAGTGTAATGTCTCACTGAACTTTAAATTCCGCTGAAATTAAATTATCATCCCATGCAAAGGGTTAGCGTTACCCCCACCACGGTCAACTGGTCAACAATATCGTAGTGTTGTGTTTGAGGTTAAAGTTGATGGTTCGAAGTATTTTCTATGAGTGTTAGCAGTCTTTGTGCAGAGCTAAATTCGCAAATGTAATGAAATCACCCTCGGTTGCCTAGAGACAGCAGTAGCGTAAGCGAACCCCATGCATGACGAGTGATAGATGATACAAAACAGATTATAACATTGTAATTTTGAATGCACAAAACATAGAGAATGTTTTAAAAATTGCTTCAAAATATTGCTTTCAAACCATCCAACAAGAACATTTCAGTTCTGGAGTTTGTCGCTTAATTTTTTTTTTGCAATCGATAATGTTTCGGCTGGTCCGATTTACCCGAAGGGCTACGGAATTCATCCGAAGGTCTTGTCTTGTTCATCCTATGAAAGTATAAAACAAGAAACGAATCTAATAAAAAGATCAGAATCGAAAGGAAATCTTCAGAAAATGATATTCAGTTTAAAGAAAAAGAAGTGTCTATTCAAGGTTAAATCTGTCTTGTACAGAAGTGATCTTCAGACATCTTTATAGTATACTTTCATATTTTCATATTTTCATAATGATTCAGTTAGTTTAGTCATGCCTGCTTGATAACTAACTGGTATTCACAGTTTTGTTGTACTTTCTTCAATACAAAAATAAAATATAACACACAAATACAAGATGGAGTGTGCCATGTTGATGAGGTCAAGTCAGTTTGAAAATATCACTAGAATAGAATCAGAACTGACCGAAAAGATTACTGTTCAAAATATACTTATCCATTTGCAGAAGATAGAAATCGAGCATTCAGTTTTATTGTGAAGACATATGGGCATTTGAAGCTTTAGATTCTTGATAAAGGGTACAATCAGTTCTGGAATGCCGGTAGTGAGAAAAATTGTTCATTGGAGAAAGCTGAGAAAGTTAACCTTTGCAAGACCTAAATCTTCACCACCTTGTTAGTTTGCTTATGTTAGCCATTGAATTAAAGATATTCTTATTTCCTGATGGTAGCTTTTGTCTGATGGACGACAAAAATGGTTGATTCAATTACTGACAATAGGAAGCTTCCAACAGAGATATACTTAGCTCTAAATTCACACCTTCGACAGCAAACCGAGAGGATATCATCAGTAATTTATCTTCCCCTTACTCCAACAGAAAACGATAGACTAAAGAGAATTTAGAAATATAATTTTCCACTTTTGACGCGTTGATTTGAAAGCACATGAAATCCTTTAGAGTACAAATATACTGCACCAGTTCCTCAAGAAGACGGGGCAGGTAGAGTACAAATATACTGCACCAGTTCCTCAAGAAGACGGGGCAGGATAACATGTAGTCTAGATAACATGCAGAGCTAACGGAACTGTGTGGCGTCGGCTAGACGAAGGCCTCGCTGTTTAGAAGCCTAATTTGATATACCGTATTTCACTTCGTTTACAATGAAACTAGGACACGAGTTTTGAAATACTAAAACAAAAGCAAGCGTAAGGAGTAAGAGAAACAAAAACATGTTGTTGTTGTAGTAGTGCTGACTTGGTTCAGACGGTGATATGTGTTTGTTCTGTTTATTCGATACAAGATTGAGTATATTTAGCCACAAATGACATAAAAACTCTAGAAATACAATTTATATGAACAAATAATAACCTATAAAGATTATACAATTATAGCATTAGATAACGGGTTTTAGTTTTCGAAAATATACATTTTGACTACGCGTGGAGTTATCTATCCAATTCAAGTGGTTCGCGTATTCTTATTATGACATAATTGAAAATCACTTTGCATTGTGTTTATTAATTGAATCAAATAAGTTAAAAACAATTAGCTTTATCTCACAAAACCGCAGTAAAATTGCCAATGAAATGAGAATTTCCAAAGTGCCAACAGAACTTGTACTATACACATGCATGACTGATAAACCGGTTGGAGAACTCTTCTGCGTTGCGTAGGTTTCTTTGTGCACATTTTGTTCTATAATTGTTGCTCATAAACTAGACTAGTGTGTAGTTGGGTAGATTTTGAATAAAGAAGTAATGTCGTTAAAAGGCTGTAGTATTTTACGTTTTTCTTCAGTAGTGTGGCTTGTAATCCAGCTGCTGCTAATCAGCGGATTAACTTTCACACAAATGTATAAAACATTGACTTTTCCAACTGAGCTATTCACAACAGGGAATGCCTGTAGGCAAAGTAATTATTCCATACCGCTAAACTACCATTGCATTCAGTTCAAAGGACCTCAAAGTCACAGCTTGCTTACCTGAATACGTGATTCTAGTAAGTCAAGCTTCAATGCTAAAGCTTCTCTCGTGAAGACGTCAGGATATTGTGTAGTTTTGAAGACTTTTTCTAACTCGTCAACTTGCCATGAATCAAAGTTAGTTCGACTTCTCCTTCGCTTTGGCAGCAAGGGAATTTCTAATTTATTACCGCACCCAAACAAAGAGAGAATATATATATGAGTAAGGGGTTTAGTGTGTGGGGAGACAATCATAAAGTTGCAGCCAAGAAAAAGAACAGTCATCCACCATACATACCTATGGCCTCGATAAACTCGACTTCAGAATCACTTCCCGAGAGTTCCAGAGTATTTGAAATTGATGAAACTATGAATTGAGTATATCGTGGATCGAAGTTTTCTCGTAGAAACTTAGAATACTCGGTGAATCCAACGTGCGCAGTCGACCAGTATCCATGGCTTTCTCTGAGGTTCGCTCCAGAATAACTCATTCTCTAAGACAATGTTATGTTGAGTAAGAGCAAGAAGGATGAGTCAGGATTGCGCGACATATAGATGGTCTGTAAAGAGACTGAAGAGTCCGCCACGGGTACATTACAACTGAGAGGCTACCCGAGCCATTACCCCTTACTAACAAGCTGCCAAGCTGAGCTGTCAAATTATCTAATTACAGAAAATGGTCAAATGTGTTGATAAGAGCATTCTTGTCTGGGCTCTATTGTATGACCGACCCAATGGGGATATGAAGGCACCCCCTCGCTCTATTCTGATTGGTGTGATGTCATGTTTATAATATTTCTCGCTTATCGTTCTGGTCCCTCTTTTTAGTATCAGATGTCGTCAGCGGGATTAAAACAATGTTAAAATACTCGAAAAATAACAATTTCAAAGTATAAAGTTAACAGACAAAGAATACTTGGAACAAGGGTGGGATTTGGGGGATAGTTTGTTTGTAGAGAGAGTGAAGTACGCAGGAGGTATGAGCGTCAAACTCTAACGCTAACAAGGCAATAACGCATCTTAGATTTATCAAATAAAGTACTCATTAAGTCCTTAATTATATCCATAGACCAGCTCTGATGCTCCGCCGCGCTTTGGTAATTTTGTTAAATCCAAATTTTATTAGCCTGATTTAGGTCTTTATTTGATCTTAGCTGCTTGGACCACACCGATCTAGTTGGGGCCAGTCTGTCTACCTTCGACATAATTGCTTGACAATTTTCACACATTTGTGATGGTAGTTAAGAATGATAATTTAATTGACGAGGAGAGAAGATTGTCGCCTCGAAATACAACACATTGGTCACGATTGCGTGTTTCTAACTTACGTATTTTTCGCGCGGTAAAATCAACTATGATTTCACTTGAATTGAGTGGAGTTGATTTATGTTATGGTGTTGATTTTAGATTAAATATCCTTGTCTTGTTAGCGTCGGATCATCTCAAGAAGATAAGTAAATACCAAAGATATTCTTATCAATTAAACATCCTTCCACTGGTTGCACGTTTGGTTTAATGTTCAAGAGCTTTCCGTTTCCTAAAACAAATTCCATTCATTTTACAAACATTACGATATTGCGAGAACCGCTTTGTTCCTATGAAAATCCTTGTTATTAATCATAAGAAAGAATCATGCATAGAGTCAGATCCAGTTTCTTAATTGTTTAGTTAAATGAGAAAGGTTCCGAAACAGAATCAAACAGTTGTTCATTATTCCTGATAAAAGTGAAAGAATATAGATTTATTTAATAAAGTACCAAACTGAAAAATCCTATTACAACAGAAACACCCCAAAGTTCCCCAAGATCAATTGTAATTTGTCTAGCTTATTTTTGTTATCTTGTTCTTTGACGCACAGATTTCTAGCTTTATCGATGGCTTCTAATTCTTCGTGGCTCCAGGGTGGAAGGAATTGCCCAATCATCTAGCTCGATCCTGTCGTTATAGCACCGCTGGATTCTCGAGCATGGTCGTTATCGCGAAGATCAACCTAATCCGACCCAAGTCACCGGGTCCAAGTCCCTGTTTACGCACCGAATATTTCAAGACGGCAGCGCGCGATCGCTAAAATCCCGGCTAAAATCCAGTAGAATTCAATAGAGAATACGATGAGTCAAGGAACTAGAGAGAAGATGCTACAATGAAACTACAAGAACACTATTAACCTCTCCTTTCTTCTATTGTTGAATTTAAAACCTTTCATGCATGGACATCACCTTTGCGATTGTAAGCTTCTCATTGTTTGTGGGACCTTTAGCCCTCCGTTGATGTAGTGACTGAGATCAGATATAAGCATTGTTCCACAACCTCTACGGTGGTAAAAGCATTTCCTGAAGTCACGGCTCTCATTGCAGATAAGACTGATCGGCGGGAAGCGCCAGTTACCAGATGTTGGACATGTTCAATGAAGATAAAACCCCTTGTTGACGTTATTAAGAACTTTGTCTCAACCAGCAAGAACACCGAAGTCGATAAGTACATTGAAGCATTTTTTAATCAAGGGTGAAGTGACCGTGAGGAAACACACAGACTCTACAAGTCATTCAGCCAGCAGCACAAAATACTTGAAGTAAAAGCTGTTGCTAAAGCAAGGAGGCAAGACGGAAGTACAGAAAGATAATTTTGGAATAAATGCTGCTCGCCGGCCTTGTGGGATTGTCCTCATCTTGTATGCTAATCCAATATGTAAGCGCGCTGATATGTATCTGACCTTTTGGGTCTAATCACAGCAAGGTTCCATTTCAACATCGATTCTGCGATGCTTGTTAGTAAGATATGGAATGCTGGTAGTAGGAGCCGCGTCAATCGTCGCTTCGCGCGCAGTTCATCTCAGCGTGGAAGACAATATAAAGCATGCTATCGACCTCTAGGCTGTATGTCAGTTTATGTTAAGAAAGGATCATTAAACGATACTTTACAGACCCAACCTCAAAGGATATATTACGGGCGTGAAAGCTAGCTGAATAATTCCTTTCCCTCCGTTTTAACTCAACGTGATGATAGCTTAGTGTGCCTACTTTGTCTGTATGGCTAAGCCTTGTAGCAAAATCTATAAAGACAACCGAATTGGTCACAAAAATAAAGTCACATTAATTTACAAGACTGTCGGGACCTCCAACCTCATAGATCAATCACGAACATAAACTGTATTTCTTGGTAGCATGGCTTAGTGTCGGCAAACAAAGCGTGCGAGTGTACTTGAGAGGTGGAGGCTTAGCGAGTAAGGTCGAGTATTCAATGCTCCACCGTGGTTACTGCCTGTTATTAGCAAGGTAGGTCAGGTAGCCTAGGGCTTGGACGACTTGTGAGAGCAGCGCCGGTTTTGCTGAAAGGTCACGATTTTCTTGCATAGGAGCGTGTATTGGTCTAGAGTAATAAATCATAAATGATATCGTAGAATATTGAATTAGAATTATAGTAGAATCATTATGAATAAGAAAGAAAGAATAAAACCCTGCAGAGATAGGAAGGAAGAAGACAAGAACAAGTAAAAAAGAAGAGAAAATGAAAACGACGTGATTGCATGCAAGACTACAAGACTAAACAAGATAACGAAATAACAACAGCAAGTGTTTTGTTTTTATTTGTCTTTTTTTATCTTTATTTATACAGCATTTTCTAACATAAAATATTTACACGTAACGAGCATGCGCAACACAAGCATTCAGGTCGCGCGCACGTATACACCGACAAAGCGAAGCTAGAGAATCAAGGTAGATCGGTCATGGTTTCTTGACTCAGAGAATATTATAGTGTCACAATAATTCTGGAAAATGTATTTCTCGTTAGAGCGGAGAGTTAAGGTATCCACCCTCACTAATTTCTAGGCCATTTTTCTCCCTCCTCTCTGTCCCCCCCCCCCCCCCCCCCCCCCCCCCCCCCCCCCCAGCTACCTCCTTCCTCCCTGATCCTCTCCGCTCTCGTTACATCGACTGAAGCTCAGTGACTGTACAGCGGCAAGCTTAGTGACACCTCACGTTGAGTATAAACTCCTAATCTCAGTAGAAGTTCTACTGAGTAGTATTTATCGCGCTTATCAATAGTGCTTGTGAGTGATACAACCAGTGTTTTTCATTCAAAGATCAATTTGTTTTTTTCCGTTACGTTACTTTCGTCCAGTTTTGGATCGATTTCGTCACAATGTTCGTCAATGTCTTCTGCGCATGTGCTGAGGTCGTCACCGCTTTCATGATCATAGTGAGTCGTTGAGTATGTCGGTGAATGGGAACTCTGTCGATCGCGTTTGGATTTCGCACGGCGATTCTGAAACCACACCTAGAGAACAAGAGATGAAATTGTAAGGATGGGCGATTGTCGGGCCAAACCATTAGCAACAGAATTCTTCTCTCTGTCAATCGTTTAGTCAGTCCGTTCCATCCATGATATCCTATGCCTTTCTAGTTCCCACTGATATTTTCTGTGATGTGGGATAATTTAGTTATACAATGATTTCTCGTTCTACATCATGCTGCATTCATTGGGAAAAAAACACCTCGCTCGACCCTCAAGCCTTAGAAATTCATTGGAAAAATTAAATTTCCAAGAATTTCCAAGGTTTGAAGCCGGAGCGTGCGTTTTTTACCGTACTTTAATTGTACATATGTATATTTTCTAGTGTAGTATGTCTGAAGCAATACAGGCTTACGCAATATATATATTATTTAGCTTACGTCGGGCTCAGTACTTTTAGTAAAAATATTTTTTTTTTTGGTCAATTTTTTTTTGGTCTATATAATAAAAAGAAAATTACACGGCGGTTTGAAGATATGAATTTTATTTTCGAGTGGCAAAAACAATTTCTGCCACTCGAAAATAAAATTCATATCTTCGCGCCGCCGTGTAATATCCTCTATCATTTTCTCTTGCCTTTATATATTTATCCTTGTGATGTTATGCAATTCAGTCTATGTGACTGCAATGTAAATTTAACAAACCAGTCTATCTATCTGACTTTTTGAGATCTGTATCCTGATTGGTTCACTGTAAAATTATCGCTCGATTGCGACCGTAAAATCTGATCGAGTTTATCCAGCATTTCTCGTGATTTGATTGGTGCTTACCTGAACACGTGAATCTCTGAGTCCCAGTCTCAACGCGAGCGTTTTCTTAAAGACGCTGGTAGGATAAGGGTTGATGAGAAATGCTCGTTCAAGATCTTCAATTTGCCATCTTTTGTATGTGGTTCGATTCCGTCGGCCTGGTTTGACGACAGAGAAAACATCTGAAAAAATAAACAAATAAAGGCTGAACATTTCTGTCTAGATGAAAGTTTACTTTTTCTTTGTTTAATACTAGACGCGGAAAAAATATTACTAAGGTTTTTTTGTGAATAATTTTATTTGACGTTAGGATTTCAGTGGCGGAAAAATAATAATTATGAATCAAGTTAGACTTGGAAAGCTGTCCCGCCCCTTCACCCCAACAAAAAAACATTGTTGATATAATAGGTTTTTAATTGCCCGTGTTTGAAAGGGAACGTAGCCCTTTAAAGGCCATGAAGAACAATTACTTCTTATATACTGTTGAAACTTGTCCAAAAACGTGAGCTCAAAAAGCGGTTCAAGTTTATTGGATTCACACCTCTGCTGCAGCTTGGATGAATCCAAAAAAACATAAAATAAACTATCCGTCAAAAAGACGTCCACCTGGAACCGCTGTTTGCCGTCATTGTTAGAGCAGGAACGTTGGGCAAACATTGACCTGTGCAGCTTTCATGAACTGACACTGCATGACACAAACCCTAAGCTAACAAGTCGGCCAAGTGAAAACCTTTGTTCTTTTATTGTACCAAGAACAGTTTAGTAATTAGAGTTTTGGCTAAGTTTGATGAAGAATGAACTTGTACGCCAGGCTAGTTAAGAGTTTCATGTTAATTAAGTTGGTTCATTAAAAAGAGAAAGTTTGGGAAGCCATTTTGACACTCTTGCAGCATCGGTAAATATTATCGTCGCCCCCTTCAAAAAAATGCCTTTTAACGATGCTTTTTGGATATAAACTGCACAGAGTCAATGCTATCCGTAAACTTGGAGTTCGACATAGATAGAACGGAGACTGAGAGTTGTACAAATGATTCAGTAATCCACAGAGATTTTGAATGAAAAATGATGATAATTTTGAAAAGAATGTGGCTTTTCGTCTTGTTTTTATAAAGTTTAATGGCAATGTTCACCGGCGGTGTTTCGTACAGTGGAGAATAAGGAATGACAATAAAGTTAACTATAGTAGCGGCCAAAGCAGTGCCACTGATTGTGAGTTAGTTAATCTAAACAAAGATGCATAACCGAATAAAAACAGGTCGATACTATGTAAATACATATAAAAATAGCAATAAAATAGACTTAAACCGTTATAAATAATTCCAGATGTAGAATAATCGATAAAAAGGGCTCACATCATTTGGAGAATCTGCATTCATTTACAACCTAGTTTCTCATTAGCGTGAAACATTAAATAGCAAATCGATTGAAGTTGAGGACATTTTCTTCTATAGCTTCTTGTTCTTGTTCTTGTTCTTCTTGTTCTTGTTCTTGTTTTTCTTGTTCTTTCTTCTTTTTTCTGCTTCTTCTTCTCAGTTCTTTTTCTTCTTCTTCTTCAGTGTTTTTCTTCTTCAGTTCTACTTCTTCTTCTTCACTACGTCTTTTCGTTTTCATTACTCACACTTTATTGTACTTTACTTTTGTAAATGAAACCTCTTTTAAACCGTTAATAATTGATGATTCAGAAATACGATAAACGATCAAATCAAAATCATTTTATATAAGATCGACTTGTCCCGCACGTGTCATCAAATCAAAGATTTCTGAACTTTTTGCCTTGCAATTTGTTTTCTTTAGCAGATAAAGCTGTTGACACAGAAGATTTAAAGCTAAATAGTAGCGGGATAACATAAACAATGAAGGTTTTATAAAATGGTTAACAACTGTCAATTTGGCGAGATATTTTGAAACCGTGTTTTTGTGTTTTTGTTCCCTTGTGTGATGATACCAGCGAGTTTTTCAACCAGCTGGTCAAAGCCGAGAGACAACTATTCTACAGTCTACTAAGTCAGGTCATATCAAATCTGGAATTCAAGTTATTTATGGGTGGTTTTGAATCAGAGAAGCGATCTCCGTCGGCAAGTGTTTTTCAATGTTTGACGACAAACTTAAACATAAACTGCAATTCGGAACTTTAAACTGATTAATTTATATGAAAATCTTACAATTATATGCAGTCTTGCTTTCAAGAGCTATACGGTTTATCTGAAACTTTTTAGAGTTATATAAGTTGTTTTTAGGGAAATGTTCTGTACATTTTCCTGGTTTCTTAACACTGAAGTTTTCTTGAAACAAAGAGACTAGTGGTTAATTATACATACCAAGCAAGTGACTGTTTTTTATTTTCTAATTGGCAAATAACTGAGTTGATGATGATACTGGCCTTAACAATTAGTCCTAGCAGATCAATTTGAAGCTAGTCAAAGTTCAAGATAAAAGTTCGACAAAGGATGAAATTGTGTCGCTCAGTTGTGATGGTTGTAAGTTTTGAGCGGTTGGAAGTCAAAGACAAACCAGTGGTTTTACAAAGCCCCGTGTTCCTGCTCCATAGCAACGCAGCCAAAGAAAAAGGAATTGGCTTTGTTTTATAGAGTCTGGCGACGATTATAATATCAATCAAAAAATCATTATGATATTAAAAACCGTTCTGATTCACAGCGAAAATCTATTAACTAAAAATGCTGGCTAATTTTAACTAAGCTTGTGTCAATGCCGCCTACCTGAGCGTAGCGCAGGGTTGCTTAAGTTTAAAAAGAAAATGTTATTGTATGTTTTGTAGAAGTTTCTCAGTCTTTTTTTAGAGAAAAAACTATGTGTTGATGTGCGTTCTGTTAACACTAATGCGTGTTCATTAATTCTTTAAAATCAGATCGTAATTAAGCAGGACATAATGAAGAATGCATTGATTTGACCAAAAAAGCGCAATTAATTTTAAGTGCTGAAGTTAACTTTTGTTGCTCTGGTGAATTTTCAGATTTTTTAAAATTCGCTTCTTTTTCTTGTTTCTCTTTTCCTCACAGTAAAATGAATGGAAAAAAACAATTCGAAATTCTCTTGAAACAACATTGTTTTCTCCCCAATAGCGCGGCGCTCTGAGAGTTGTAATACATGCAGGCGCGGCAATGAGAATGACAAAAGTAGCAAAGAAATTGATGAAATAATTAATGATTAAATGCAACAATTTAAGCAGATTTCAGAAGATCCAAACTGTTCTAAAAGTGTTCCTAATTATCTTTTAATCAGTCAGCAAGGATTCACGCTCTTACCATTCATGTCTTTAGGACTTTCGTCTGTGAATCCTCTCAACCTTCTTGATTCATATACTCGCTGTAAGGCTTCCATTGCAGGATCGAACGTTCGATCACAGTAACATTCACACGTGCACCTTAAATACGTCGACATCGGTTGGGGATTGTATCGTGCATTCTCTGGTAGCGGCATTCTATAACTGGGAATTGGATAATAGAATCCTGATCTCCCCCAGAAATCCATCTTGAAATCCACTTTGTAATATAATACTAAGACTTATTGCACTGAATGAGATAATGATGCTCCACAACGTTCACTCAGGGAGTTCATTAGCTTGGTTCTCTGAGTACTGCTAGATTTCAATCCTAGAACTGGGCGGAGCGTCAATAATCTCAGACATACAACGTCCTCGTTTATTCTCGATATTTGTTGATTGACAGCTAGTTTTGCCGGCCTATAAGAGTTACTCTAACTATACAGTCATGGGGTAGAGGTAGGTATAGAGTATAGGTACATGGGGTGGAGGTAGGTATAGAGTTGCGTAAAAGCACACGGTAAACTACATACATAAATTGCCCTATCAAAACGTAGTATACAAGAACGGAGGGGTGGGTAAACAGAAGTACTGTCAAAACGTTACCAAGAAGGGAGGGGTGGGTCATAAACAGGTGACCAGAAGTACTTTGCCAAGAAGGGACTGAGGAGTGGGTAAACAGAAGTACTGTCAAAACGTTACCAAGAAGGGAGGGGTGGGTCATAAACAGGTGAGCAGAAGTACTTTGTCAAAACGTGGTACAAGAAGGGAGGGCCGGGTGGGTATAAACAGAAGAACTTTGTAACCAAGCAGGGAAGGGATGGGTATAAACAGAATTTTAGAACTTTGTCAAAACGTTACCAAGCAGGGGAGGGGTGGGTATAAACAGAAGAACTTTGTCCAAACGTTACCAAGCAGGGGAGGGGTGGGTGAACAGGTGCACAAATGTCTCTCTCCTCTGTAAAACTTTCCAACATCTCGACAAATGTTTAATGCATCTCTCACGTTAGAAAACTTCTCAGAATTGTGCATGTGGAATCATTAGGACAACAGACCACTAAGTAGGGAAAACAACATTATCCAGGCAGGAAAAACATATTCCATTAGTATAGGGTGTGGCCGCTTAATAGGGCCGGTGTGGCCGCTTAATAGGGCCGGTGTGGCCGCTTAATAGGGCCGGTGTGGCCGCTTCATAGGGCCGGTGTGGCCGCTTAATAGGGGTTCGACTGTATATACTAGACAACGTTCTTACTAGAACGATTTTGTTTTGCCAGTTAAATAGATATTAGTCTAATACACATTAGTACACTCTAATTCCATTGTGTTCTTTTGTTTTAACTAGACTAGAGTGCAAGCCATATATCCGTGAAATAGTACTATTACAAAATAGTACTAAATAGTGTTATCTCCATTGTTTCAATGCTATTTGGTACTAATTAGTTGGTACTGTTTCACGGACATATGGTTTGCACTCTATTATACACATTGACTATTATATAAGTGCCTATGAAACGAAAATGTCGATCCTTGTTTTATTGTACATTCTTGTTGTTTGGTCTTTCTCTGGACATTTGCTGTATTTAAATATCGACTTTGAGCGTGCGAACATTTTCTTTTCGCGGTTTGAAAATTATCATTTTCAACCAAGATGTGCGAAAAGAGTTAGGGCCCTTGACAATGGCTCGGTGACGTCAAGAGGTTGTGCATGCCTTTGTTTGCACAACTCTTGACGTCACATTTCTATAGTTTGACCGAGCGGGAATTGTCGCACTTTGAAACTCAAAATGCCCAACTTCGTGCACGAAATAAAAAATGTTCCCGTAGCTCAATTCACTTTTTATTAACGCCATGCAAGCAAGCAAATAGTAAACTTTCGTAGTAGCAAATAAAAACGGGGTCTGTTTTTTCGTTTCATAGGCACTTTAAGTAAAATCACTCAGGAGCCCATTACTACCTAGTATCACTCTATTGTTTTATAATTTGACAAAACAGAAGAAAAGGAAATTAAAACAAAAAGGAGTCTCACTCAGCAGGGAAGTTTTCTCATATATTATTATTATAACCGATTGGCGTTAAGCAAAAATAAACGACCAAGAAACTAAAAGACCTTTGGTGTCGAGTCCCATTATTTTACGACCTTCGACAGAACTATTGGTTCCCTGTTTATACATCGGTTGGGGTAGTCCTGGAACTAGCACAGGTATCTCAAACAAATAAAAACTCCTCTTTCATTGTCGTTTTCTTTCTGTATCTGTTTTGGTGATGTGTTACGAGACCAAGGGGGTGAGGGATCTGATAGACAAGGCCTCCCAACAGTGGGTTTTTTATCATAGGTGGCAATATTCTACAAAGTGAATATATTGCATCATTTTCCCAATGAATTAACCGTTATTATTATTAAAGTACACATACCAGATACACACCAATGTAGGACTGTTTATTGGAAATATCATTACAAATTATAATTTGTTACACTTTTGATTTTAACCAGTTTGCATTACCTTGTGATCACCCCAGATGAAAGTTGCAATTATACTCAACACATCAAAGAAGCTGCATTTTACATAATTGAGGCATACTATTGACAGAAGTCTATTGCAAACTTAGCAGTCACAACATTCATCTTGGTTGATGCAGTAATGCAGAGTGCCACATGCGGTTTATCAGTACTTTTAGTAACTGTCAGGTGTCTACCCTCATGTAATAAAGTTATCTTATCTTAATGATGACTTGTTTCCATATCAATCTACAACATTGTGTTATAACAGTCAATGCTCTGTTGGCGGGTCCCTCTCTAGCAAGCACCCCCTCTCTGGCAAGCACCCTCTCTCTAACAAGCACCCTCTCTCTAGCAAAGCAAGCACCCTCTCTCTAGCAAAGCAAGTACCCCCTCTCTCACAAGCACCCCCTCTCTAGCAAGCACCCCTCTCTGACAAGCACCCTCTCTCTCTAACAAGCACCCCCTCTCTCACAAGCACCCTCTCTCTAGCAAGCACCCCTCTCTGGCAAGCACCCTCTCTCTAGCAAGCACCCCCTCTCTCACAAGCACCCTCTCTCTAGCAAGCACCCCTCTCTGGCAAGCACCCTCTCTCTAGCAAGCACCCCCTCTCTAGCAAGTACCCACTATCTAACAAGCACCCCCTCTTTAGCAAGCACCCCCTCTCTAGCAAGCACCCACTCTCTAGCAAGTACCCACTATCTAACAAGCACCCCCTCTTTAGCAAGCACCCCCTCTCTAGCAAGCACCCACTATCTAAGCACCCCCTCTCTAGCAAGCACCCACTCTCTAGCAAGTACCCACTCTCTAACAAGCACCCCCTCTCACAAGCACCCCCTCTCTAGCAAGTACCCACTCTCTAGCAAGTACCCACTCTCTAACAAGCACCCCCTCTCACAAGCACCCCCTCTCTAGCAAGCACCCACTCTCTAGCAAGTACCCACTCTCTAACAAGCACCCCCTCTCACAAGCACCCCCTCTCTAGCAAGCACCCACTCTCTAGCAAGCACCCACTCTCTAGCAAGTACCCACTCTCTAACAAGCACCCCCTCTCACAAGCACCCCCTCTCTAGCAAGCACCCACTCTCTAGCAAGTACCCACTCTCTAACAAGCACCCCCTCTCTAGCAAGTACCCACTCTCACAAGCACCCCCTCTCACAAGCACCCACTCTCTAGCAAGTACCCACTCTCACAAGCACCCCCTCTCTAGCAAGCACCCACTCTCTAACAAGTACCCACTCTCTAGCAAGCACCCCCTCTCACAAGCACCCCCTCTCTAGCAAGTACCCACTCTCACAAGCACCCCTCTCACAAAGCACCCACTCTCTAGCAAGTACCCACTCTCACAAGCACCCCCTCTCTAGCAAGCACCCACTCTCTAACAAGTACCCACTCTCACAAGCACCCCCTCTCACAAGCACCCACTCTCTAGCAAGTACCCACTCTCACAAGCACCCCCTCTCTAGCAAGCACCCACTCTCTAGCAAGTACCCACTCTCTAACAAGCACCCCCTCTCACAAGCACCCCCTCTCACAAGCACCCCCTCTCACAAGCACCCCCCCTCTCTAGCAAGCACCCACTCTCTAGCAAGCACCCACTCTCTAGCAAGCACCCACTCTCTAACAAGCACCCACTCTCTAGCAAGTACCCACTCTCTCACAAGCACCCACTCTCTAGCAAGTACCCACTCTCTAGCAAGCACCCCCTCTCTAGCAAGCACCCACTCTCTAGCAAGTACCCACTCTCTAACAAGCACCCCCTCTCTAGCAAGTACCCACTCTCACAAGCACCCCCTCTCACAAGCACCCACTCTCTAGCAAGTACCCACTCTCACAAGCACCCCCTCTCTAGCAAGCACCCACTCTCTAACAAGTACCCACTCTCTAGCAAGCACCCCCTCTCACAAGCACCCCCTCTCTAGCAAGTACCCACTCTCACAAGCACCCCCTCTCACAAGCACCCACTCTCTAGCAAGTACCCACTCTCACAAGCACCCCCTCTCTAGCAAGCACCCACTCTCTAACAAGTACCCACTCTCACAAGCACCCCCTCTCACAAGCACCCACTCTCTAGCAAGTACCCACTCTCACAAGCACCCCCTCTCTAGCAAGCACCCACTCTCTAGCAAGTACCCACTCTCTAACAAGCACCCCCTCTCACAAGCACCCCCTCTCACAAGCACCCCCTCTCTAGCAAGCACCCACTCTCTAGCAAGCACCCACTCTCTAGCAAGCACCCACTCTCTAACAAGCACCCACTCTCTAGCAAGTACCCACTCTCTCACAAGCACCCACTCTCTAGCAAGTACCCACTCTCTAGCAAGCACCCCCTCTCTAGCAAGCACCCACTCTCTAGCAAGTACCCACTCTCTAACAAGCACCCCCTCTCTAGCAAGTACCCACTCTCACAAGCACCCCCCCTCACAAGCACCCACTCTCTAGCAAGTACCCACTCTCACAAGCACCCCCTCTCTAGCAAGCACCCACTCTCTAACAAGTACCCACTCTCTAGCAAGCACCCCCTCTCACAAGCACCCCCTCTCTAGCAAGTACCCACTCTCACAAGCACCCCCTCTCACAAGCACCCACTCTCTAGCAAGTACCCACTCTCACAAGCACCCCCTCTCTAGCAAGCACCCCCTCTCTAGCAAGCACCCACTCTCTAGCAAGCACCCACTCTCTAACAAGCACCCACTCTCTAGCAAGCACCCACTCTCTAACAAGCACCCACTCTCTAGCAAGTACCCACTATCTAACAAGCACCCCCTCTCTAGCAAGCACCCACTATCTAACAAGCACCCCCTCTCACAAGCACCCCCTCTCACAAGCACCCACTCTCTAGCAAGTACCCACTCTCACAAGCACCCCTCTCTAGCAAGCACCCACTCTCTAACAAGTACCCACTCTCACAAGCACCCCCTCTCACAAGCACCCCCTCTCTAGCAAGTACCCACTCTCTAGCAAGCACCCACTCTCTAACAAGCACCCACTCTCTAGCAAGCACCCACTCTCTAACAAGCACCCACTCTCTAGCAAGTACCCACTATCTAACAAGCACCCCCTCTCTAGCAAGCACCCACTCTCACAAGCACCCCCTCTCACAAGCACCCCCTCTCTAGCAAGCACCCACTCTCTAGCAAGCACCCACTCTCTAACAAGCACCCTCTCTAGCAAGCACCCACTCTCTAACAAGCACCCACTCTCTAGCAAGTACCCACTCTCTAGCAAGCACCCCCTCTCTAGCAAGTACCCACTCTCTAACAAGCACCCCCTCTCTAGCAAGTACCCACTCTCACAAGCACCCCCTCTCACAAGCACCCACTCTCTAGCAAGTACCCACTCTCACAAGCACCCCCTCTCTAGCAAGCACCCACTCTCTAACAAGTACCCACTCTCTAGCAAGCACCCCCTCTCACAAGCACCCCCTCTCTAGCAAGTACCCACTCTCACAAGCACCCCCTCTCACAAGCACCCACTCTCTAGCAAGTACCCACTCTCACAAGCACCCCCTCTCTAGCAAGCACCCACTCTCTAACAAGTACCCACTCTCACAAGCACCCCCTCTCACAAGCACCCCCTCTCTAGCAAGCACCCACTCTCTAGCAAGCACCCACTCTCTAACAAGCACCCACTCTCTAGCAAGCACCCACTCTCTAACAAGCACCCACTCTCTAGCAAGTACCCACTCTCTAACAAGCACCCACTCTCTAGCAAGTACCCACTATCTAACAAGCACCCCCTCTCTAGCAAGCACCCACTCTCACAAGCAAGCCCCCCTCTCACAAGCACCCCCTCTCTAGCAAGCACCCACTCTCTAGCAAGCACCCACTCTCTAACAAGTACCCACTCTCACAAGCACCCCCTCTCACAAGCACCCCCTCTCTAGCAAGCACCCACTCTCTAGCAAGCACCCACTCTCTAACAAGCACCCACTCTCTAGCAAGCACCCACTCTCTAACAAGCACCCACTCTCTAGCAAGTACCCACTATCTAACAAGCACCCCCTCTCTAGCAAGCACCCACTATCTAACAAGCACCCACTCTCTAGCAAGTACCCCCTCTCTAACAAGCACCCCCTCTCACAAGCACCCTGATAACAATATCAGACACTAGTGGAAGTCTATTAATCACTCTCTTTATATATACAAATACATAATGTTTTATTTAATTTACTTTGTAAATTCTTTGAAGTGTGTCCATTGGAGAAAATTGACTTAGTTGGCATGTCTATTAATGCAGGTGGTTCCCTAAAACCCTCAGCAAGTAAAACGTTCCTGCAGCACTAAATAAAGCATTTATGGTGAATCTACTTGGTGTACAGTAGTTAGTATATCACACTAAACTGTGGCAATATATATCACTCCATATTATTGGTTTATTGTCATGAAATACCCTGAAACACAATGAAAAAACACATTGTTACACTTATTAGCAACATCTTACTACATACTCAAGTTCTACAGGATAACATAAATAAACCAGGGAAAGTAAAGCAATAAATCATAATCCTTTATAGCCAGATAATTTCAGGAAAGCTATTCTGAATATATAAAGCAATTATATTACATGTCTTACATTTAATGTAAAACATAAAAGTTTCTTCCACACATAAATCAATACTAAGCATTATAATAATTAATATTCAATGCTTATTGAAAGATTTTTAATTGATGCATTCTTTGACTTATATAATATTTATTTAAAATACGCCAAATGTAGCATTGAATTATGTCTGAGAGCCTTATTGCAGACACACTGAACAAATAACCATGATAAATTTACTAATATTTTACCAATATTACAAAAAATGACTTTTAACTCAAACAAAGCACCCTTAGCATTTAAATGGCTTACAGCAATATAATGGCTTTCCACACTGAAATGGCTTTAATATGAGAAAAAATATTTTAATTGAATCAAAATCTGTTTAATAAGTTTGGTACTGAGTTTGTTAACATGAGTCAATGTAAGTTCACATTTTTCATAGGTGTCTATCAATGCAAATGATAATTATTCCTTGAGTGAATGCAACTTTTAATCATGTACATTTGAATGGCTTTATGGGAATCCATTTCACAACTGATTTCACAGATTTCAATGTTAAAGAACCAGATAAATTTCTCCACAACATGTAGCTTGATAAGGGAGGAGTTTAACAACAAGAACTTTATTCCCTCATTTCCAAATTATTTTTCCTTTGCAATTTCCATACAAAAACACACTCACTTCCCGGACATTGTCAACTGATCACATTTGCATACATGAAGAACTGAATTTGAAAATCAGTGAGACAACACTTCTTTTGTAGTTTTATTGAAAACGAATCAATTGAAAAAATGGCAAAATATAGTTCTAATTATTTAACTTTTAAAACTTGAAATACATTAACAGGGAAGTAGACAGTAAAAAAGTGAACAGGGACTTTATTCAAAATGTAAACAATTATTTCGCGAGCAAGTGGCTCGACTCTGGGTGTGACTCGAAGCGAGGGAAATATACTTCATTTAAGGGTTTCTTGTATTCTATAATTTCATTGCAACCTGATTTGTCTGATCGTAAGTTAGCCGTTCCATTTCGGGGATTTTAAGTCTAAAATGGAAGAGGAAATAGTGCCTGAAGCACGCCAGTAGGGAAGACACATCAACAGCAAGTGAACGATGGCTATAGTGCGCTCTCGACCACCACGTTGAGTTGGTACAAAAATATATACGATATGCACAGTAGAAAATGATACAGAACTAAAATAAAACATAGATAATCTGTATTTAGATCTCATTCCACTCATCAATGGCCTGAAATAGTTACGTGGAAGAGATTTATTCGGAAGGAAATTTTGCGAGGGAAAAATTCATGGCCTTTGAAAGCGGATATTCAGAGTGCCTGAAAACACGGAGCAATGTGGAAGCGTTTTAGCGCTGGATTTTGGCGTAAATATAAATTTGATGATGGAATAAAAAAGAAAATATAATTTAGGTGAACCCAGAGCTGTTTTAGCTTAAATGATGGGGATAATAATAAGTAAATCACGATTGTATCTTTCGATTAACGTGCTATCGAACAATTACAACATGGCGGTTGGCTTTTTGTTTGAGGAGACTTCGAAAAAGTGTAAAATTGCAAAATCCAGGACTACAACAACGGTGAAAAGCAACAAATACAAAGATTATCGATATCTCAAGACAGTGGGTATGTTTTGGGGAAGTTTGTGCACAAAATGTGTGAGTAAAGCTAAAATGACTAGCGTATTTTTGGCGCTCGATCCGACAAGAAAGCACAAACAACGTCGTCAAAAGCGCCCGCTAGCCAGAATAAACTGTGTTGCGTTTTACTTAAAATATACCTTTAAAATAGTTTAAAATACGTCAGAAAGAAAGAAATAAGTCATCAAAGGCTTTCTATGTAGTCAGAGGTACAATAATTAGGAATTGAAGTGTCTTAATTGTGATTTCAATTTTTCTATATTTTCAAGTAAGCGCCAGAAATCCAGCCATTTGTGAGCTTCAATATCGTTTTCAGACTATCGACAGCCGGTCAACTCTGTGCAGCAATTTACCTCAAAAAACTCCCAAAAATGAAATCTTTCCAACCCAAAATACTAAATACATCAAAGAATTGATGTGTTATAGCTTGGAACCGGGTTTTCATGAAAAATGGGCTAAAATCAGAGAATATAGGCCAACTGTTTACGAGGGAAGCAATTACGGAGCCTTGTTCACCGCCATGCTGATGTGTTTGTTGCTCGAATATAAAATATTTTTTCGCCCTAAAACAAAGATCCTTTCTCCATCAATGTTCCTTAAGATGAAAGTTAGATGACATAACTTTGTTGTTATATCTATAGCAGCGCGCATTACGCGTTTGGCACAGTATAGTGCGCGGTTCTCTAAGAATTGTCAGGAAAATATATTTTACACTTTCGTACATTTACACTGAAAACACAGAGAATTTCGAAAAAGTTAGCAATTTTTTACCTTGAATATGAAGTCTTAACTTTATAGGTTCTGTCTGTGAAGTTTGTTTGGTTTTTAAGCGAAACGATTAGCTCTACGGAGAGCGAACATTGAAGCAAGAAGCACAGACTTGGCAATGGCTGCTCAAGATACAATTCTCTGGTGATGTTTCCTCGGTGGTCCGCACGCTTCGTATAAATAGCCTGCGCGTAAGTCACTGCGTCACTTCTCCCCAAGCACCACCGAGACACGAAGTTACGATCAAGCGTTCGATCGATCGATTACATTCTTCCGAGTCGATAATCAATTTATAATCCGTAATTATTTATTCAACATGTCGGATGCACAAGCAACAGCAACGAAGGCCAAGAAGGCAAGCAAGCCTAAAAAACCAGCTGAACACCCTAAATATATCGACATGGTCACGGCTGCCATTAAATCGCTGGCTGACCGCAAGGGCTCGTCGAGACAAGCCATCATTAAATACATCCAAGCTAACTACAAAGTGGGAGAAGGTGCCGATGTTCATGTCAAGATGGCATTGAAACGAGGTGTCGCGGCAGGAGTATTGTCACAAGTCAAGGGAGTCGGAGCCTCTGGATCATTTAAGGTCGTAAAGGCGGTCGCCGAAGTGAAACCCAAAGCTAAAACTGTCGTCAAGAAGGCTGTTGGAAAGAAACCCGTAAAGAAAGTAGTGAAGAAAGTAGTAAAAAAGAAAGTAACGAAGAAGGTCGACAAGACGAAAAAGAAAGGCGATAAGAAAGCGTCCGCCAAGAAACCTGCAAAAAAGCCTGCTGCTAAAAGCAAAAGTCCGGCCAAGAAACCAGTAGCCAAGAAACCCGCCGCGAAAAAAGCAGGAAAGAAAGTTGCAAAGAAAGCAGGAAGGAAGTCAGCAGGCAAAAAGGGAAAGTCACCAAAGAAGTAAAAATATGCAATAAATCAAACGAACAATGATCGCAAGGACATATATCTGTCTGGACTTTAAAGTTCATTTTGTTTTCTATATCGAATGTAATATAGACAGGATAAAAACAGTAGGTGAACTCTGTAGGCTTGTCAATACGATTGGTGAAAACAGTTTTTTTATAAGACCATCATTCAATTAGTAATAGTGTAATACGTATTTATAACAGTGCTCGAGAAGAGTGAACAAGTTTATTTGTATATATATATTATATGTACCAGAATGATAACCCAAAAAAAAAAAAAAATTTTTATATGGACCATCATGAAAACGTGTCTGTTTTGAATGTGGAGGAAATAGCCCTCGCCCCGCTGTTTTCGCGCATACACAGCATATTTTTAAGGCGTTTTCCTATTGCAAAATGTAAAAGGTACGGTTATGGATCGGCTATAGTACTGATATACCCGCTATTTTAAAAATCACGGCCGTTGGGGTAGCCGAACAAAAGCAGTAGAACAAAGCAAACCCGTACAACAACAAACGACGCCTTCGGTGACGCTGTTTTGCTTATCGAAGCGGATCATTTTTTGCGTTCGGCTACAGCAGCCGCGTCCATGATACGTCGCTCACGGATTTTTTTAACCGTGAATAAATAAAGTGTGTCTGTCTGTCGTCATCCATCCATTTTTGATCTCTTTATTTTTCTTGCTTTTTGCGACATACTTTATCAAATAAAGTTATGTATGTCTAAGCTTCCGCTTAGGTTACCAATGCACCCAAGGTTTCTTCCCATATTTCTAATTGGTTATTTTCTCTTTCTTTTTTTCTCCCTTTCACTTTCGAATTAATTTGGTTCTTTGACGCACACATCGTGGAACCATCCACAAGGTGTCTTTTCTCCCCCCCCCCCCCCCCCCCCAGGGCAACACTCCGTATCCGATCCTGCTACCCTTTCCCTATTCCCTATTCGGTCCTAATCAAGACGCAGACTTTCTATGCATCGATTTTTTTAATGAACGCATAATTTGAGCTAGCATTCGTATTTACAATTATAAACAAGTTCGATCTTTTGTAAAACGGAGGGGTATTGACTGTCACCCAGTAAATAGTTATCCTAATATGTTCAATAAAACGTACTACCATCGTCAGACACCTGATACTCTAGCTCTCAACGTAGATCGGATCCCCACCAGGGGTTCCCATGGTCTAGTTGTTTTGCTATCTATGAGTTCAGTTGTATCTAGATGATGTACCAAACGAATGCGTTCTATGGTGAAGGTTGTCGAGTCATTTTTACGGGAGATCTTTGTCTTCGAGGTAACGATATTCGAACGTGAATCCTTCCTTTTTCCTTTGACCCCACTTTTCGTAATCAAAATAAATGTATGTACCCTGAAATGAAAAAGAACGGAAAACATTACTTTCTTGTTAAAAGAATGCGTCTCATAACAGCGTAGAATCACATAAACTTCCTCACACATAATTTTTTTTTTCATTGCATGACCACTTCATGAATGCCTTTATACACAATAATAATAATAATGGTAGGATGCAAGAGCTCTGTTTAACCCTCAAGTTTGTCCTCTTGCATCCTCCACATATTGTTTGTATAAAGTGCAAAAAGAAAAAAGAAAAAGATGTGAAAAAAAAAACAACGTGCAAACTATTATTTTCATGAATCTGTGGGAATAAATGAACTGGCTTTGAACAACCAACTCTCAACTTTGATTCAATCGTCTAAACTAAAGCACATGAGCTGTCAATCCTCGTACCTGTTCATACTCATCAGTTATTGCCTTGGGCTCTTCGTGTCGCTGAAACCACATCATATACTTTGTATGAAATCTCCAAGATTGCTTTTTAAGCGCTTTAGCTGCCAGATATTGTGCTCGGGTTCCCTGTGTAGAGAATAGTAATGCTTTAGACTACAGCCAACTAAATCAACTAAATGTAACGTATTTATATCCGAACAACCAAAACAATAGAAAGAGTTCAACCAAGAAACAACATCATCATCAACAACAACGCAATGTAATGTTTCACATCTGAACAACGAAACACTCCAACAACAATAAAATCTCAATCAAACGTATATCATCATCATCAGTGATCATCATCATCATCAGTGATCATCATCATCATCATCGTCAGTCATCATCATCACCATCATCGTCAGTCATCATCATCATCATCGCAAGATAATTATTTACATCTGAACAACGAAACACTCCAACAACAAATATCAACAACAACAATAACTAATTATCAATAATAATTATCAATAACAACAATAAACAAGAAGGAAGTTTGCATACCTCTTGATAATAGAAAATAAAGAACAAAGTTTCAGGTTGTAACCGTTGGAAAAAGTCTATGCCCTCCAAGTGAGCTGGCGGGTGTTGATGGTAGTAGGAAGGTGCTGGGTAAGGATTTCTAGATAGACATGGCCTAATACAAAACAAAATTGTTAGTTAGGGTCAGAGTCTACTTCTATACATGTAGACTAGTACCCGGAAGCGGTACTTGTACACAAGAGTGGATACGGTTCCCTGCAAGAACAACGTAAGTGAGCTCTGATCGAAATTCTCCTTGAGATTCTTTGATTTTCAAAGGAGAATTTGGGTTTTGAACACAAGTCACTTACTCTGTTCTTGCAGGAACCCCTTCAATTGGATAAGTGGATAAGTGGATGCTGTTATCCAATAAATGTATCCACTGGATAAGGATTTATCCACTCTGAACAACTGGGGCATGATGGCAAGTTTACATGAGTCCATACCTGACTCTCTCTGAATCGGCTGGCTGCGGTAAATGATGGAAACCTGCCTCTAACATCGCCAACTGATAACATCTCTCTTTGTTCAGGGGTACAGGTCCCAAAGGTGCCACGCCCAGTAGTGGTTGTAGGTGTGCCGTATTGGTTTCAACTGGTACTTTCCCTTCGTCAAGTGTCCGACTTGTTGACTCAAACAACCCTAAAAACATCAAGACAAACAGTGTAAAGCATTCGCCCTAAAACTGTAGACAGAGAAATCCAATTAATGTAGGCAAGTTGTCAGTACAAATCGCAATGCATCTAGAACAGCAAACAAACACATGTAAACCAGGTATCAAGATTCGTTTTTGCAACTAAAGATGGCAGCGATTTATTATTCAAGAAACCTTGAAGCATTGAAGATAGGCACAAAAACGTGTACCCTCATCATTGCCCGACTTAATACAACAATTAAGAGCTTATTGAGGTAAATATGTATTGGTATTGAGGTAAACATGTATTGGTATTGAGGTAAATATGCATTGGTATTGAGGTAAATATGCATTGGTATTGAGGTAAATATGCATTGGTATTGAGGTAAATATGCATTGGTATTGAGGTAAATATGATTGAGGTAATTATGTATTGGTATTGAGGTAAATATGTATTGGTATTGAGGTAAATATGCATTGGTATTGAGGTAAATATGTATTGGTATTGAGGTAAATATGTATTGGTATTGAGGTAAATATGCATTGGTATTGAGGTAAATATGTATTGGTATTGAGGTAAATATGCATTGGTATTGAGGTAAATATGTATTGGTATTGAGGTAAATATGTATTGGTATTGAGGTAATTATGTATTGGTATTGAGGTAAATATGTATTGGTATTGAGGTAAATATGTATTGGTATTGAGGTAAATATGTATTGGTATTGAGGTAAATATGTATTGGTATTGAGGTAAATATGTATTGGTATTGAGGTAAATATGCATTGGTATTGAGGTAAATATGTATTGGTATTGAGGTAAATATGCATTGGTATTGAGGTAAATATGTATTGGTATTGAGGTAAATATGCATTGCTATTGAGGTAAATATGTATTGTATTGAGGTAAATATGTATTGGTATTGAGGTAAATATGTATTGGTATTGAGGTAAATATGTATTGGTATTGAGGTAAATATGTATTGTATTGAGGTAATTATGTATTGGTATTGAGGTAATTATGTATTGGTATTGAGGTAAATATGCATTGGTATTGTACTATCAAAGTTATTACACACTTGTTAGAAACTTTGATGTGTTCTTTTCTTCATTGTGGAATCTGTTTTCAAGCTCTACTGGATAGAAACATACATGTACTTTAAAAAAAATAACCAAGTCTGAGGGTAGTCTCTGTAGCTATCAATCAATCAACTTTATTATTTATACAAGGTAAAACTATAGTCCAATCCAAATACTGAGCAAGCAAACATGATTAAACCATTCAACATTCACTTGTATAACTAATTGCATAATCGTTGTCGGGTTGAAAATCATGAAAGCCATGACCAAAAGGAATTATGGGAAATTAAAACTCTCAAATAACACTGTCAAATCATCGACCTTTTTATCCAGACTTGTAGGATCTTAGTTAAATACATGTAGCTCATATATTTCAAAAATAGGGGAACATTGAATATCTGTATGTAATGCGGGTCATGAACTGATTTCCCATCCATCCTTGCAGTCTCAGCTTCTATGATTTATGATTTTCAACCTGACAACGATTATGCAATTAGCTATATTGGGCTGCAATAACTGTCAGGGGTACAAATAAAGAGTTGTTGTTAACAGAGACTTTTTGGATAAAAGAAAGCAGTGAAGATAGGGAAATGAATTTTGAAACAAATTTCTGAAACAAGATTTCTGTTTTCCTAGACTAAAGACACACAAGCTGAGACAAATGTGTTTTCTATCAAGTTTTTCAGTGGCAAAAAGTCACGCACATCTTCCAAAGAGTGACAGAACTACTGTAGTTTAACAATGTCAAGAATGAATGTGAATTAGAGATTTAATCCTCCAACAATTCACCACCACAATGCAACACTGGTGTTTATAGAGTGTGGCAGTTTGTACAAGATTCAGCAAGCTTGAGACTATGCTTGTTGTGTTTCAGAGCATGGTACATATATGTACATTGTATTTTTGAAACGTACAATTCATGTGCCTAAATATATTCTTTGAGTTCGAAAATAACCCCTGTGACTTTTCAAGTACTTCTTGATGTTAATAATAATAATAATAATAATAATAATAATAATAATAATAATAATAATAATAATTTATGTCTTCCACAGAGTGGCTCTTCCTGAAACATCACTAACTCACAACACTCATCTCACTAGCTCGTTTTTATTGAGGGAGGAAAACCAGAGTATTCTGAGAAAAACCCTCCAAGCAAGGGAGAGAATGGCTGTTTTGTTGTATCATTGAGAATGCAAATGAACAAGCATATAAATACCTCTACTTTCTGATGAATAATCTGTAGGGATGTGCTGCACTTGATTATGCAGACTTGCAGTGGCAACAGCTTGTGCTGCGATAGACTTCAGAGATGAAAAGGAATCTGTCGTTACATGTCTTGTGACCGGGCTACCCATGAACTGTGTATTACTCATCAAAGATGCCATAGACTGTGACGATACTGCTATACTCTCTACAGATGACATGGGTGGTTTACTTAATGCTGTACTACAGGATGAACTAGTTAACAGGGATGATGGCATGCTCACAGACATTCCCATCATGCCGAGTGATACACTAGAACTGGGTAAAGAGCTTGACGATAATGATGAAGTTGGATTGGTTGGAGGTGCAGGTACTGTGGGTGGACACACTACTGGTGTTGTGAGGGGTGTTGTTGGCTTGATACTAGGTGCTGTATTGCGCACTGGGAAAGTGCTTGTTGTTGCTATCGTTGGAGCAGTTGACATTGAAAGTGATGACACAGAAGAGACTAGCTTTGAGATGTCTGTAGAGTGGTTTGAATCTATAAAAAAAAGACAACACAGTTCAAGTTTATCACAAACAATTTTAGGACAATGCTGGAATTTTCCCTTTTGACAAAGCTTACATAATCTCCTTGAACCATTGAAAATTACACCTCTGTGGCACCTCCCACCTACATGTATCTACCTCCCATAAGAGGACACCTCCCACCTACATGTATCTACCTCCAATAAGAGGACACCTCCTTTAAGAGGACACATCTACTTCCCAGACACCTCTATTTACCTCCCATAAAAGGACACCTCCCAGCTATCTACCTCCCATAAGAGGACACCTCCCACCTACATGTATCTACCTCCAACAAGAGGACACCTCCTTTAAGAGGACACCTCCCAACATATCTACTTCTCAGACACCTCTATTTACCTCCCATAAAAGGACACCTCCCAGTTATCTACCTCCCATAAGAGGACACCTCCCACCTACATGTATCTACCTCCAATAAGAGGATACCTCCTGTAAGAGGATACCTCCCAACTATCTACCTCCCAGACACCTCTATCTCCCTCCCATAAAAGGACACCACCTCCCAGCTATCTACCTCCCACAAGAGGACACCTCCCACCTATATGTATCTACCTCCAATAAGAGGACACCTACAACCTACATATATCTAACTCCAATAAGAGGACACCTCCTGTAAGAGGACACCTCCCAACATATCTACTTCCCAGACACCTCTATCTACCTCCCATAAGAGGACACCTCCCATAAAAGGACACCTGTAAGAGGACACCTTCCAACTATCTACCTCCCAGACACCTCTTATCTACCTCCCATAAGAGGACACCTCCCATAAAAGGACACCTGTAAGAGGACTCCTTCCACCTATCTACCTCCCATAATAAATAATAATAAGGACAACTCCCATTCAAATGGAACTACATGTACAATGGGGGAAATCTATTCCTGTAAATATGAAGGCAACAAGTCACAAGGTGAGACTTGATAAAGAATACAAATCCAAGAGCAGTAAGTAGAACATACCACTGTTGTGAAGCAGAATTTGCTCATGACTGTTCACCACTGATGACGTAGGTCTCGCTATACTTGATGTTGAAACTATTGTTGATACAGGAGTGTGGTTAACCATTCTAGGTGGTTGAGGAACGACAGAGTCCACATGATTCTGTTGCCCACCTGCCACTACAGCATAGCCAGACACAGGAGGAGGAGGGGAACTACTTGTTGGAGGCGTCTTGGAACTACTCAATACTTCTTCACCATTACTGGACGAGTGGTTTTCAAAGCAATTTGTTATCACAGAACTGCAACAAAAGTATTATAAATGTTATAAGTATCTATTAACAACACAGTCATCAATGGCAAATATATCACATTACCTGTTAGGTTTAGATGATCCATTGCCTGTTGAAAGTATTAGAGAATTTAATGCACAGTTTCCACCACAAACAACAACAACAGCATCAACAGATGCAAACACAAGCATCATCATCATCATTATTGACAATAGAGGCACCAACAGAAGCAAAGCATCATCTACAACAGAGGCAGCAACAGAAACAAAGCATCATCATCATCTACAACAGAGGCAGCAACAGAAACAAACAAAAGCAACATCATCATCATCTACAACAGAGGCATCAACAGAAGCAAAGCATCATCATCATCTACAACAGAGGCACCAACAGAAGCAAAGAATCATCATCATCTACAACAGAGGCACCAACAGAAGCAAAGAATCATCATCATCTACAACAGAGGCACCAACAGAAGCAAAGCATCATCATCATCTACAACAGAGGCAGCAACAGAAGCAAAGCATCATCATCATCTACAACAGAGGCACCAACAGAAGCAAAGAATCATCATCATCTACAACAGAGGCAGCAACAGAAGCAAAGAATCATCATCATCTACAACAGAGGCAGCAACAGAAAGAACAAAAGCAATCATCATCATCATCTACAACAGAGGCATCAACAGAAGCAAAGCATCATCATCATCTACAACAGAGGCACCAACAGAAGCAAAGAATCATCATCATCTACAACAGAGGCACCAACAGAAGCAAAGAATCATCATCATCTACAACAGAGGCACCAACAGAAGCAAAGCATCATCATCATCTACAACAGAGGCAGCAACAGAAGCAAAGCATCATCATCATCTACAACAGAGGCACCAACAGAAGCAAAGAATCATCATCATCTACAACAGAGGCAGCAACAGAAGCAAAGCATCATCTACAACAGAGGCAGCAACAGAAGCAAAGCATCATCATCATCTACAACAGAGGCACCAACAGAAGCAAAGAATCATCATCATCTACAACAGAGGCACCAACAGAAGCAAAGAATCATCATCATCTACAACAGAGGCAGCAACAGAAGCAAAGCATCATCTACAACAGAGGCAGCAACAGAAGCAAAGCATCATCATCATCTACAACAGAGGCACCAACAGAAGCAAAGAATCATCATCATCTACAACAGAGGCAGCAACAGAAGCAAAGCATCATCATCACACAACAGAGGCAGCAACAGAAGCAAAGCATCATCATCATCTACAACAGAGGCAGCAACAGAAGCAAAGCATCATCATCATCTACAACAGAGGCACCAACAGAAGCAAAGCATCATCATCATCTACAACAGAGGCACCAACAGAAGCAAAGCATCATCATCATCTACAACAGAGGCACCAACAGAAGCAAAGCATCATCATCATCTACAACAGAGGCACCAACAGAAACAAAGCAACATCATCATCTACACAACAGAGGCATCAACAGAAGCAAAGCATCATCATCATCTACAACAGAGGCACCAACAGAAGCAAAGAATCATCATCATCTACAACAGAGGCAGCAACAGAAGCAAAGCATCATCATCATCTACAACAGAGGCACCAACAGAAGCAAAGCATCATCATCATCTACAACAGAGGCAGCAACAGAAACAAACAAAAGCAACATCATCATCATCTACAACAGAGGCATCAACAGAAGCAAAGCATCATCATCATCTACAACAGAGGCACCAACAGAAGCAAAGAATCATCATCATCTACAACAGAGGCACCAACAGAAGCAAAGCATCATCATCATCATCTACAACAGAGGCACCAACAGAAGCAAAGCATCATCATCATCTACAACAGAGGCAGCAACAGAAGCAAAGCATCATCATCATCATCTACAACAGAGGCACCAACAGAAGCAAAGAATCATCATCATCTACAACAGAGGCAGCAACAGAAGCAAAGCATCATCATCATCATCTACAACAGAGGCAGCAACAGAAGCAAAAGCATCATCATCATCATCTACAACAGAGGCATCAACAGAAGCAAAGCATCATCATCATCTACAACAGAGGCAGCAACAGAAGCAAAGAATCATCATCATCTACAACAGAGGCACCAACAGAAGCAAAGAATCATCATCATCTACAACAGAGGCAGCAACAGAAGCAAAGCATCATCATCATCTACAACAGAGGCAGCAACAGAAGCAAAGCATCATCATCATCTACAACAGAGGCACCAACAGAAGCAAAGAATCATCATCATCTACAACAGAGGCAGCAACAGAAGCAAAGCATCATCATCATCTACAACAGAGGCAGCAACAGAAGCAAAGCATCATCATCATCTACAACAGAGGCACCAACAGAAGCAAAGAATCATCATCATCTACAACAGAGGCACCAACAGAAGCAAAGAATCATCATCATCTACAACAGAGGCAGCAACAGAAGCAAAGCATCATCATCATCTACAACAGAGGCAGCAACAGAAGCAAAGCATCATCATCATCTACAACAGAGGCACCAACAGAAGCAAAGAATCATCATCATCTACAACAGAGGCAGCAACAGAAGCAAAGCATCATCATCATCACAACAGAGGCAGCAACAGAAGCAAAGCATCATCATCATCTACAACAGAGGCAGCAACAGAAGCAAAGCATCATCATCATCTACAACAGAGGCACCAACAGAAGCAAAGAATCATCATCATCTACAACAGAGGCAGCAACAGAAGCAAAGCATCATCATCATCTACAACAGAGGCAGCAACAGAAGCAAAGCATCATCATCATCTACAACAGAGGCAGCAACAGAAGCAAAGCATCATCATCATCTACAACAGAGGCACCAACAGAAGCAAAGAATCATCATCATCTACAACAGAGGCAGCAACAGAAGCAAAGCATCATCATCATCTACAACAACAGCAGCAGAAGCAAAGCATCATCATCATCTACAACAGAGGCAAAGCATCATCATCATCTACAACAGAGGCACCAACAGAAGCAAAGCATCATCATCATCTACAACAGAAGCAAAGCATTATCATCATCTACAACAGAGGCACCAACAGAAGCAAAGCATCATCATCATCTACAACAGAGGCAGCAACAGAAGCAAAGCATTATCATCATCTACAACAGAGGCATCAACAGAAGCAAAGCATCATCATCATCTACAACAGAGGCACCAACAGAAGCAAAGAATCATCATCATCTACAACAGAGGCACCAACAGAAGCAAAGCATCATCATCATCTACAACAGAGGCACCAACAGAAGCAAAGCATCATCTACAACAACTAGTTTGAAAGACTATGGTCCCCTTCACTCAAAAGACCTTCCTCAAAATATCTTCAAAACAACAACAATGGTTATCAACCAAGTAATAAAAAAGAGCTGAATGAAATAGGACTCACTTGGCTTGGTTTCTACAGTAGTTATCACAGGGACTGATGAAGGTTGACCAGGGTTAGATAAACTATGCTTCAGTGGTGGTCGTGGAGGTGTAGTACCAGGTAAAACACTATTTACTAATGTTGCTGCACCCTTAGAGTTCTTACGTGGTGAATTCTGAATGGAAATCAAAGTGTTAATGAAGGTTAGAATTGATCAAATTATGTAGTTGTCAGCAAAGTTGTTAAGGACGTTCGCGCGCATTGTTCATGCGCATCTTTTCTGCGCATAAAATCAAGGTTCGAATCATCTCGGTCCAGTCCTCTTTCCTCACGTCCAAGATGGCAGCCAGTCATGCATGTTATGTAGACGATTTTCATTGGCTAATATATCGAGAACGATATCGGTGACCCCCATTTTTTATTTTGTGATTTTACAAAGAATCATAAAAGCTCCCCATGTACCAAATTTAAAGAAAAAACATGGATAGATTTTGATAAAAACACGAAATTATGAAAACTTCAACCTACCGTCATGCGAAAGAGTCGTCGATGGTTACGTGGTGACTGTAAATATGAGCCAAAAACTACAGGTTGTTTCTATATATTCACAAATCTTTGTACATAATTTTATTCTATAAACTCTTAGATAGCCATTTGAAGAAAATTTTAGCAATCCATTTAGTTTTTCTACAAAAAAAATACCTGTCATTCTCGACTTTCCATGAATTTAACGCACATAATTTTCGATCAGAAAAAGGGTATACTTTGAAGCAATCTGGCTCCATAGCGAAGTCGGTGACTCCCATTTTTTATTTGCTCATTTAGCTTCTATAATGATCTTATTTCACCATATGAAGTTTCAGGAAAAAAACATGGATATTTTTTTTGCCCGCGAACATCCTTAATCAGCTGCCAGCACTTATGGTAATCTTTATAACCAGTGTTGACACATATACTGTTTGAAATCTCTTTGTTGCTGTAGACATTAAAGCAGTTACATTGTATCCATGATGAGACAGTCTGTCGGAGTTGTCATGGAGAACATGGCAGTAATTCATGGCATATTAATACTGTAACACTTGTTCGCCAACTTACTTGAGTTTGAGGAATCTTGTTTGGTGTAGTTATTGTTGGTGTCAAGGGAGTTAATGGTGCTGTTGGAGAAGTTGGTGTGATTGTGGTAGGAGAGCTTGGTACATGATTTAACATCATTAAGTCATCATCACCATCAATGGGAGAAGTTGATAATACTGTTGAAAACAGATCAATATTGAACTTTTATTTAACATCATTAAGTCATCATCACCATCAATGGGAGAAGTTGATAATACTGTTGAAAACAGATCAATATTGAACTTTTATTTAACATCATTAAGTCATCATCACCATCAATGGGAGAAGTTGATAATACTGTTGAAAACAGATCAATATTGAACTTTTATTTAACATCATTAAGTCATCATCACCATCAATGGGAGAAGTTGATAATACTGTTGAAAACAGATCAATATTGAACTTTTATTTAACATCATTAAGTCATCATCACCATCAATGGGAGAAGTTGATAATACTGTTGAAAACAGATCAATATTTTAACTTTTATTTAACATCATTAAGTCATCATCATCATCACCATCAATGGGAGAAGTTGATAATACTGTTGAAAACAGATCAATATTGAACTTTTATTTAACATCATTAAGTCATCATCACCATCAATGGGAGAAGTTGATAATACTGTTGAAAACAGATCAATATTGAACTTTTATTTAAAGAATTCACCAAACTGTGGTTGCTTTATTCATCATAATCACCCTTGAATTCATATCACCATAATCATATTATCATGTGTCATTACAGTCAGTGGGAAAGTTACGGTACCATGCTTTGCCATATTGAAAGAGTTTGATTGGATGAGATGCATAATTTGTATCATTATTCATACGTTTGTACATGAAGTGAAAATGGATTAAATTAAAATAATAATAATAACAATAAAACTTTATTTAAGGTGGGTCCGTCGAAATTCCAGACGCATTCGTCTGAAATAAAACTTCGTCCATAACTTTTTTAATATTCGCATGATGGACTATCAGACTTGGAGAAAGTTGAAGCTATTATTTGGCAATATTACAACATAATTCGATTTCCCTTTCCGCAAATATTCTTAGTGATATTGGAGCTACAGTGGACCTTGTTCTCGCTACTTAAACACGCTAAAAAAAAAACTCTCCGATATTTTTGCGCAAAAGTTTGTAAATCGTATTCAATGGACTTGGTGAATATCCTATCTAAGTTTCAGCAAAATCGGCAAAACCAAAATCAACTGGTTATGTATTTTAGTCATGAATTTGATTTTGTTGATTTTGGTTTCGCCGATTTTGCTGAAACTTAGATAAGATATTCACCAAGTCCATTGAACACGATTTACAAACTTTTACACAAAAATATCGGACAGTTTTTTTTTTGAGCGCGTTTAAGTAGCGAGAACAAGGTCCATTGTAGCTCCGATATCACTAAGAAAATTTGTGGAAAGGGAAATCGAATTATGTTGTAATATTGCCAAATAATAGCTTTAACTTTCTTCAAGTCTGCTAGTCCATCACGCGAATATTAAAAAAGTTATGGCCGAAGTTTTGTTTCAGACGAATGCGTCTAGAATTTCGACGGAGTCACCTTAAGTGTCTGGGTATTTAGCTAAACTACATAGTAAGCTATTAAATAGGGGACACTATAAATCTGCATCTGCATGCTTTGTGATTGGTTCAGTGAGGAAACCATTGAGCATCACGGTACTGTAGGTTTCCCCACTCTATTTTGGTCAGCTTGATACATGTATATTGCTTGGATCTAAAACATGCTGTATTATCATGACGACAACGATGATGCCAAGATCATAACCACCTGTACTTACACAAATCTAAATCATTATCTTCATCTCCATGTTCCTCCATATCAAAGTCATCGTACATGAACTCATTTTCTTGGTAATCAGGATCTTGAAAACTGTCTAGATGGTACTCCATTTCATCTCTTAGTTGTTTGATCTGTAATGAGCAACACTTGATGAAATATTTCATCAACAGTTAATCACTATACACCTATTTCAAATAACCTTCTCATACTCATTAATTATTCATGAGGTAACCAGCCAATCAAATGCGCAGAATAATACCACGTGATGTACTTTGAAACTAGGGAAAGTACTGGCAAGAGTAACTGGAATTTTTTCCAGTAACTGGAAAAAAGATTTCCAGTTACTCTCCCCAGTACTTATCAGGAGGGATTTTTAGAACAAATAGTCCCTATAACAATCATCGGGACCTTGAACAGAGTAGAGTGTCCGAATTCGCTTTAATCTGAAAGCAGGCTCTACTCCATACTACTCAAGAGTCCAACACATGTGGGATACGATGTCCTCGACTCTATGCATGGCACATGCAAAGACTCGGCTTCTCCTCAGACTGGAAATCCCGTCTAGTCCTCATTCTTGGCTTTGAAATACCATTTCTCAAACTCATTAATCATTCATGAGGACAAAACAAAGGGAATCACTACCGCGAAGGAGGTTTGTATATATACATGTACAATTCTCAAACTCATTAATAATTCATGAGGACAACACAAAGGAAATCACTACCGTGAAGGAGGTCTGTATATATATTGTATGTACAATTCTCAAGCTCATTAATCATTCATGAGGACAACACAAAGGAAATCACTACCGTGAAGAAGGTCTGTATATATACATACAATTCTCAAGCTCATTAATCATTCATGAGGACAACACAAAGAAAATCACTACCGTGAAGGAGGTCTGTATATATACATGTACAATTCTCAAACTCATTAATCATTCATGAGGACAACACAAAGGAAATCACTACCGTGAAGAAGGTCTGTATATATACCAGTACAATTCTCAAACTCATTAATCATTCATGAGGACAACACAAAGGAAATCACTACCGTGAAGGAGGTCTGTATATATACATGTACAATTCTCAAACTCATTAATCATTCATGAGGACAACACAAAGGAAATCACTACCGTGAAGGAGGTCTGTATATATACATGTACAATTCTCAAACTCATTAATCATTCATGAGGACAACACAAAGGAAATCACTACCGTGAAGGAGGTCTGTATATATACATGTACAATTCTCAAACTCATTAATCATTCATGAGGACAAAACAAAGGAAATCACTACCGTGAAGGAGGTCTGTATATATATTGTATGTACAATTCTCAAACTCATTAATCATTCATGAGGACAAAACAAAGGAAATCACTACCGTGAAGGAGGTCTGTATATATATTGTATGTACAATTCTCAAACTCATTAATCATTCATGAGGACAACACAAAGGGAAATCACTACCGTGAAGGAGGTCTGTATATATATTGTATGTACAATTCTCAAACTCATTAATCATTCATGAGGACAAAACAAAGGAAATCACTACCGTGAAGGAGGTCTGTATATATATTGTATTTACAATTCTCAAACTCATTAATAATTCATGAGGACAACACAAAGGAAATCACTACCGTGAAGAAGGTCTGTATATATACATGTACAATTCTCAAACTCATTAATCATTCATGAGGACAAAACAAAGGAAATCACTACCGTGAAGGAGGTCTGTATATATATTGTATGTACAATTCTCAAACTCATTAATAATTCATGAGGACAACACAAAGGAAATCACTACCGTGAAGAAGGTCTGTATATATACATGTACAATTCTCAAACTCATTAATCATTCATGAGGACAAAACAAAGGAAATCACTACCGTGAAGGAGGTCTGTATATATATTGTATGTACAATTCTCAAACTCATTAATAATTCATGAGGACAACACAAAGGAAATCACTACCGTGAAGAAGGTCTGTATATATACATGTACAATTCTCAAACTCGCATTAATCATTCATGAGGACAAAACAAAGGAAATCACTACCGTGAAGGAGGTCTGTATATATATTGTAGTACACAATTCTCAAACTCATTAATCATTCATGAGGACAAAACAAAGGAAATCACTACCGTGAAGGAGGTCTGTATATATATTGTATGTACAATTCTCAAACTCATTAATCATTCATGAGGACAAAACAAAGGAAATCACTACCGTGAAGGAGGTCTGTATATATACATGTACAATTCTCAAACTCATTAATAATTCATGAGGACAAAACAAAGGGAATCACTACCGCGAAGGAGGTTTGAAAATGTGATCTTAACCCTTGTCCTGCCGTGTACTTTACTGTACTCTCACTGACAGTTATTTTCTCAAATTTCATAGCATTGCATTTAAAAATTACTCTAAAATCAGCAATTGCTGGAATACCCACCAAACTTTTGATTCTGCTTCGGCTTCTATCGCATTAAAATATTCTACAGCTTATTCTATATCTTCGAGTTCGAAATCCTCACAATTTTCTCTGATAAAGTAGATATATATATCAAAATCATTCCTTGCCATTTTGCTCGAAGCGTATTCGGCCGTATTGCATTACAAAACACTTCTAAACATTCGTTTAAAAATCATTTTATTGCACAATATAATTCTTAAAATAAAGTATATCATCTTTGTTTCAAAATTTGTAAGTCAAAAAACACATAGGAAAGCTAATTCTACGAACAAAGTACAAAATAAGTAACGAACGTCACACATACCTATCGTAACGGCGGCCATGTTTACTCGGAGCTCGTGGCATTACACCACATTCGATCGCCTGTAGCGTATTATTAATCACGTGTACAAATCCGTAAAAATGATTGGCTGGTTCTCTTATGTTTAATCAATGCTTGGGGCAAAGATCACGCAAATTCCTGCACGTGCGTTCGAGATTTTTATGTTAATATATGTGCATACATTAAAAACGAGTATACTCGTCTTTGGCAGTGAGAAACATGATACCGGAAACGAGATAACTCGTCTTTGGCAGGACAAGGGTTAATTAGCATATGATTTGGTCAACTTCAACTTTAAATTTCACCAAGAAATAGTTAATAATGGTTAGAGAAGATATATCAAACACTAAAAAGAGTTCAAGCACCTTTCTGATTTCAGTTGAAACTGGTTGAAAGTACAACAATCAGTCATTTTAGAATTAAAGATATTCTTTGCAACTTACATCATCACTTTGAATTGTTCCATTATCCAACATTCTGAGTATGATCTATCAAGGTAAAACAAAAAACATTAGCATCTTAATTTCTATGATGTACACGAACCCTAAACACCCCAAAATGTCCCATGATGCACTGCTTCATTTTTGCCAGTTTTATTAGATTCCCTGACAAAAACTCCAATGTTCCCAGAATGCACTAGAAATACTCACCTCTAATTTTTCTGTGTGGAATCTATGCTTTTCAGCCCATCCATGAAGTTCATCAACTTTCTCTTGCTTCTGAAAAAGATTTTACTTTATTATATGGGTAACAGTATTTTACTGGGATCTAAGGGCCGTTTACACGGATGATTTTATCGGTGATTTTGTCGGCGATTCAGTATCAGCAATTTTATTGCAACCACAAATTGCCTGTGTAAACTACCGGCAATTTAGCTGCGATAAAATTGCAGCCAAATCTCTGAAATTTCGAAGATGCTTGATTTTTAGTTTGATTTTCTTTCGTAGTTTTAGTTTTAAGGTTTGTAAAGCACATTAGATCATATACACATGTAATTTTGCACTATTTATACAAAGATATATATTATAGTGAGAAATTTGCATGCATTAAATTGACACAATTCCATTCTGTTTTGGTAATGATTATTTAGAGTCGCTTTTATTTGAGTGGGAAACCTACAGCACAAGAGTTACATGTACGGTCACTGTACAGAATCAAAGACATCTATTCAACCAATCACAGCGAGCAAAATCATTGCTCAACCAATCAGAATGCTTAGGTCATGGCACAGCAACTGCACGAACCATACAGTAACTACTTCCCAACATATGAAAGTGACTCTAATAATTGAAAATGTACTTACATCTTTATCAAGTTTTTTCTTCTTTGATCCAGCAAACAGCTGTTCAATTTCACTTTCAAACTGGTCCACCTAACAATAGAAAAGACTAGTTCAGTATATAGTTCACTATACAAACAACTGGGCTGTTTGTTCAGTAAGAATGGTAAAAAAACACATACAAGATTTGGTCCAAAACTCACCTCAAGCTTGATTTTATCAAGAACATCCTAAACAAAACAAATATTGCAGCAATGATTTATTGATACTATTAAGGAACCATTAGAAACCTTGGGAGTAGGGGTAAAAAGATTTTAGGCACAAATATTTTTTCTACCCGTGTTTCTCTGCAGAAAATGTTTTTTTAGTTACAAGTGTAGCTCTTTTTTTGGGGTGGTAGAGTTCTTGCAGGAATTTTTTTGGGGACATTTTTTTCTTTGCAGAAATCTTTTTTTTTGAAATTGTCACTCCCTCCCAACATTTCTAATGGTCCACCTCTAAACACACTTATAGTCTGTAAGTATGTCTGTTGAGTTCATTTTGACTCCATTCAGCTGTGGTTAGACACGATGACTACAATATTGTAGGTACAACAAGATAAAATAGAGCATTGTAGTGATATTGTGGTGGTGCAGCTAGGTACTGTCGAACATGATGGAGACTAATATACAATGTATGACAACAGAGTGAATGTACTATTTCTTATCACAAACTCCTTAGAAGATACGGGAATGAATACTCTTTAAAGTTCAATTTATACAAGACTACGTCCAATAACTATGGTAGCCATCAAGGCATCAACAATCTATTGCATTATAGTCCAGGGCTGAACTGAGTTGGTTCTTTGATTAGTTTCAGCAATTTGCATTCCTGAAGTGGCCAGCAATTTGTACAATAGTAGGGGGTGACCATCTACCAATCAGATCCCTGATAGTCAGAACCCCTAAACCAATCAGAGCGCTGGAAATGCTGTATATTCAATTATCAGATTCATTAATAATTAATAATTCATGAGGAAAATGCAATAGAAATCACAAATGTAGCAGAGATCTGAAACTAGGATACAGAATCGTCATAATCCATATTTTACTTTGATATTCCCGGCAAAACTATCCAAATTATAGCAAAACATAAAGTTATACATCATCATAAATTTTACAAAATCTGTGTCCAATGTTGTATTGGATCTACAGAGCTGCTAATAGTAGAACACATTATTATTCACACTCATTTTGTAAATAGTACCTCTATAATAATTATTAAACATGTAGATATCAGAAGCTACAATAACTTTTATTTCAATACGATGGTAATTAAAACGTTGCCGCTTGTGGGGTTGTGCATTTATAGCTACTGTTTTATATACATACACACAGCCCATACTAGTGCACTCGCTAGTTTCCATTTTTATATGGAAATAATAATAAACTATTATTATTAAGAGGATATTTATTTCAACATCGCGTAATATCCGCCAAAAGCGCCAAAAACGAGCGCTTTTGAACAGTTTGACTTTCGATTTTCGCTTTGGATTAACACTCTAATTTTATTTTAACCAAGCACAAACTATTAAAAAAAAAGTAAATTGTCTGCCTAAAACTGTTTTAGCGTTGTACAAAGCCATTTTCCTGCTTTTTGTTTGAAATTTGAGGTAATTCAGGGGGAAATATCAGCAATAATAGTAAATATACAGATCTAGCCCATGTGGACAGTTTTCAAATCAAATTTTCACTTTCGATTAACACTCTAATTTCACTTTTACCGGTCAAAGACCATCACAAATAACTTGAATTCTTTGCTAAAGCAGTTTTAGCCTTGTACAAAACGTATTCTCCATGCTATTGGTTTTTGGCGCTCAATACGCGCGTTCATAAAAAATCTCCTCTTAAACTATTATTATTATATACAGTAGACTTACTGTTATCCATTGTCTTGCTTCTTCTCTTTCTTTTTGTGCAGGATCAATCTTTGTTGCTAGGCCTAATCCTACAAACACATTATCTAGCAACATTAGTTTCCTGTCATTTCAAAAACTTGTTACAATGTGATGAAGCAACTATTTCAAAAAGTAACATTACGCTGGATATACTTAGATCGATTTTTTTTCTAGATAGTGGTTTTACTTAGTTCCTGTGGAATAAATTCTAATAGTTAATATAATAATAATAATAATAATAATAATAATAATAATAATAATAATAAGTAAACATTTCGAAAAGCATAATATTGCAAAACTCAAAGAAAGGAAACGATTTATTGACGCCATGATACCATTATCAAGCTACTAAGGACAGAAATAGAAAGAAAACTAAAGGGTGAATAATGTAATTTACATAAACTTATGAGAATAGCTTGGCCCTAAGGGAATCTGATTGAACATTGAGGGAAGGTGTTTTTCCCCTTATTAATAGCATTTCAAAAATCAAACAATCAAATTTGCTTTTACATTTTTTGAGAATACTAAAATGTGCACCTAGGTCTTTTGGCACAAAGCCTAGAGAGACGATTTCACATTGAGTCCGCCGCCATTCTGAATGGCCGAAATCTATTCGTGAATTCGTATCTAAACTCATGTTCATTTCTGCAATGTTTACCAATGCTAGAAGTCAGATTTCTATGTTCCTCGCAACGTTCATGTAGATGTCTGGTAGTATAACCTACATAGTTCGCATCGCACGAACCACATTTGAATTCATAGACTACACGTTGTTGGGTAACGATTGGCGGTTTCAGTTCTTCATATTTTAGTTCATCTTGGATCTTGCGGCTTACAAACACTGGTTGAATGGGAATATTTATCTTATGTCCCAGGTCTTAAGTTGGTTTCGGACTATGTCGGCAGCGCGTTGATCTTTGTAAGGCAGCACTATTCTGACAGTAGTATCGGGATCCTTGGCTGTCGGTATAGGTATAGGTTTGCTTGGGAGATGTTCTATCCGTTGCAAAACGATTGATGATAATAATAAATGGTTTGGCTAATCAACTTTTCAGGATACTTGAGATGGGAAAAAAGGTTTTGCAATCTACCGCATTCATCTGAGAAATATTCCCATGAGGAAGACAGTCGATATGCTCGATCGTTCGCAATAAACCATGTTTATAACGATTATCCACATGGCTCTGATAATGCAGGAGAAGACCTGTGTTGGTAGGCTTTATGTACGTCTCAAAGCTAGTCGATCTATTGAGGAGCTGGATACCAAGGAAAGGTAGTATGCCATTTTTTTCTAGTTCCATAGTAAAAGTTATGGAGCGGTGACAATTATTAAGAACTTTGACACTTCTGCAGTGTTGGGCATGATCGTCAGAGTGTCATCGACGTATCTTCTGTAGTAAGGCGGCATTTTCCCATCACATTCAAGAGTGTGTTCAATGGAGCACATAAAAACATTGGCCAACAATGGTCCAAGGGGGGAGCCCATCGCTACACCATCAAACTGTTCATAAAGTGTTCCGTTAAATTGAAAAAGCTGATCTTTAGTTGCAATGTTGAGGAGTTCAGTCAGGTCTTTTTTTTTAATAACAATAACAATAATAATAATAATAATAATAATAATAACAATAATGAGTATTAAAAGAGACTTGGAATATATTTTGATGCTAAAATTAAACACTAATAAAATCTTAAAAGCCATTAAGAGGAAACCTAAAAATAACACTAAAAAATGTGTTACAATGGAGCTAAGGTCCTTGGAGAATACAAATATAGAGAGTGTCACGTAAACTACATTTTTTCGTGTTATTTAAATATATTCTTATCTTTTTCATTTAGCTTGACTTGATAATGACGTTAAGTAATCTCGAAACGTCATCTAAGAGGAACTAGGTTTTCCTCTTAACCCTTTGACACCCAGAGATTTTTGAGTTTTTTAGCGATTTTCTGGACCTAATCACGGCATAGGAAATTTCGATTCCATATAAGGGGTTTCCATGGAAATCTTGACAGTTCTGAAAGCCCACGGGCTCAGGTTCTGACGTAATCTTTCTCTTTTGGTGAATCTCCTCGAGGAACGGCATCTCGTAGCTACTAGGAGCGGTCAATTTTGCATTTTTAGAGTGTTTATAGCCATTTATTCACCACAGAAGCCCCCAGGACAGCATCATTAAGCTTGACTGGTGTGGGTAGAGACCGTTTCTCCTGGAAGAACTCAGGAGTTTAGATACGAATTCACGAACAGATTTCGACTTTGCCGTTTGGAAATTCAAAATGGCGGACTCAATTGTGAAATCGTCTCTCTGGTCTTTCTGTGGTGGATTCCAGGACCTACAAAGGCATTTTTGGCGACTTTGGACTTGTAAAGAATGCAACCGGTGCAATATTTTGCCTGTAGGACCGAGTGGCTCGACACTCTCTATATTCTTAAAAGAGGGATATTCGGGGGAATCTATGCCGAAATTCCCGGATGTTTCCCGGCATCCTTTTCGGGCGTGCAGAAGGAAAACACGTGTTAGCGAAAGTGGTCCTAAGGAAATGGCTATTGTTCGGCGAGTTAAGGAAAAGAGAGGGCAAAATTCACGACTATATCAAGAAGAGAGATGGAAGTTTGCTGAGAAAGTGGCGTTTTGTTTCGCAAGGATGTATTTTGGAAGAAAATCCAAGTCAAATGTCGTTCATTTTCGAGGTGTAAAATTGCGTCAAAAACACGCATTTTTGATTTTTATGGCAAACAAATTGAACGAATGCCCAGAAATCGGACCTGTAAGTCAGTTTACTTGAGGTTAAAATATGAAGAGTTATCTAGTTGTCACTAATAACTGGCCATGAGATCGATGTTACGAAAATTCAGAAAGTTAGAATTTTTCAAAGCAGTATCGATTTTTACGGGCGGTTTCGGGCGCGGGGGAGTCGCACTAAAAAATGTGTTACAATGGAGCTAAGGTCCTTGGAGAATACAAATATAGAGAGTGACACGTAAACTACATTTTTTCGTGTTATTTAAATATTCTTATCTTTTTCATTTAGATTGATAATGACGTTAAGTAATTGTCGAAACGTCGTCTGTTTTTAACTAGTTTTTACTAGTATGGTTTTAAAATTAGTGATTAATTTTAGTATCAAAATAATAATAATAATAATAGATTTTTCTACAATATGTCCATCTTTCTAATGAAAAATCTAAGGCTCTGGTGAGAGACAAACTGGAAGACCCAGATTCTAGGTCGTCAGATATGCGCATGCTCAATATTTTCTAACTTAAGGTACCAGGGGACCTTCGTGACCACTGTTCACTGAAAGCCGTGTAGCGTGCTAACCACTCGTCCAACATGTATAAAAGTATACATTTTCTTAAAGCTGAATAAATGCAGATTCTAAATATGCTGGAGATTATTTCCTATTTTGTAAATATTATTTGTTATTGCACATTTTAGAAAATTCGACCGGCCTTGTTCAAAGAGAATTTTGCACGCGGGAATTCAATCGATTTCTAAACGGAAAGTGCCATTGTAATGAGCACACTTTGTTCTAAAAAACCGTGTCTCCGATTTTTGTTGCCTTGTTAAAAGTTATTTGATGATTTATGTATAAATCGCTTAAAAACACATTAATGAACTTTGACAGCAAATATCTCCTCAACAAAAGCGTTTATCGGAAATCGGAGACACGTTTTTTTAGAACAAAGTGTGCTCATTACAATGGCACTTTCCGTTTAAAAATCGATTGAATTCCCGCGTGCAAAATTCTCTTTGAACAAGGCCGGTCGAATTTTCTAAAATGTGCAATAACAAAAAAATATTTACAAAATAGGAAATAATCTCCAGCATATTTAGAATCTGTATTTATTCAGCTTTAAGAATATGTACACTTTTATACATGTTGGACGAGTGGTTAGTGCGCTACGCGGTTTTCAGTGAACAGTGGTCACGAAGGTCCCCTGGTACCTTAACTGAAATGTAGATGAAGTTTTGTTAGAGCATCAATGAAAACTTCGCTGAAGTCTGCCATTTTGTCACCAGAAGTTAGAAAATATTGAGCATGTGCATATCTGACGACCTAGAATCTGGGTATTCCGGTTTGTCTTTTACCAGAGCCTTCGATTTTTCGTTAGAAAGATGAGAAGAGTCTGGGTACGAGAATGACTATATCCACAGAGTGGTTCTCTAACTAAAATAGAAATACTATAAAAGCTAACCAAGATCTACAATATTATTAACTACTATGACATTCCAACACTAAAAAAATATTCAAAATATCAGGATTTATGATCTTTCAAAGGCTTTGCCATACAAAATTTTCTTTGTTTCAAGAACTTAGATCAGAACAATGTCATAAGTCTGCCGAAAGTGTGTTAAAAAGTTTTGATGTCTTACAGAGTATTACTAACTATATATTTAATAGTCCACCTCAAACAAAAGAAAGCAATGGATTTAGAATGGGATTAAGTCTTATAGTCTAACCTCATTTCATGGGTCTGTCTATCCATTATAAAAGAGGAATACAAAAAGACAGAGCCAATTATATGCTTCAGTGGTGTATAACACTTAGCGAGTATCACAAGTCATGTGCTATAGCTAGCTCTTAGCTCTTTCCTGTTTGGCTTATGCTTTTAATCACTGCTGGAGACCAGACTCTTTTAGATTTCTAATTTTTTCTATTATTATTGAAGATAAATCCTCTGATTTTTTCAGTGAGTGATCACTTTCAATTGCCAGTTATGTAGAGCTTAGATAATATAAAGTTCATTATCTAAATATGGAATACAAAGTAATATTAAAAATGTTTAAGAATTTGCTGTGAAAAATGTTTTTCAGAAGAAAAATCACGATCTAGACTGTCAACTAAACAGTCTGGAAAATAATACATGTGCATATATTCAGAGTACTCAGTAGAAGAACTTTGCTGTCTCACAAGACTTCGATAAGGATTCGATAAGTAATATACAATATTTGCTTCCGATCAGTAGGAGATTTGTAAACTCTCGCCTGTGGCTCGTATTTGTAAATCCCATATCTTATACAACACAGCCACTCATATTGTATCTATTACATAAAACATACTGTCATTTGTGGATGAATAATGTAAGGTAGCCATTGCATTGTATTCATCAAGTTGTTTACTAAAACAGTTTACATGTACATGTTTGAATGGTGTAACACACCCATTTTATGGATGAAAAGCACTACTTGACATGTATTTTCAAATAGCACAAAATAAATAAATATTATTATTATAACTACTATTATTGTCCTCAAATAGTATCAACTTAGCGATAATGTTTTTTAAATAATTTGTTGGTGGTTTTTGAGAATCATAAGTAGTCCTAGCAGTAATGAAGGTGGACAAATATTAATTACTAGAGCCTTTTTGCTTCAGTCCAATCATCTATAAATGAAGAAATACTAAATAAAACATATTGCTTACAGTTAATTCTAAGTCATACAATGGATCCAAAGTGCTCTACCTAATTCAGATAACTCAATCATTAATTTCAATTATTAAGTTATCTAATTTGTTTCATAAAAGATACTAATAAACACTCTGAAATATTGATATGAATAACTAATTATTAATCTGGGATGTATGATACAGGAATCATCAAAGAATCAATAACAGATGACATGTGACAAGTGGGCATACCTTCTTTTGAATATGCCTTGGTTTTTGTTTCTCTCTCCACTACCTTAAACCTTTCCATTTGCTATCCATTCAAGAAACCATTATCAGTATAACAATCCATAACAATTATTTATAAAGCACATAATATCATCCTAGCGCTAAAAATGTTTAAACAATGCAAATTACAGAAAGTCATTATATTAAATTTCAGACACGCGAAATACTCACTTGCTCGATGAGTTTACGATTTTCTAGTAGAGTTTTCTTATCTTTAATGTCGTTGGAAGCGACCCATGTTTTAATTTGATCTCGTAGTCGCTGAACGGAAAGAAAAGAAATAGAACTTCCGTTTCAAAAGCTGGTAATCAGAACTGAACGAAAATCGAAGGCAAATTCTTCCAGAGTCAGTGAGTGACATGAGTGAGTTTAGCTACAACAGTTACCTGTAACTTCTTAATTTCTTTTTTAAGGTCAGCTTCGTACTTTTCCTTCTGGTTTGAATTAGATGCATTATGTACCTAGAGAACAAAGTAAACGGTAAAAGTCTAGATAGACATTCTTAAAACATGAAGAGAGTTGGACAAGAATAGCATTAAGCTTACTACTGCATAGAAGTACTAGACAAAAATGCGTCAACACCAGAAAGAATTGTCACCGACCTTCTGCCAAATATCTTCAAATGTTTCGACTCCTTCACTGACTTTTTTAAGGCAGCGCTCAATCTCGCCTAAAATGAAAAGAAAGCTGAGTTATAGGCCGCCAAACACGAGATGGCACATGCAACCACTAGGGCCACCATGATGTCCAGCCAGTGGCTTGTCTCACCTTGAAGCTTCCTTTTATCTGCCATTACCTCGTCGTCTCACTTATTACCACCATAGCTTCGACACTACACAGCTCCACGATAATCTAGGTTGCCTAATTTGTCTCAAAATTGCTTAGAAAGTTGTGAATTAACTCCACAATTGAGTCAAAACTTCGTCCAAATTCACTGTTCTCGGAAGCTTTTCACCTCACCACCATTGAAGGGTATATTATGGACTAGATTGGATGCACTGCGCATGCGTAAACACGGCCTCGTTTTCAGGTGCACCGCGTGCCGCGCCAGTTTGAAAAAGATGTGAAAGCAAAATTCTTGAACATTTAAAATTATTTAAAAAAATGTTTTGTAAGGGATATCACTGTTGAAATTTTTAGCCTTGTGGGATAGAGAATCAAATAGTACTTAGCGACATAGAGGGGCTACAAAGATGTAGGGTTTACCCTTGGGATCAAGCGCGACATTTTCCCGCTCAGCTTGCGTCATCTTCGGGTGGGTGGGAGTGGTGGCGATCATTACACAAAATTTGCAAAGATGTCCTTAAAATATTGGATTTTATATGGTTGTTTCAGCTTGGAGTGAGGAGTCTTGTCATGTACACAGGAGATGACTACAGACAACAACAAAATACCAACGAAATCATTTTATTTTTTTCTAGTCAATAAAATATATGGGATACTTTTATTTAAAGAGCTTTCACTGCTCGCAGACAAGAACAACTCATTATGTCTCACGTGGTGGACACTACGTATAAAGAACACATTTTAAAACATTCATTCTAGATTATAAAAGAAGCCAATAAACAAAAAACACAATGCAACCAACACCCAACACTGACAACAACAAAAAGAAACTAAATCAACGAACTTAAACAAACAAAAAACATCCCGCAACAACCCAACAACACTGACAACAAAAGAAATTAATTAAACTAAAACACCCCCCCCCCTCATAAAAAAATCCATAACGGGTCGAAAAAATTATCATTTTAAAAATTGAGCTTGCCGACTAGCGCACTGTTCCTCAGTACAGTTCTACAGGCAGATTCTTACCGGAGCGTTGTTTACCATAAAAAAACCTTGCTCATGCCTAATTGCATATCATAAATAGTTCATGCTTCTACAGTACTAGGAAGAGGCTGATAAAATCTTTTCTAAGTCATCAACCGAGGTAACAGGTTGTTTGCACGCATAGTTCTCGCAAAAGTAAGCGGTAGCTTTGTTGTCTTTTCGTTCTAGGTTCTTGAAAACAGCAAGCTTGCTCGATAAAAACCCTTCCTTTCCGTCATGTAGCAGGACTACCTTGTTGGGGATGTAGTGTGAATTAACGCATTGGAGGAGTTGCTTGGTGTCGTCTCCATCACGATCACCAACGATAATAATCTGAAAATATATATATGAAACAATATAATATCTTAGTTAAAATAACAGGGTCAGTTTACTACAAGTATGATAGGCGATGACGTGTTTTGTAGACTAGAGGCCACGCACGCGTTGTCCGGGACGAAATAGTCCAATAATGTGCATTCCATTTGTAACCAATAAATTAATCGCTGTTCTTATATATCGCATTTCACACTGTCTCAATGCGCTTTACAACCGATGGAGGACTTTTTCGGGCTGCATATGAAGGCGCCTACGGCAGCCGCGATGAGGAGTTAGTATGTTAGTATGTTATGCCTCCAATTTGAAGTAGGCTGTTGAACCGGGTAACAATCCCCTACTCTTTATCGAAGAGTTCAACAGGTTTTTAATGTCCCCAAGCCACGTAAAGGTTATATTAGGGTCGGGAGACAGGACCTACAGTCAGTTATACGTCCTATCCGTGAAGGTCTAACCATTTGTAGATGTAATTACAAAGGTAGCACCTGCTCAATTATTTTTTAAAGACCCTGAGTAATGGTCCGGCCGGGACTCGAACCTCCCGCACAATAGACCGGTACTCAACCAACTGAGCCGCCAACCGGACGGCGCACGGCACGGCGGCCGTACATACCACAGGGATACCACTTACCTGGTTCATCCCGGTATTATACACAATCAAGTTTCCAACCAACTCGGGTAGGGCTATGGGAATTTGTGCTAGTCTTGACTCGTAAACCGTAAATATTCGCTCAGCTCTTTCGCGATATTCTTTACAATCGACTAAACTTGCTAGACGCAGAAGATTCCCCGCAGAGGTCGAACTTGGGCTGGGCTCGGCGCCATCTTGCTCTGAAAATAAATAACCGAAAGAGAATAAGTTCTAAAACTGTCAGTCAAACCGACCACCACTTATAACCGACCACCTCCTATAACCGACCACCTCATATAACCGACCACCTCCTATAACCGATCACCTCCAATAATCGACCACCTTGCACGGAAAACAAGAGTGATTGCTTACGAGAGTTTGTTAGCCATGTTTCATCCTTGTCATTCCTATCTGTTGCCTTTCGATCGGAAAAGGGATAGGTACCAGGGATGAGGGGGACATGCAGGAGGTGGTAACTAGGGTAGATAGATAGATAGATAGATAGATAGATAGATAGATAGATAGATAGATAGATAGATAGATAGATAGATAGATAGATAGATAGGTAGATAGGTAGATAGGTAGGTAGGTAGGTAGGTAGGTAGGTAGGTAGGTAGGTAGGTAGGTAGGTAGGTAGGTAGGTAGGTAGGTAGGTAGGTAGGTAGGTAGGTAGGTAGGTAGGTAGGTAGGTAGGTAGGTAGGTAGGTAGTAGGTAGGTAGGTAGGTAGGTAGGTAGGTAGGTAGGTAGGTAGGTAGGTAGGTAGGTAGGTAGGTAGGTAGGTAGGTAGGTAGGTAGGTAGGTAGGTAGGTAGGTAGGTAGGTAGGTAGGTAGGTAGGTAGGTAGGTAGGTAGGTAGGTAGGTAGATAGATAGATAGATAGATAGATAGATAGATAGATAGATAGATAGATAGATAGATAGATAGATAGATAGATAGATATAGATTTTATTTCCAGACGGTGGTTCTATCAGTACAAAACTGGTAGATGTGAAACGACGTCGAGAAAAATATAGGCGAGATACTGCATATAAATAAATATGTATGCAACTACGGACAAAATAATAAATTTAAGTGAACTGAAATAATCAATGATAAATTTAAGTGAAAATAATCAATTTAAGTGAAAATAGCAGTTACATAGGAAAGAAGCCCAGAAAAAATATTCTGAGACTTTCAATCAATAAAACAGTACGACTATAGAACTATTTCCTGGCAGCACCCACCCCACCCATGCACCCAATACAAGCTACGTACCGTCTTTCATTCGGATAAGAATGCTCGGATCTCCTTCAGCAACAGCGAAGTAACCGCCTTTTTCCTTGTCCCAAAACAATTCATCAGCCTTGTCTTGGAGCTCCACGGCCCACTGAAGCCACTGCTGATCCAACGTTGCGTCGTACAGATCCAACAGCCCACGAATGAAGTAGATATAATCACAAGAGAAACCACCTATTGGATTAGCTCTGAAAAACAGTAATGGTATAATTAGAACTACTTTTCTTCCATTCATGATAGAGAAGCTTAGGAAATTGTCTGTGACCAGCCGTACAGAAAGGCAGCAAACCCATGCAGCTTTCTACTCGTATCATATACATAACCTTTTATTAATTAATTATCTTCATTATCGTCATCATTATTGACATCTTCAACGTCAGCAGCATCATAAACCGACTACAACAACACAATCAGTCTGTTTTGTAATTCAGTAATTTTCATCTATTTCTGAGTAGTCTTCATATCTCCTCCCCGCACCTCCCATGCAAGAAACCCGTTACAATAATCATTAATAATCATTGTTGTTCTTACATTTGCGAAACTTCGTCTTTGTTTTCGCGATAACAGCTACGCAATAGTTCCTTTGTGTCTTTATCATATAAATTATTTCTAATGAAGTCTGCAGCTTTGACTGCTCTTTTGGTGTACACGTCTTCACCAAGAACCTGTCCAGCTCGCGCAAATCCAGAGATCATTAGACCTGGTACCAAAACAACATTACTAGTGAGAACTTATAAACAAGAAAAAACTGCATATTATACCACGGGGAACTAGTTAATAAATGGATATTTGGACTGTTTTTAATTGATTTTCATCATCACCACCACCACCACCACCATCATCACCACCACCAACCACCACCATCATCACCATCACCACCACCACCACCATAATAATAATAATAATAATAATAATCTTTATTTTAAGTGTCATCATCATCATCATCACCACCACCACCACTGTCATCATCATCACCACCAACCACCCCAACCACCATCATCACCACCACCACCACCATCATCTATTATTAATCACTATCATTAAAACAATCTCACCATTCCACGATGTTACCATCTTGTCATCCAAGTGTGGAGGTGGCCGTTTTTTCCTCTCTTCATACAAAATCTCTCTTGCTTTGCTAAGTTGTTCTTTGGCCTCTTCTTCTTCTACGTCAAGACTTTCTGCAGTTGCTTGCAGACTTTCTCGTATAATAAGGACATTTTTCTTTCTAAGTTCCTTGTGGGGGTCCTGTGGTGAAAGTTTGAAAACTCTTCATTATATCACTCGGCTCACAAAGAAATTTATAGTTCACGAGGAAAAAAATACAATAGAAAACATCAGATTTCAAAAACTCATGCATAATTAATGAGCAATTCGTCCAATCAGAAGGACGAAATCCATCACATGCATGTACCTTTATACCCGGTAATGCACTGCTTATTAGTATTCTTTATATATATATATAAGCCATCCTCATTAATTAGTATTCTTTATATAAAGAATACTAATAAGGGAAGGTCTCATATTGGTGTCGTATCATTGACCTCTCTGTTCCCTGTACGGGACGACATATATATGTTGTCCGGAAAGATCGCTCATTGGTCACACTTTCGGATCATCGTTCAAATGTGGGATCTTTTTGAGAGTATCAGTGTTATCGGTGCGCATGTGTGAGGCGTTAGAAGCAACACGATACTGCTATGTTTGTGTTTTCCTTGCTGTTTTTTTACTGAAATCATCCGAAAATGTATTATTTTGGAAGATCGTTTTTGAAGTTGTCCAATAAACTCGCAGACCCCTGACTCTCCCCCTGGATCCGCCACTGTATTGGACTTTTACAACATTTCCAAACAGAGACTAATCGATCTCCAGCTTATGGAACCACGTCGTACCTGATGGAGTTTTACATTCCCTTCAGGCTCCACACCATAATATTTGATGAATAGTGTTGACAGTGGGATTGTACTCCCTGACTTGGTAGACACAGTATCAGTCAACAGGTGTTTCAGTTCTTCTTCCTCCCAGACACAAAATGCTCCTTCCTTTTTGTCCTTGTCTTCAAAGGAAGGCAATGAATCTGCATCCTCTGCTGAGTAAAATCCGCCATGCTGAAAATGAATTTCAATTGTTTTAGTTTTTGAATAAATTACATCAACAGACAGACAGACAGATAGACAAACAAACAAGACAGATAACAAACAAACAAACAAACAAACAAACAAACAAACAAACAAAACAAACAAACAAACAAGACAGACAAACAAGACAAAGAGACAGACAAACAAGACAGATTGTAGACAAAAAGACAGAAAGACAGACAGACAAAGAAACAGACTGACAAACAAGACAGACAGACAGACAGACAAACAAGACAGACAGACAAACAAGACAGACAGACAGACAGACAAACAAGACAGACAGACAAACAAGACAGACAGACAGACAAACACAGACAGACAGACAAACAAGGCAGACAGACAAACAAGACAGACAGACAAACACATACAGACACAAACAAGACAAACAGACAGACAGAAAAACAAGACATACAGACAGACAGACAAACAAGGCAGACAGACAGACAAACAGACAAACAAGAGAAACAGACAGACAAACAGACAGACAAACAAGGCAGACAGACAAACAAGACAGACAGACAAACAAGACAGACAGACAAACAAGACAGACAGACAAACAAGACAGACAGACAAACAAGACAGACAGACAGATAAACAGACAGACAGACAAACAAGACAGACAGACAAACAGACAGACAAACAAGGCAGACAGACAAACAAGACAGACAGACAGACAGACAAACAAGACAGACAGACAAACAAGACAGACAGACAGACAGACAGACAAACAAGACAGACAGACAGACAGACAAACAAGACAGACAGACAAACAAGACAGATAGACAGACAGACAAACAAGACAGACAGACAAACAAGACAGACATGACTTTCTTGGAGAAATTTAGCTTTTAACATATGCACTTTTCTTGACTTGCTGAAGCTGGTAAAGATCAAACATGGGAATAGAAATAGAAACTCCAGATAGACAAGTGGACATACAGACATACATATAGTGTATGGGTGTGCTAATAATCTGGCACCTGGTACCTTATGGCTGAGGTCTCTCATGACATATAGCAGAATATCCCTAAGTGTATCTGCATATTTCTCATCTTTAGAAATCTGACAAAGAAATGATGATGTCTTTTTAGTAAAAAATGTTTGAATAAGTATACACATTTCTTTTCTATATACAGTAGTTTATCTATTAGCCTTGTACATATTTTCAAATGAAATGCTGAGATTTCAAAGCTGATCACTTCTACCTGATAAGCATCAGCATACAGACAAGCCAGTTGTCCCTGGTCATACAGCATCTTCTCAAAGTGTGGAACATGCCAATTTCTGTCAGTAGAATATCTATGAAAACCCTGAAACATCAGGTGAGTGATTGTCATTAGGAGAGAGAGAGAGAGAGTACGTAGGTTACAAGAGTTGGTAATAATATTGTTATTGAGGCTACAGTGAATACATGTCTAGCAAGCTAATCTGGAAATGAGTGGTCAGACGTGCACATGGAGATCAGGTACAATGACAGAGAACTTTATTTGTACACAGCTAGAGGAGACTACATGTAGACTGACCAGCATCATTGCTGTGCTATACATGTACAGCTGGTGACATTGGATTGGAATTTAGCTACAGATGTCGAGTTTATATTGGGTGATAATTAGGTCAGGCATTCCAAACTGGAACAGTTCTAACAAAGAAATAATATTTGTGTATGTGCATAGATGTTACCAAGTAACAGCTCTGGTCCAGTTCTCATTCCTCTAAATACATTTTACCCTGTAGGATGTATGGGTGGAAGGATGGAGGAACGGTGAATACACAAGCTAATCTAGTACACAAACTGTATCACTAGATGCACAACTAACCTGTCCAACATGATCATGGATGCCACCCTTCTCCATACACTCCAGTGACTTCAAACACATGTGTAATGCCCTTTTACCCTCATCATCTGATTTCTTTTGCATGTAATACTTCAGTAGGAAGTTGAAATTAGCTGGAAACAGACGAACAAAAAAGTACTGTCAAATACTTTATGCCGCAAAGGTATCCCAGCATGCAAGAGTCTACTACTGTCAGTGTGATATGCAAAAATGTAAACACTTTTCCTACTAGAGTAGATTTCGCATGACTGAAAAACTGATGACACAAATGTGACATGCCATTTTAAGGTTTTGATGAATCTGTGCCATATGCCAATGGCTTTTCACAGTCATATGAAATCCACTCTATTAGACGTATAACCACCTTTAATGTATTTGCACAACTGAAAGCCACGTCAAAGGTTGACTGTCTATAAATGAGTAGCATACATAGTATAATATTCATGCCATGTCATGCACTCACATACACAAGACAGTAACTTCATGATCCAAATTCACTCTACCTGGTTGTGGGAATTTTGGAGCACCACCAAAGCCTCCTAACTCTTCATCAAAACTAGTTGACAGTCCTTTGTACAGCTTGTCAACCACTTCTTTTTTTGGCATGTCTTTGGCATTAAGACCCAAATCATTGACATGTTCTTGGATGGCGTTCATGATGATAGTACTCTGTTGGCTGAATTTCTCTTTGTTGGATTCCCACTACAAACAGGTTAGAGGTATTAGATGAATCTACACAATAGATTAGAGGTACAACTATGAGGTACATGTACCATGGGGTTAGAGGTACAACTATGAGGTACATCACATGTACCATGGGGTTAGAGGTACAACTATGAGGTACATGTACCATGGGGTTAGAGGTACAACTATGAGGTACATCACATGTACCATGGGGTTAGAGGTACAACTATGAGGTACATGTACCATGGGGTTAGAGATCTATACAACTATGAGGTACATGTACCATGGGGTTAGAGATACAGCTATGAGGTACATGTACCATGGGGTTAGAGGTACAACTATGAGGTACATGTACCATGGGGTTAGAGGTACAACTATGAGGTACATGTACCATGGGGTTAGAGGTACAACTATGAGGTACATGTACCATGGGGTTAGAGGTACAACTATGAGGTACATGTACCATGGGGTTAGAGATACAGCTATGAGGTACATGTACCATGGGGTTAGAGGTACAACTATGAGGTACATGTACCATGGGGTTAGAGGTACAACTATGAGGTACATGTACCATGGGGTTAGAGGTACAACTATGAGGTACATGTACCATGGGGTTAGAGGTACAACTATGAGGTACATGTACCATGGGGTTAGAGGTACAACTATGAGGTACATGTACCATGGGGTTAGAGGTACAACTATGAGGTACATGTACCATGGGGTACATGTACCTAGAGGTACAACTATGAGGTACATGTACCATGGGGTTAGAGGTACAACTATGAGGTACATGTACCATGGGGTTAGAGGTACAACTATGAGGGACATGTACCATGGGGTTTGTGGGGTGGTTAGTCCTGGGCAAATGTCTGTGGCAAATTTAGCTACTGAACTGTTACCATTTTAAAATGTAACAAGACGCTCAATGAGCGTATAGTCGGGCATTATAACAAGGACAATGTCAGTTGCGTGACGAGGGACCTGACAATGACTGACAGTTGCGTGATGAGGGAGACTATGTTTAATGTATATATGTCAGTGAGCATAGATAAAGATATCCGATTCGTACGATCCTAGCACGTACTTGGAACGTCCAGTTAAACTATTTGACACGTTTGAGCGAATCATACTTTCGGATTTAGTTCGATAGGCATTCGGAAACTATTCGATCCGTTTTTGGCGACCATGAATATGCAACCTCAAGTGACCTCAAGTACGTTTAAAGACGTACTACAGACGTACCTCGACGAGTCAGAGATCTTTATTGATGCTCACCGACACATATACATCTCCCTCGTCACGCAACTGTCATTGTCATAATGCCCGACTATACGCTCATTGAGCATCTTCTTCAGTATTAGATCCCTAAAATCTAAGGACGTTTTGATTTCGATTGTATTTTTGCCGTTCACTGACCTGTTTTGAGCGTGGAAATTCTGTTTTAAATAGTGCTACGCGGCAGTTCTAAAATTAGGTTGCGTAATAGATGTATGACTCACACAAGGATCATACAACTGTAATCGTACTGAAAAGAACACGGAGAAACCTACATTATATCATGCAAACACTGTTTCTTTTCAAAACAATTGTCAGTAAAAAAAAAACTAACAAAATCGGACTGAAGGATATGAAAAATTTGGTTTGTTTGTCTAAGTTGTGACGTGACTAATTAATGCGCTTCGCTATTGTGCAAGTATATAAATAGCCTAAAACTACTTTTGTACGATCCCGATTTTCATACATTGACCTTGCTCGCCTTTGCTTTGATGTAGTTTGGAAGTACGATTTTTACGATTCCTTTTCCTTCTGAATTTTTCAAACGTGGAATAAAATAAACATCCATCATGAGTTACTGAAAATAACTTGACTGGCTCGACAGTGTTTGCATGACTTCTGTACATATAGCTTTCTGTCAATAGATGTAGTTATACATCGCTGGTCGTGAGTTTAATTATAAATACTCAGGGACATAACTGTACACGTACTATTACAATTAGCAACAAACATGGCATAGCAAGGTCAGTATATGGATACATCCCGGTGAATTCATAATGAGCAATTCAATTCTATTCTATTGTTCAACCGGTCAATACCGGAGATAAAGCCCTATGAATAACAAAGAAAACCGTGTCAAATTTAAACTACTAACAAGATGACTTGTTCTCTCTCGATCCAGCACGAGCTTCTAGTCCTAATTCTACCACTTCTAGTCGTCGAACGATGAACTAGAATCCTGACCTTTAATAGCTTGAAGATCTACAGTTGCTTTCAAAACTAAGATTCAAGTCTACACTGTACTTGAGTCCTGTGTGTCGTTTGTTTTCCCTTATCTGCTGAGTAATCTTGAAACTCGAAACGATCAAATACTTCGCATTCTTTCTTCATTCTTTGCATTTTTTCTTCATTCCGTGACCATAACAAAACAACAACAACAACAAAAAGCCCATTTTATTACTCGGGCTTCCTTCGGAAGGAAAGTTAGAATCCCAGAAAACTCGGGCTTCTGTTTCAGCATAGTTAATAACTATGGTTTCAGGTAATCCGGCCACTTATCCCGCTCTGTTTTGTATGTGATTTGTGGCCGGATTTAGGCATACCTACCAAAATATGCACGTAATTTCACCTGACCTGAACTTCCCTTTATTTAAGCCGTTCATGATTGTTTTTCTTTGTGTCCAAAGCAGCGTAGTATTTCTGCCAAATATAATCTTTTTACGCTCCATAACTTACGAGGAAATGTTTAAAGACTTTGCCCGCATGACTTAAGATGCACGAAAACATGAAAATTACTGAAGCGATTGTTTTTCCTACTTTCAAAACACATTTGAATTCCTGCCTAAAAAGCGGCAAGGAATCCCACAACAGCAGTTAATAAACCTAAACTCATCAATAATTCATACGATGATCTTGTTTGTCATTTTTTGAAATATACGAGAAATCACAGCGCTTTAAAGTTAAAATGGCCGGATTAGGGTACGGCCGGTATTTAGGGCAACACACTGTACGTAGTTCTAGATTTCTTCGCATTTTGCAGTCACAGCTTCTTGAAATGTCGCTGAAATTGAAAATGCAGCTTTTTTTGAAAGGTTTGGTCGCACGTACTGTGAATGTTGATGGTATGACAAAAGCATCCCTAGGGTGGGTCCCACAGGATGGAAGTTAACTTCTCTGACATTCTCAATCATTCACCAGTTTTGTCAGTAGGTCCGTGTATGGCTTCTTTCGTCGAATCTGAATTTGTGATATGTCGAGTCCAAACGATGTACATATTTCTTGCAACATTTTTATGGAGAATCTTGATATTTGGTTATCTTTCACAAGATCGCATATATCGTATAGACCCTATGCATAACTCCGCACCTTTAAAATAGACAAACTAAAACCTTCACAGTACAATTAAATGGCTTCAGCCATCGGAAAGAGTACTTCAAAATACGCAAAATTGGAAAGTTGGGTTGTTTATAGACCTAATATTCAAGAAGTTATTACGGATCAAAAACAGAGAGTTTTGTATGTGTTTATCAACCGATGCCTTTAGAGCCTCGTTTTCATATTTTTTCACACTATAAAGTACTCATAGCTTCGCAGGAATTTAATATTTCACCTTCAAACTCATAGACGGACTTTCTTGGGGCATTTGCTATCATTATGAACCTTTTTGCTACTTAAAACATAAATGCTCAACTATTATGCTAATTAGCAGCGCCATTTTTGCATAGGGTCTATGTGTCGTATATTATCGGATGATTGGTTTGTATCGAAATTGGTTTGTATCGAAATTTGTGACATTACTTGTTCCTTTAGTTGACGAACGTCCATTTCAAGAAGCTGTGACTGCAAAATGTGAAGAAATCTAGAACTATTTGATATACGAATGAATGAAGAAATTGTGGAAATGTACCAGTCATACGTTCAGTAGGTGAAACAATGCCACATTTCAGGAAACATTTCTGGTGGTTTCTCAACATCATCGTACACAGTGGTTAGTAATATTTAAATGTTTATTGTTGTTGTCTATATGCGAAAATCACAACAACAACAAGTGGTTCAGACAGTCAAAGGGCTTAGGTCAGGTATTCCTCAAGTAGCGTACTTTATGCATATATAATTGAATAACAGGTTAAATCGCTTTTTTTTAACCTGTTTTCATTGGCCCAAACTAAACGTTGTAGTTATAGTAACTTGTTCGATAGTTTCTAGCATGAATTTTATTGAAATCAGAAGTCTGGCCGTGAAGTTGAACAATCGGTCACGCAATCATCAAGTAGTATGTTTTATGCATAATTAACTAGGGAACCCGAAAGCTTTCTACAGAGCTTAACTTTATTTAACCACACTAAACTTCTCATTTATGGAAATAACGTTTCTTCCTTAGTACTTAGCGTCAATTTTATGGCAATGAGACATCTGGCCGTAAAGTAAATCGTTGATCATGCATTTACCAAGAAGCGTGATTTTCGCATATATTCACTGACAAATTCAACGTATATTTAAGAAGCCCGAATTATTTTCCCCAAACTATACTTTCCAGATATGGAAAGATCTATTCTCCCTTAGTACTTAGAGTGAATATAATTTTAATCAGACAACCCGCCGATGCTCAAATAATTATTTCTTTTGAGGTTGTTAATTAGCATATGAAAACACCGACATTCTATTTTCCCTTGCGAAAAATCTTCCAATGGCCCAATAAGCGTGAAAATATTTCCAGAGAACAAGGAAGGTCATATTACAAGTGGAAAGTTTATTTATGATATAGATGGTTTCTTTTACGTACGAGCGCTGTGTAAAGTTTGGCAACTTTTGCCCATTTTAGGCTCTTCCGGGCGAGGTACCGGCCAGGACTCTTCTCTGACGATTATCTCGAAAATAAAATAATATTTTCGAAAACAAACTACACAGCAATTGTTATCTAATAATGGCCTATCTATATTCAAAAGAAGAGCGAAAACGATTTTAAGAGCCTTGCCACAATATATTTGATTTTTGTAGAAATGTCCTCTTAATAGAGTCCTTTTCGTATTAGTGGGGTCAAGTATAGTTACGGTATGGTTCGTGCAATGCAGAGATGGAAACATGTTGTGACGGTGCCATGTCCAAGCATTCTGATTGGTTGAGCAATAATTTTGCGCACTGTGATTGGTTGAATGCAATGTCTTTAATTCCGTACCGTGACTTCATTTTCCCACTCATACGAAATGACTTTTATTTAAAATACAATAGATATTTAACACAATAGCTTGAGGACTTGTGTATAACAAAATGAGAGAAGATCTATGTTCATTGGCACTGCAGGTAAGGCTGATTATAGTAATAGGTAAAATGACGCAGATGATGATCGATGATAATGGTAGGTTATAGTCTTTGTCAATAACATCACAATGTAACCCAACTGTTTCTCACCTGTCTTGCAATATGATTAAGTATTGTGGCAAAGCCAGGTCTCCCTTGCATATCTTTAGGAGGGAAATATGTTCCACCAACAAACGGCTTTAAATCAGGCGTCATCCATATACTCATTGGCCATCCACCTCCTCCCATCATAGCCTATATAATAGACAATATGAAACCATAGTAACCATGCTCTTAAGTAACCATAGCAACAGAATAATTGAATCATAAAATGGTTGCCATATAGCTACATGTACCTGAATGTAAGTCATGTACACTCTATCCACATCAGGCCTTTCCTCTCTGTCCACTTTAATTGGAACAAAGTTCTCATTCAAGATTTTACCAATGTCTTCATTCTCAAATGATTCTCGTTCCATCACATGACACCAATGACAAGTTGAATATCCAACTGTTACATAAATATATAAGTAAGTTAATTAATAATAATAATTATTAATAATTACAGGTAACATTGAACTCTGGTGATACAGTCTACTGTCTTCTCGTATTATGACATCACAGGTACACATCACAGGTATATTTGACCTGTCAATACCCTTGCCCAATCCAGCATGTGGAGGGAGATAAGCATGAGTGAGGCTGTAAAAGGGCCGGGGGTGGGTGGGATACTCCCGGAAATTTAGGATAGGGGTGTGCCGCTGGTTAAAATGTCGAAACCCTGACCCTATTTAAGAATGGAAAATTGGAAAATTCATACCCTTTCCAAGGATATGTAATTTGACAACCTTCAACTTCACTTCTAAACGCTAGAATGTTGGATGCTCCCCCTACTAAACTCGCTAATCTTTCATACACCTTTGGACTCCCTGTGTCTACACCTGTGTGATTCTCACCTGACAGAAAGATTGGCTTTTGTTCTTTTCTTGCCTTTTCAAATGCTTCTTCTCCCCATGGGTACCTGTTGGAATCATTCAGTAGATACTGGTGTCAAATCCCCTCTATCACTCCTCCACTAGCTACAGTGTAGGTGTCTAAGGTATAAAGTGCGATAATCCCTCAAATCTCAATCGATAAACTTAATTTCTGGTAATTTCTTTATCAATCAATATTTTTCTTCGGCCCTTGTCACTGGGATGCTTGCAGAGCTGTTACTTTAACTTAACCACTTTTACTTAACCACTTACTGCAAGGCGCTTTGGGCTGATAGCAGGCTGGTTCTACATGCTACTCACCAATCTACTGGATTATGTTGGTGCTGGAGAAGATATGGTGATTTCTCTTTTGTAAGTCTGTTCGTAAACTTTGGCTTCGCAGAGTCGCTGGCCATCATACGAGATGAGGTCAAAATGCACGAAATAATACCAAAATCCTTGGGATTTCTTTGCAAAGCTGGACTTGAATAAATCAGTGAATTTATCTTTGCAGAATGACGTACAAAAAGAGAAGGGAAACGGCGTAAATATTTGACAGAAGTCATACAAGTCGCGACTTCTGTTTCCGTTGAAGAGACGAGACCTTCCAATGGGTAAGACTGCTGACCTGTAAGGGTGTGTCATGATGATATGTTTGCGTTACTTTCAGTTGCGTCACGCAATTACACATGGTATGTCATCTCTAACATTTTGATGTGTTTTGTGATTTTCAAACCACGAAAAAGAAATCCTATTTCTCAATCATTCTTAAGAATCACGTGATCGGCAAGCTGACGGCTGTTGTTCAGCTTTTTAAAAAGCTAAAAAAAATAGTATTTGAAAATTCAAAACGTAACGTTTATTTGAGACACCCAGAAACAAAACACGTTTTTAAACCACCGAGAGAGTATGAGATATTTAAAGTCCATTCGATGTGCTTCTACTCAGTCTAGTAGAATCGAACGATTTCTTTTTTAAATATGACTTATTTAAAAAGTCTAAAAATACTGCTTTTCGATTCGTTAACGTTTCGTGTGTGTTTGGCAAGTACACGTTCGCCCCCACCCCTCCCCCAATGCTACAATTATATCCCCATGTTTATATACGTCACGATTTGCTGTCTCTTAGCAACATATATCCAAGCCCACGTACTACCAGTATTTGTTTCCAAAGTTTTTGAGAATATTTGCGTAAGAGTTTCAATTTCAAATGTTTGCCGGCCATTTTATACATTTCGTTTCTAATTTAATGAAATAAGTGTCACAAAATTAGTATTTTAAATAACTGCAACTGTTACAATAAGCACTTTTAAGTTTAAAAAAAAAAATTAGGATCAGTTTGGCGATGAAAAATATCACGGTTCTTCTAAGTAAAGTGAAATCAGTGTCACTTTGTTGACTAGATAGATAGATAGATAGATAGATAGATAGATAGATAGATAGATAGATAGATAGATAGATAGATAGATAGATAGATAGATAGATAGATAGATAGATAGATAGATAGATAGATAGATAGATAGATAGATAGATAGATAGATAGATAGATAGATAGATAGATAGATAGATAGATAGATAGATAGATAGATAGATAGATAGATAGATAGATAGATAGATAGATAGATAGATAGATAGATAGATAGATAGATAGATAGATAGATAGATAGATAGATAGATAGATATTTATTAAAAATAATTACATTACAGCATAAGCTGAATTACGTAATTTACACAATGAGATAATAAATAATAAGAATAAGAATATGTATAATTTAAATAAAAAGGTTTAAAAATTGTTGACAACGACGATGGATTATGAATGTTTCAAAATTCGAAATAAAAATCGCTGTCGCTAAAAATGAATTCGTTGTCGCTAAATAGTAATCGCTGTCGCTGAATAAATATCGCTGTCGCTAAAAATGAATTCGTTCTCGCTAAATAGTAATCGCTGTCGCTAAATAGTAATCGCTGTCGCTGAATAAAAGTCGCTGTCGCTAAAAATGAATTCGTTGTCGCTAAATAGTAATCGCTGTCCCTGAATAAATATCGCTATCGCTAAAAATGAATTCGTTGTCGCTAAATAGTAATCGCTGTCGCTAAAATGAAAATAAATCTTCGTTTTGTCATTCAAAAGCTGCAATCCGTAAAAAAATTAACGGTCTCTTATTTCAAAATAAAATTCGCTGTCGCCAAAAAGTGAATTCGCTGTCGCTAAAAATCATGCAGGCGCGCTAAAAATCCCCGTGTAGGGGTTGGTGGTGTGTGATACGGATTTACAAGGCATGATGGTTAAATCGTAAACGTGCACGTAGTCGTCATCCGTTGTCACTTACAGAGTTTTTAGAGATTCTTTACAGCTTATTCAAGGTACTTAAAACATCTAATTATAGGATTCGAGAACTATATATGTGCATTCCTTTTTGTTTCTACGTAGAGCAACAATCTTTTTTAGCCGAATAAGACATTTAATCAGGCTATGATGACCGTCAATATGCCAAAGGGCATTTGGGCCTGGGACGCTGTAACAACGACGTTTTATCACTCATGCGTCTCATGCACACGTTTATAGGATCAACTCGAATCATAGATAATCGAGCCCCGTTGAACTACGATACCTAGTCTCTTGAGGTGACCCCTCAGGATGGTCAAACCAGAGTTTGGATGTGCGGCAACTAGATCACGCATAACTGCCCCATCGAGTTTTGCGTCGTTTATTTCCGAGTAACGTTGATGACATATATCTAACTGGTGACATCTACGCCATAACGTAGATCTGGATATACAGATCAGAGCATGCCAGTGACAGAGATAGCTTTCTGATGTAAAGCCAATGCTGCGTAGGGACTCGATTTGTTCGCCACTAATGTATGGCCTTCCTTAACATCAGTCACGTTGAGATCTGTATCTTGATCACAGGAGATCTGTAGGTTATTTGCAATAGCAGAAACGGTGCAACAGTGATTTATTCTGCTAGAATGATTTTGCCATCTCTCGAGAATGGCCAACAAGTACTGATATAGTGACGATAAGTCATTTTGTGTCACAGATCGGTGCATCAACTGATTTGTTGTGTCGGTCGCACATTGAAGACGACTTATGATGCTGTCGATAACATTAGGATTTTGGGTTCCAGACAGCCTCTCTACATCATCTAATAAAGCTTCTATTGATCTAATAAATACTCAACTCGAACTGTCCGCCATTTTGGCAACACAACGTGAAACCCAGCTGCTGATTAAATGTCTTAATCGGCTAAAAAAGATTGTTGCTCTACGTAGAAACAAAAAGGATTGCACATATATAGTTCTCGAATCCTATAATTAGATGTTTTTTTAAAAGTACCTTGAATAAGCTGTAAAGAATCTCTAAAAACTCTGTAAGTGACAACGGATGACGACCACGTTTAACCATCATGCCTTGTAAATCCGTATCACACACCCCGCCTGCATGATTTTTAGCGACAGCGAATTCACTTTTTGGCGACAGCGAATTTTATTTTGAAATAAGAGACCGTTAATTTTTTTACGGATTGCAGATTTTGAATGACAAAACGAAGATTTATTTTCATTTTAGCGACAGCGATTACTATTTAGCGACAACGAATTCATTTTTAGCGACAGCGATATTTATTCAGCGACAGCGATTACTATTTAGCGACAACTATAATTCATTTTTAGCGACAGCGATATTTATTCAGCGACAGCGATTACTATTTAGCGACAACGAATTCATTTTTAGCGACAGCGATATTTATTCAGCGACAGCGATTACTATTTAGCGACAACGAATTCATTTTTAGCGACAGCGATATTTATTCAGCGACAGCGATTACTATTTAGCGACAACGAATTCATTTTTAGCGACAGCGATTTTTATTCAACGAATTTTGAAACATTCGGACGACCATAATGGATGGCTGAATAAAGATTGCAAATGTCAGTTGTACTTGATCAGAAAATGATTTTAAAACATTTCAAATAGACGCAAAACTGTTTTTACTAGGCTGTAAATCACTTCGTCAAAGAGAAAAATATGTAGTTTCTCATTTTATTCCAGTTTTGATTTTCCCCATGGACGGCCACTCCATACAACTGTCATATTATATATGAAACCGTTCCGTTGTCCAGGTTGAGACCGGTTGAGTCAATTCAGTATCGGTCATTTATTTCTTGACGCAGGCTGTTACGGTACTTCCAGCCATTTAACAAGGCAACTTCTCCGAACTGAACCATGCAAGAGACCATGGTTGATGGTCTCTGAACCTAAACCTTGGGGGCGATAAAGATATATCTTTCAGACTTTGATTTGTCCTCGAAAATCTGCACTTTATATACATACAAGAGACGAGGGACTGCCGAGTATTTCAAGACGGAGCTCATTTACTGTATGATAGCAGATCTAAACTGTTTTGACGAGAAGCCCTTGGGATCATATAACTTCCGATGTTTAAATGAAAATGCAAATATTCATTCTCTTATACGAGGTCAAGTTTCTATGGAATTTTGGCGTCCAGAGTGCATGATTGTGAATTCAAGTTCTGACGACTGATTTTCTGCCGGAACCGGAAAACGTATTTCTCGGACAAGTATGACTGATGATTGCGCCACAAAACGTGATCTATAAATTGTCGAATTTAATACGATATAATATTGACACTTTAAAGGTGATAATCTCTCTTGTACTATAATTCTTTTTCGATCTCCTTTTTATGCCACGGGAGCGAGTTGTTAAGGTAACTGTGATTGATAGTTTGTAAGGGACTGTGAAGGCACCTGCTTCAAATTTACATAAGCGGTTGATAAACACCCAAAGAACGCTGGCTCCTAATTGAGGGATATAATATATACACCTAGACAACCCTACATGCAGAACACTGTTGAATTGAAGCTGAAAATATAATAGATACGGCGGCCAATGCTGAATCCCGTACAGCGCGATGCGGCCTTTGCTGAACGATCCAGGCGCTTAGAGTCTGGTCATCCACGGCCAATGGCACAACCACCATGGGCCAAAGAACCAACTGTCTCACATTCTACTAAAAGAAGGTATGGATTATTTTATACTGATATAGGTGAGACACTAGCTGTTGAGGACATACATGACCATACATGTACCATACAACTACTCGCCGGCTAGCGTTATACGAGGTGGTAAAGACAATTTGTAGAAGTTTTGCGGTTAGCATCATATCATCTTTCTAATTTTTTTTCGCAAACGGGAAGCGGAAAATCAGTAACGAAAGTTCTTTATGATTATGTTAGAAGAGCATATAGATAGAATTTTAACAAATTTCAGATTTCACTTGGCAACGCTTTAATAGCTTTTTTTTGTGTCGGCAAAACACAAATATATTTTATTTATAACTGGCACACGAAAAGTCATGAAACTTAGTCACTTTCTTCATGTGATAGATTCTCTCATTGGCAACTATACTGATTTAAGAGAGATTCGTACCGACACTTTTATGATGAAGTAACTTGTCTTCTATGTTCATCATAGGTTAGATATATTCACAACAATGGTATAAATATCCTGCCGGTTTTGTATGTTATTAGAACTCGTTATTTTACATACGAACATTTATTTATTTTAACTTTTATTTCATTTTCTTTTCTACGCATTTGAATATCAGTGAAACTGAGTTCCGTTTCCACACTAGGAATATGAGTTGAATATTTTGTTTGTTCAGCAACTGACGAGCAACTCAATCCAGAAACTTGAGATTTCTATTGTAAACTCAGTATTCTCTCTCCGGCGAGGAAATACAAAATTCAAACACAAATTGAGAAAGTATATACACTGCCGTTTCCTGGTTACAGGATGCTTTTGTTTGGTAGCATGTGATGAGAAATGTAGTAGCGAAAAATCCAATGGAATCAAGGCTGAAAAACATAAGTAAATTTATTATTATCGAAATGGATATCTTTGCCAGAAGTCAGCCACCTGGTAACTCTTGTTTGCTTTGGTTACCGAATTCACTCTATCTCATGCCCGGACTTTGTATGACGTCATACACGTCATAGAAACAGTGTACGGCATATGAAAACTCACTGACTTATATTACTAATAGTACGTTATTTCGCGAAACGTTGGTGGAGCTACAACGGTTTTAACTTTCAGTTATTTTCTCGAAGTAAAAAGTTTCGAACTTAATTAAAATGTTCGCTGTGTACTTATCGATTTATGTGTTGACCTTTATTCACAACCCTTTCTGTTTGCTCTTCAATTTGGAGTTTTTCCTTTTTTTTCAAGTTTTTGTCTTAAAGTTCTGTTATAAGGTAATTGAGTCGAATAGAATTAAAACTGAGAACTGAAAGAAACGTTGTCGAATTGGAACAGATTGATTGTATGCATCTGTTGCTTGACATCAAAAGTGCGCTTCAATTTTCAGTTGAAATAATTGACCGAGCTCTCGAGAGAAAAGGAACCTATCAAACAATAGTTGCCATAAATCATTAAACAACTGTATGCGTATGTACGTGTGTGTTTTGCGGAGTCTTGAAAAAATTATGCAGTGAACCGTTAATTCGCTTAATTTTCTCAGTTGGGACCAGCAGATTTTAGCTTCGTGATATATGAAGACTATAAATGACAAGGCATTGAAAACGTCAACTTATCTGAACAAACACACAGTTATGAAAACAATCGACACTTGGCATTGAGTGATTTAGTTTTTCCAGGATATACAATATACGTGTGTTTCCCTGTCATGATTAGAAATTATGAATCAGGATTTTACTGACTGATGCAAACGGATAGAAGAGAGAGAACATAGCTAGAAAAGAGATTATAGAAATAGAAAGCTGTAGTCATACAAGAACGGATGAAAAATTAGAAAGAACAGATGCCAGACTAGTGATCGGCTCTTACTCATCGTTGGACTCTCAGTTCCGGAGTGAGATAGAAAAAGTGGATTCACTCTACCCGGCGGAGAGTCACCATTCAGTTCGAAGGATACCTGGCCTACTGGAACCAGGGTATTCGAAGGATTACTCACTTATTATCTCCTATCTCTAACATTCCGCTAACTTTGGAACAAAAAAAAAGTCGAATCATGATAGACTAATGATCAGTAACAATTTTGGCGCGCATCAAGTTTGCACAACTGCGAGCTACAACTGCGCACTACGCCGATGTATTGACCAATCAGATCCTTTCCTTGTCCAAACAAAATGGCGGGCAACACTCGGTCGGTCAGTATGCGGCTGACAACTCGCTGACAACAATCTTCTCTTGTAGCTCTCAAATTCGCAATTGTAGTCCTCATAAAAGCAATTCATCATAGATTTCAACATGATTTGATAAGTTTGTGAAGGAAATGGAGATAAGGTAAGATTTCTGGCACTCATTGAAATATGGCTTTGTTTCTGTCGTCTCCATGGAGCCGAACACTCAACCCAATCGATCTGATCTACCGAATCTTTTCATTTATTCTCCCTAAATAAAGCTTTACTGAAATATCAGAATAATAAACATATTGATACTATTTTATTTATTTAAGCTTACTGTAATTTTGATAGGAATAAATACAAGTAAGCTAATATGATAAAATGTTCATAAATTCATGACTGCCTGGCATTCATCAATATCCCATATCCAGCTCTGGCCTCTGGGCCATACTTTACATACATACATACTCTGGGTCTTCTTATAGGATCATTGTAGTTTTCCAAACTTTCAATGTATAAAATCTTGTCACATGCATGCAGTTGTATTTCCCCATTTATTATAACTTCTTCATGAATTTCTAAGTGAGGAGAACTAAAATCTTCAGAATCCCACTTGTGTGTTCAGAAACCTACATGTATAATGTACTTGGTTCCACTGTACATGATCAATACTACCACTTTTTGTACAGTTATGGACATTACATAAACAACATAAATTTATAAAATATTGCAGTACATTTATGCACATTATTTGCTGGCTTCACCATGTTTATAAATACATGCAGTCCCATGAAGACATCAAACACTATTTCATAAATTAAAATATATTATATAATCACGTTTTTCACTGTGAGTTGTAGAGCATTCAAGAAGTAAGAGAACAAACAACCTTTTTTTGAGTTTCTTGGCTTACTTCTCTCTTGCTCTACAACTTCCATAAAATTGCTCTGACTCAGTACAGCCTTCCATAAAAAACAATATAACTAAACAGTTCATAGCTAAAGGTAGATACACCTGTTTTCAAAAACGTATTTACAAAATACAAAATAGTAAATACAGTCACTCAGTAGTTAGTAGAGCTGTCCGCTTATGAGAACTCAGCGGACTGTCCGCTCAAAATAACAAACATAGCAACTAACCGTACACTAAAAATGGAGTTTGACAAAACCGATAGCTAAAGGTAGATTTATACAAATTCCTTGTTTTTAAAAAGAGAGTTGTCCATTTTCACAAAATACAAACGGGAATAGTAAATAGTAGAAAAACGGGGAAAAAGGTTAATTAGAGAAGAGTTGACAAAAAGAAATTCAAAAGAAATCACACGTGGAACTGTGGCTCATTGTTTCACTAATTAATTCCTTTCTACTATTTACTATTTTGTATTTTGTAAATGGACAACGTTTTTGAAAACAGGTGTATATTTTGTGATGCCACTTATTTTTGAACCTTCAAATTTCCAATATATTTAAAAATTAATGGTCGTTTGGGTGTAAAATTGTATGTGCTATTTTTAGTACTTTGGCTATCAGCCACCTGCTATGTAAAGCCATTAATAATATTATTGCATCCTTGCATTAAATTCACAATATGTGAGAGATTATAACAATAATAGTAATAATTAATGCCTTCATTAAGCAAGATCTCTGGACGTGTCTGAACCCTCTCCTCAAGTGACACAAGGAATTCCAACTACAAAGTGTGAGAGATAATACCTCTATTATTGGCTGCCACTCCAACTGGAACGTTCTCCTATTCAAAGAAGCTCTTTATGTTAAACACTTAGCTCCCGTTCTTAAATGTGGCCTTTAATAAAGGCATCAAGGGAATTGCAGTTATTTTGATGTATGCGTGTTTGTCTCAATTATTGTAATCGCTGCTTGTATTCATTTATTGCTCTGAAGATGTTGGTGTAATACCTATGAAATATAAGCTTTAAACTTTAGACCCTCACCGCTCTTTGTGATCTATATTTTGGGTACAAGATGCACATCCTTTTCGGTTTATCTTTTATACTAAATACTAAGCAAGAGCTGTATTTAAAAAATAGTTGACACTACATTGTATTGAACTTGTGAGAGATAAAAAGATAAAGATCACTATATCTCTATATATTAAATGATGGAGTTTTTATGTTGCATTTAGGTCAGCAAACAATGCTCTCACTAATATACCAGCATTGCCTAGCATCATGGACAGAGGATCAAGAAACAACACACCACCTGCAGGTGATGGAACAAGGCTAAAGAAACTAGAAGGCAGAATAAGCCTAAGTGAACAGTCCAACAGAGCATTACTAGAGGAGATTGTACGCCTACAGGGTGAACTTAAAACAAGTGTGCGTCGTAATGAAGACACACTACAAGACGAGAAAGAACATAGACAAGTTTTATCTGAGAAAATACGTGGGGCTAATACACTTTATACACAGCTCATGATGCGGTTAGCAAGGACGGAGGAGAGGTTAGACTCTGAACATACTGCCGTAGGGTCGCTTGTTAACCACACTAAACATGTGGAACAAACTCTAATGGGGAACCAACAACAGCTACTAAGTAGACGAGAACAAGTGCATGTAAGATTGGAGAGAATCAAAGAGGATTTAGAGGATTTGCAAGATACTTATGAACAGATGCAGAAAAATATGCGAGCTATGAATGATGAAATGAGAAACACAAAGAGTAAGTTAGAGGTTCAGACAGTGCAGGTTGGAACTATGGTACAGGAATTGCGACAGAGGATGAAAAAAATTGAAAATGATTCACAGTCTGCGGTAAGTTAGAATATTATTTTATGATTAATGAGCCATTTTGAATCAATAATATTGTCCTACATGTATATACAGTGTACATGCAAATAATTATGATGTCATGGCTTGTTTATGAGGGGGACAGAATCATCATGAAGAGGAATAGGGATTTGAACAAAATCTACTGTCAGTATTTACTGTACTTGGTGGCTAGACGTTTCTAAGTTCTACAATATGCATTTATTAGAGATTTTCTTTCGACATATATTTACATCAATGGATGTTTAGATGTGACGTCATAGTGATATAGGGCAATAATTGATTGATGGACTATCAATGTCTCTAGATGGATTACCTGAGAAAGGAGACTGACAGCAGAGGGATCATGGAGATGAACGGTGCACAGTTTAAAAACCACATGGAATTAAGGTAAGCTTTAAAACTTGCTGTTCTGTGATTGGTTAGACTGTGCAGTCTATAATGTTTTATACGAACCCCATGTGATTTGTTGAGAAACGTCACTCCTTTTTGTTAGATTATCTGAAGTAAAGGAGATAGTTGGGGAATTACGAAGACGACTTGACTTAGAAGAATCAGAAAGAAGATCCTCCTCACAACATGCTATGCTCAAGTAAGAATAAACACCAACTGAACAGTATTTAATAGTACACAATTGAAGGGGTCTTTACAAGAACAGTGGAAGTGACTTGTGATCAAAATCCAAATTCTCCTCAAGAATTCAAAGAACACATGAGAATTTAGATCTTGATCAGAGATTACTGTCTTACTCTGTTCTTGCTTCTTGCATGTTCAGTTATTAACACTGTTAATAATGGTCAATGTTCATTATATGACTATACAACTGTATATGTCATACTACATCTGACACAGCAATGGCTTTATTTCAAAACTGCACAACATATTGATGTATTATTCTTATTAAATTACAGTATTGAGCAGCTGAAGACAATGGTACAAGAAGTTGACCATAAACGAGAAGAAGACATCCAGACATCGTCCATGTTAAACAGAGATAAAGACACCATGTTATTGTCAGAAAGAAATCACCTAGCAAACAAAATGGCTGAGTTAACTGAGGAACAAAACAAAAAACTTCTGCAGAAAGAAATCCGACTGAGAGAAGAAGCACAGTCTAAGTTTCTAGCGATGGAAAAGGTATTCCTTTGCAATCACCAACAGGTTTAGATGCTACATGATATAGACTGTATGCTTGCATAATTAAATCTATTTATCTTCTTTGCAGAGACTACGAGAAGAGCAAGCATCCAGAATTGCATTTGAGAAATCAATGAGAGAGGAAATGGAACGAAGATGGCAATCACTAAAGACATACTTTGATGAAGAAGTTCAGACAGTAAGAGGTGGCAGCAAGGTATTCCTACTCAACATATTTATTGATACAATCACAGCAATTAAGCGATGACGAGTGATTGGGAATTATTTTGTTTGCAGATGAGCCAGGTGAAGACAGATCAGAGTCTTGTACGGCTGTATGAATCGATTTCTCTTCTTGAAAGACAAATGGAAGAAGGACGGAGGGCTGTAGAGCAAGTCTTGCACGCTGAAATCACATCAAGGTCATTATATACAATCATTGCCAAAATGGTTGGCACGACTTTCCATTTTCTTGTATGTTCAGAAGTGTGCAGGACTACTGGCATACAACCACCCCTCCCCCCTGGAGAAATGTTGTGTGGAAATGTTTCTTTTGAGGTCTGACGTCATAATCTGTCAGATTACTGCAACATTGCTTCAGGGGGAGTGTCCCTAAAGGATTAGGAATGAAAATCACTGTTTTTTTACGCAAAAATAGTCAAGCATGCCAAGACACTTTGGCAACGATTGTAAATATATCTTTCCAGTGTGTCTGTGTTACATCCATATTCCTTTTCCATTTCATATTGTATTGTATACCGTACATGTACCTGTGTACCCTTTGCTATTTCATTTCTCAAATCGCAGTCACTTCAGCTCCATGTTTTCTCAATTAATTTATTCTTATAACTATTATATGTGTACTTGGCTTTATTCCAAATGCAGAGTATTTATGTAACTGCTAATAGTATTGCATTTTATATACTATTAAAAGTCTTTCTTTAACGTATGCATAACTTTATTCATTCAAGTTTATACTCTTTCATTTCCTTCAACCCAGACAATCACAACATGAGAAGCTGTCTACAAAGTTTAATGAAATGCAAGAGAAGCTTAATCTTGCTATTAGTACCCTACAGCAGGCAGTGGCTGGAATAAACACTCATGTCGATGATGATGTGAGAAAGGTAATGGCACTTTGTTTATTATGCATCCATTCTTGGTCTATAGGCCCCAATACTCATTGACACTTATTTACATTGTACAGATCCATATACATGTAGAGTCATTTTCATATGAGTGGGAAAGTTACCACACAGTCACTGCACTGCACCTTGCCGTATTGAAAGAGTTTGATTGGATGAGATTCATCTGCATGCTTTTTGATTGGTTCAAAAAGGAAGCCATTTGAGTGTCAAGGTGCCGTAGGTTTCCCACTCATACGAAAACGGCTTTATGTATTATGACACAACCCCATTCCTTATTGTTAGCAAAGTTGCCTGAGAACCATGATTTATTATCTACACATTTTGTAATGCATCTCTTATGAAATCAGGTCAAAGATGATCTGAAGACATTGATTGACCAAAGCAGTAATTCTGGAATTAAAGGAATGGCAGACATGGACTCTAGACTGGGCAAACTAAATAAGAAGATCATGGAGATTGAAGAGACAATAGAAAAGCTAAATAAGGTACCTTAGTATAGGATGTCTATGAATAAATAAATGGATGGATGGATAAATGAATAAGTGATTATTGAATGAAAAGATAGATGGATGAATAAATGAGTGGATTGAAGGACAGATGGATGGTTGCATGGACGGATGGATGGATGAGTAAATGAATGGATTAAAGGACAGATGGATGGTTGGATGAAAAGATAGATGGATGACTATATGAATGGATTGAAGGACAGATGGATGGTTGCATGAATGGATGGTTAGATGAAAAGATAGATTGATGAATAAATGAGTGGATTGAAGGGCAGATGGATGGATGAAGAAATGGATGGATGGATGAGTAAATGAATGGATTAAAGGACAGATGGATGGTTGGATGAAAAGATAGATGGATGACTATATGAATGGATTGAAGGACAGATGGACAGATGGATGGTTGCATGAATGGATGGTTAGATGAAAAGATAGATGGATGAATAAATGAATGAATGGATTGAAGGACAGATGGATGGATGAATAAATGGATGGATGGTTGGATGAAAAGATAGATGGACAAATAAATGAATGGACTGAAGGACAGATGGATAGTTGGATGAATGAATAGTGAATGAAAAGATAATGGATGAATAAATGGATGGATGGATATATATGAAAGAACATAAATGAACAAATAAATGAACAAATAAATGAAGTGTTAATTACATTGAATGCAAATGAACAAGAAATAAAAGGAAGGATATCTTGATGGAACTTTTCTCATAAACTACAGTCTCATTATACTAATGTAGTTATTTAAATATTCAAAATAATGTTGACAAAATAAAGATGGTAAAACATTCAGTATAAAACTACCCTGCTGTGATCCTGCAGTCATAACCAGGGGTCATAACAAGTTTTAATTCTGTCTCTATTTTTAATATTGTAGAAGGTCTCTCAACCACCTACAATCCAGGTATACGAACAACTATAAGACAAATAGAAAATCATAAATATTAAAATAACATCTGCCTAAAAATTATAATTTATGAATAGGAATAAATTATTAAAAACAATCAACCAATCCATCAATCATTCTACCAAACATTCATTCTATCAACCAATCCATCAATCATTCTACCAAACAATCATTCTATCAACCAATCCATCAATCATTCTATCAACCAATCATTCTATCAACCAATCCATCAATCATTCTATCAAACGATCAATCAATCAAGCGATCATTCTACCAAACAATCATTCTATCAACCAATCCATCAATCATTCTACCAAACAATCATTCTATCAACCAATCCATCAATCATTCTACCAACAATCCATCAATCATTCTATCTATCAATCAATCAATCATTCTATCAACCAATCCATCAATCATTTTATCAATCAATCATTCTATCAATCAATCATTCTATCAACCAATCCATCAATCGTTCTACCAAACAATCATTATATCAACCAATCATTACGATCAATCAATCAAGCAATCATTCTACCAAACAATCATTCTATCCATCAATCATTCTATCAACCAATCCATCAATCATTCTATCTATCAATCAATCAATCATTCTATCAACCAATCCATCAATCATTTTATCAATCAATCATTCTATCAATCAATCATTCTATCAACCAATCCATCAATCGTTCTACCAAACAATCATTATATCAACCAATCATTACGATCAATCAATCAAGCAATCATTCTATCAACCAATCCATCAATCATTCTACCAAACAATCATTCTATCAACCAACCAACCAATCAATCCATCAATCATTCTATCAACCAATCCATCCATCCATCATTCTATCTATCAATCATAAATCATTCTATCAACCAATCCATCAATCATTCTATCCATCAATCATTCTATCAATCAATCATTCTATTAACCACTCAAATGATCAATCAATCCATCAATCATTCTATCAACCAATTAAAATAATCAATATTAATATTGCTAATAATTGCTGACATTTGAACTAAATATTTGATAAAAAATATTATTTAAAAGATTTGATAAAATATTTTACACATTCCAGTTGAAGGCAAATTGATGGAATAACCACAGGACCCGCTGACAATAGTTGGTACATTTATATATCTATACATACGTGTTTTGACAGGTTACATCATCTGGTGATGAAAAGAACTCACAAACAGAGCAAGAAATCTCACTATGGAGACGAGAAACCGAAGAGAAATTTAGTGAAGTGAATAAAGCTATCAAGCCTTTGCCAAGTGAAGTAAGAGAGATATCTATCTACATACTATTATTCACTGATTAGTGAAAATAACTATTTTATGATTTACTTTTAGCTTGATCGCATGCAAAAAGAGTTGGATGCTCTGAAGTCAGACTTGAAGACCTTAGAAGCGCAGCGCAAACGAACTCCAACGTAAGTTTGTCTGTTTGTCTGTAAATAGAGTCTGTGTATCTGTGTGTTATATGGTTCATCTGCATTGGTACTAGCACTTTTAATTTATCATCATCATCATTTTTATCATCATTATTATTATTATCATCATTATTATTATCATCATCATCATTATTATTGTCATCATCATCATTTATCATCATCATCATTGTTATTATTATTATTATCATCATTATTATTATTATCATCATCATCAATTTTATCATCATTATTATTATTATCATCATTGTTATTATTATTATCATCATTATTATTATTATTGTCATCATTATTATTATTATTATCATTATTATTATTATTATTATCATCATTATTATTATTATTGTCATCATCATCATTATTATTGTCATCATCATCATTTATCATCTTCATCATTGTTATTATTATCATTATTATTATCATCATCATCATTATTATTATCATCATTATCGTCATCATCATCATCATCATTATCATCATTATTATTATCATCATTATTATTATCATCATTATCGTCATCATCATCATCATTATTATTATCATCATTATTATTATCATCATCATCATTATTATTATCATCATCATCATTATTATCATCAATTCAATTCAATTTATTTTCAATACCACAGGATTTACAATAATATAATTAATTAAGAAGAAAGAATCATTATCGTCATCATCATCATTGTTATTATTATTATCATCATCATTATTATTATTGTCATCATTATCGTCATCATTGTTATTATTATTATCATCATTATTATTATCATCATCATTATCATCATCATTATTATTATCATCATCATTATTATTATTATTATCATTATCGTCATCATTGTTATTAATATTATCATCATCATTATTTTCATCATCATCATTATTATTATCATCTTCATCATTACTATCATCATCAAGTTTCATAATTATGACATACTGTTAACTTTCCACTTTTTCTATTTAGTCCACGACAGCCTACGCCAGAACCAAAAGCACCAACGCCCAAGACCCCTACACCCAAGACCCCTACACCCAAGACCCCTACACCTAAGAACCAAGTGATAGCACTTTAGAAGAAATGAAAGAACGTTTGGATACGCTAGAGGACTCTATACAAGAGGTAAAGCACGGTTTAGATCATCTTAGCTTTACCAGTCAAAGAGTGTTATATATTTACTACATGTGCCGCTCAACAGGGTATGGTTTTTGCCTCTCTTACTCTGGAACAGGGTATACAAATCAGTATTTCTGTCTGGAACAGGGGCATATTTTACTCTCAGTTTGGCTCTGGAACAGGTCCAATTTTTTCCATAGTGTCCTTGATTATTCACGATCAAGTCTACCACTGCAAAATGACACTTTAGCTATGTTTTTAGTCTGGAACAGGGTACCTATTTTCGCCATTTTATCTGGAACAGGTGCAGGGACTCAGAGACTCAGCGGCACACTCCCGTCCTAAATGTTTGGGAGTAACCCCCCCCCCCCCCCCTCCCCCTCCCCTCCCCCCGAGAGTGTTAAACACTAGAAAAGAAGTAACGATAACTCTGTGCCATCGTATGATAAAACCCTGGGAATAAGGAGTCGACACATAATAATAATAATAATAATAACATTGAACTTCCCTTTCGTTTAACCCAACCCTCGGAAACCCAGGGACTACTCCAAGGCGTGAGGGGGCAGGCTGAAAGGGGACCCCGCTGGGGTTCCAAGGATGCGTTTAACCATGTGCATTTACTGTAATTACCAAGGACTTGTGTAGTACTGCTTGATACCCAAATATTTGGCGCCAACAAGATCGGGAGTGTTATGATGATTGTTATTGCAATGCGCGTCGGGAGTGTTGTTATGATGATTGTTATTGCAATGCGCGTCGGGAGTGTTGTTATGATGATTGTTATTGCAATGCGCGTCGGGAGAGTGTTGTATGATTGTTATTACAATGCGTCGGGAGTGTTGTTATGATGATTGTTATTGCAATGCGCGTCGGGAGTGTTGTTATAATGATTGTTATTGCAATGCGCTTCTGGAGTGTTGTTATGATTGTTATTACAATGCGTCGGGAGTGTTGTTATGATTGTTATTGCAATGCGCGTCGGGAGTGTTGTTATGATGATTGTTATTGCAATGCGCGTCGGGAGTGTTGTTATGATGATTGTTATTGCAATGCGCGTCGGGAGTGTTGTTATGATGATTGTTATTGCAATGCGCGTCGGGAGTGTTGTTATGATTGTTATTACAATGCGTCGGGAGTGTTGTTATGATGATTGTTATTGCAATGCGCGTCGGGAGTGTTGTTATAATGATTGTTATTGCAATGCGCTTCTGGAGTGTTGTTATGATTGTTATTACAATGCGTCGGGAGTGTTGTTATGATTGTTATTGCAATGCGCGTCGGGAGTGTTGTTATGATGATTGTTATTGCAATGCGCGTCGGGAGTGTTGTTATGATGATTGTTATTGCAATGCGCGTCGGGAGTGTTGTTATGATGATTGTTATTGCAATGCGTGTCGGGAGTGTTGTTATGATGATTGTTATTGCAATGCGCGTCGGGAGTGTTGTTATAATGATTGTTATTGCAATGCGCGTCGGGAGTGTTGTTATGATGATTGCAATGCGCGTCGGGAGTGTTGTTATGATGATTGTTATTGTAATGCGCGTCGGGAGTGTTGTTATCATTGTTATTACAATGCGTCGGGAGTGTTGTTATGATGATTGTTATTGCAATGCGTGTCGGGAGTGTTGTTATGATTGTTATTGCAATGCGCGTTGGGAGTGTTGTTATGATGATTGTTATTGCAATGCGTGTCGGGAGTGTTGTTATGATTGTTATTGCAATGCGTGTCGGGAGTGTTGTTATGATGATTGTTATTGCAATGCGCGTCGGGAGTGTTGTTATGATTGTTATTGCAATGCGCGTCGGGAGTGTTGTTATGATTGTTATTACAATGCGTCGGGAGTGTTGTTATGATTGTTATTGCAATGCGCGTCGGGAGTGTTGTTATGATGATTGTTATTGCAATGCGCGTCGGGAGTGTTGTTATGATGATTGTTATTGCAATGCGCGTCGGGAGTGTTGTTATAATGATTGTTATTGCAATGCGCGTCGGGAGTGTTGTTATGATGATTGTTATTGTAATGCGCGTCGGGAGTGTTGTTATGATGATTGTTATTGCAATGCGCGTCGGGAGTGTTGTTATGATGATTGTTATTGCAATGCGCGTCGGGAGTGTTGTTATGATGATTGTTATTGCAATGCGCGTCGGGAGTGTTGTTATGATGATTGTTATTGCAATGCGCGTCGGGAGTGTTGTTATGATGATTGTTATTGCAATGCGCGACGGGAGTGTTGTTATGATGATTGTTATTGCAATGCGCGTCGGGAGTGTTGTTATGATGATTGTTATTGCAATGCGCGTCGGGAGTGTTGTTATGATGATTGTTATTGCAATGCGCGTCGGGAGTGTTGTTATGATGATTGTTATTGCAATGCGCGTCGGGAGTGTTGTTATGATGATTGTTATTGCAATGCGCGTCGGGAGTGTTGTTATGATGATTGTTATTGCAATGCGCGTCGGGAGTGTTGTTATAATGATTGTTATTGCAATGCGCGTCGGGAGTGTTGTTATGATGATTGTTATTGTAATGCGCGTCGGGAGTGTTGTTATGATGATTGTTATTGCAATGCGCGTCGGGAGTGTTGTTATGATGATTGTTATTGCAATGCGCGTCGGGAGTGTTGTTATGATGATTGTTATTGCAATGCGCGTCGGGAGTGTTGTTATGATGATTGTTATTGCAATGCGCGTCGGGAGTGTTGTTATGATGATTGTTATTGCAATGCGTGTCGGGAGTGTTGTTATGATGATTGTTATTGCAATGCGCGTCGGGAGTGTTGTTATGATGATTGTTATTGCAATGCGCGTCGGGAGTGTTGTTATGATGATTGTTATTGCAATGCGCGTCGGGAGTGTTGTTATGATGATTGTTATTGCAATGCGCGTCGGGAGTGTTGTTATGATGATTGTTATTGCAATGCGCGTCGGGAGTGTTGTTATAATGATTGTTATTGCAATGCGCGTCGGGAGTGTTGTTATGATGATTGTTATTGTAATGCGCGTCGGGAGTGTTGTTATGATGATTGTTATTGCAATGCGCGTCGGGAGTGTTGTTATGATGATTGTTATTGCAATGCGCGTCGGGAGTGTTGTTATGATGATTGTTATTGCAATGCGCGTCGGGAGTGTTGTTATGATGATTGTTATTGCAATGCGCGTCGGGAGTGTTGTTATGATGATTGTTATTGCAATGCGCGTCGGGAGTGTTGTTATGATGATTGTTATTGCAATGCGCGTCGGGAGTGTTGTTATGATGATATAGGAGATGAACATGAGTAAAATGTTATCTTTTTCTGTTGTATTTCAGCAAAGTTCTAAGTACAACAAACTAGAAAGTACCGTAGAGACGTTACGAACAGTGTTGTCACAGAAGATCCTTTCAGAGGCACAGACGGTAAGTACCTGACGCTATTGTACTGGGGTAATATGAACGATTGTATCGTAATAGAAAAACCAGTAAGGGGAAGTGGCAAAGGAAGGTCACATTGCTCATTGGCTGCTTCTTTTTCACCTTCAGTTTTAGTCTTAAGAGCCACTGCCTCTAAATATCGAGAATCGGCGGACAGTTGCGAAAAATCGAATTTCGTTTTATTTCACCAATAGAACCCCTTTGGTGTACCATTTCCAAAAATAGTATCGAAAAGTTCAAGAGCTTTTTATTTTCTTCAAAATTGAAGAAAGTCGAAATTCCCTCAAAATAGGCTTCGGCCGACGATGACGCGAAGCGAAAATTAAGCATTTTCGATGTGTTCGCGTAGAAAAACCGACGGTTGTACGAAACTAATATTTTGCTACATACAAAGGTATTATTTCCTCTTTCCAAAACACTAAAAATCTCTTTGGGATTTTGAATCTAACTATTTCTTTAGATCTCTAATTGAGATGCTATCGAAGCATCTGAACGAACGCGTAAAAATTACCTATTTTCAAATCCATCAAACGCTTCTTGGTACATGGAGTTTGAGCTTAAAAATATATGTATCTTCAAGCTTTACCATTGAACATGACTGTATAAATATTATTGATGCAGCTCTAAAACTCTTCCGGTGGGAAGCGTAAACACAGAACATATTTTTACCATTTGGTAATACGTTACACGTGCATAATGAGACATGAAATTGACAACACAACGTTTTTAAAAGCACTAGAAATAAATACAACAAAATATACCAAGTTGTAAATATGCTTTGAGTTCTCTTTAATGTTTCTAGGGATTAAATTTTAACTGATTTGAGCTTCTGATAAATGTCAAGTGGTTTTGGATTTCATTCGTTTTGTGTCACGGCATGTATAGTATTAGTCTCCCTCGCAGCGTGACGACACTTAGCACGGCTGCGAGGGAGACTAGTATAGTATCGGCTTGATCGAGACCAGTAAACATGGAAAGAACCTCTGCTGGCAGGGTAAATAAATATAAATAAATAAAGCCTTTATTTATTTTACGAGGGTAGCACTAAATAGCTAAAGCTAATGAACTTGTGGCCCTCAATAACTAATAACTATGTAAATATGTAACAATATGATAAAATATATGATAAAATTACAAAAACTAATTACAATATAGGGTAGGACACCACCGACACCGGTTCCATTGATATTGGTATTAATATAATGTAATTCGGACACTTTCTATGGCCCCGATGGTGTCCGTAATAACGAGGTTCCATTGTATTGATATAATGTAATACCGGTGTCCAGATCAACCTGTGTCTGTATTAACTTCTGTCTGTATTAACCGGTGTCTGTATTAACCGGTGTCCGTATTAACCGGTGTCCGTATTAACCGGTGTCCGTATTAACCGGTGTCTGTATTAACCGGTGTCCTTATTAACCGACCGGTGTCTGTATTAACCGCTGTCCTTATTAACCGCGGTGTCCTTATTAACCGATCGGTGTCTGTATTAACCGGTGTCTGTATTAACAGCCGGTGTCCAGATTAACTGGTGTCTGTATTAATCGGTGTCCTTATTAACCGACCGGTGTCTGTATTAACCGGTGTCCTTATTAACCGACCGGTGTCTGTATTAACCGGTGTCTGTATTAACCGGTGTCCTTATTAACCGGTGTCCTTATTAACCGATCGGTGTCTGTATTAACCGGTGTCTGTATTAACAGCCGGTGTCCAGATTAACTGGTGTCTGTATTAATCGGTGTCTGTATTAACCGGTGTCTGTATTAACCACTGTCCGAATTAACCAGTGTCCGTATTAACCGGTGTCCGTATTAACCGATGTCGTATTAACCGGTGTCTGTATTAACCGATGTCGTATTAACCGGTGTCCGTATTAACCGATGTCGTATTAACCGGTGTCCGTATTAACCGGTGTCCGTATTAACCGATGTCCGTATTAACCGGTGTTGGCCGGTTTTCGTATTAACCGGTGTCCGTATTAACCGGTGTCCGTATTAACCGGTGTCCGTATTAACCGGTGTCCGTATTAACCGATGTCCGTATTAACCGATGTCCGTATTAACCGGTGTCCGTATTAACCGATGTCCGTATTAACCGGTGTCCGTATTAACCGGTGTCCGTATTAACAGTACCGTATTTACCGGTGTCTGTATTCACCGTGCGGTATTAACCGGTCTGTTATGATTTGGCAGTCATTTGGGTGGGACAAGTCAGTTTCCGGCCTAAAAAACTGGGATATCAGTATAATTTCGGAAAGATTATGTCTTGATCGGATCAAGAAAATGAAATAAATTTAATCCCTAGAAACAATAAAGAGAACTCAAAGCATATTTACAACTTGGTATATTTTGTTGTATTTATTTCTAGTGTTTAAACGTTGTGTTGTCAATTTCATGTCTCATTATGCACGTGTAACGTATTACCAAATGGTAAAAATATGTTCTGTGTTTACGCTTCCCACCGGAAGAGTTTTAGAGCTGCATCAATAATATTTATACACAGTCATGTTCAATGGTAAAGCTTGAAGATACATATATTTTTAAGCTCAAACTCCATGTACCAAGAAGCGTTTGATGGATTTGAAAATAGGTAATTTTTACGCGTTCGTTCAGATGCTGCGATAGCATCTTAATTAGAGATCTAAAGAAATAGTTAGATTCAAAATCCCAAAGAGATTTTTAGTGTTTTGGAAAGAGGAAATAATACCTTTGTATGTAGCAAAATATTAGTTTCGTACAACCGTCGGTTTTTCTACGCGAACACATCGAAAATGCTTAATTTTCGCTTCGCGTCATCGTCGGCCGAAGGCTATTTTGAGGGAATTTCGACTTTCTTCAATTTTGAAGAAAATAAAAAGCTCTTGAACTTTTCGATACTATTTTTGGAAATGGTACACCAAAGGGGTTCTATTGGTGAAATAAAACGAAATTCGATTTTTCGCAACTGTCCGCCGATTCTCGACATTTAGAGGCAGTGGCTCTTAAACACCCCGTCCCCTTCGGAAGGGGAGGGGGAATAAGAGGGGGGCAGCGTGATTGGGCGTGGATTTGTTTATTGTGGTATAGTACGAGGTGCAATCTAGTTAGTTTAGTATGGAGTTATTATAGTTTTAATTCAGCTCAATTTAGACTGCGAGCCCGCGTTGTTTATTTTCAGCGTCTGTTAGAACTCTTATCGACGCTATTAATGTATTATAAAATAAGATGTTGCTGTATTTATAAGTAGTTGCATTGGATATGCATGGGATATATTACACGTGAGTAAAGATATAGAGTGATAAACCTGGGCATTACTAACTATTACACACTATTAGACACTCTTTTGTTTTCTTTTGTTTCTTTGCATCTAATAAACACTGACAGCTAATTAGTAGTGCCCAGGTTTATTGGAATCACTCTAAACCTGGGCATGCATGGGATATATTACTAGTACACGTAATATAATAGGCATGCATGGGATTTATTACAAATAGTTTTGCTTCTATTGACAGATAATGTATACTATGTACAGTCATTTGCAAAAATTCTGGCCGCTACGAAATATCAATATATCGGGTGCATTATGGGTAATTAAATAATCGAAAATTCCCTTAAAGCGGGTTAACGCCAGCAAAGTTGGTAGAAATATTTAGTATAATGTTTGTTTTAGTCTTACGTTTGTTGTTTGTACATTTTGCTTCATTTAATAAGTTAGGAAACTCAAAATAGTATTATTTAATTACCCTTAAATATATAATTAAATAATACTATTTTGAGTTTCCTAACTTATTAAATGAAGCAAAATTTACAAACATAAGACTAAAATAAACATTATACTAAATATTTCTACCAACTTTGCTGGCGTTAACCCGCTTTAAGGGGAATTTTCGATTATTTTATTTACCCATAATGCACCCGATATATTGATATATTGATATTTCATGGCGGCCAGAATTTTTGCAAATGACTGTATATGTATATACTATGTATCTATCTATCTTCTATGTGGTCATAATAGTTGCTAGATAAAATATATATATATGTAAAAGGCTAGATTTGAAAATAAATAATTTGTTTAAAAACGTTTTCGACTGTTAAGTCATCATCATCAGTCATGATGACTTAACATCATCAGTCATGATGACTTAACATCATCAGTCATGATGACTTAACATCATCAGTCATGATGACTTAACATCATCAGTCATGATGACTTAACAGTCGAAAACGTTTTTAGACAAATTATTTATTTTCAAATCTAGCCTTTTACATATATATATCTTCTATGTATTTTCTCACTTGTTGTGTTATTGCCTTTGATACTTCACACAGCGTGATGAGTCCGTATCGCAGCTGAAGGAACAGTTAGAAAAGATTCACTCTAGTATGTCACCTCAAAGTAAACTAATCATCTACGTGCCTTGATTTCTTGGCTTTGTAAACAATTATTGTATATGTTGTACAGTGTCTGTCTTTGTATCAGTGTAATGTCTGCATGCTTGTCTGTCTGTCTGTCCGTCTATCTTTCTGTCCCTCCGCCCTTCTTTCTGCCGTTTATTTGTCAGTCTGTCTTTCCGTCCGTCCATTGTCTTTCTGTACGGTTCGTCCGTCTGTATGTCCGTCCAGCCGCCTGTTTCTGTCTGTCTATCTGTCTGTTTGTTAAAAAAAAAGTAAAGGACTGATTTAACGTCCGAAGTCTCTTTAGCTGACGCTAATCTACCAGAGAGCAGACGGTGCGCCCTTCACCCCCTCCTTCCATCAATGCTCCGTATTAAGGGTATTTATAGCTACAGAGAGCTACATGGAATGGAAAGAAGTCGAAACAAGGATGCGAGGTCACTGGGAATCGAACTCGGGACCTCTCGCACAGAAAGCCGCACAATGCTCGTCTGTCTGTCTTGTTTGTCTGTCTGTCTTGTTTGGCTGTCCGTCTGTCTGTGTTGTTGTCTGTCTGTCTAGAGTTTGTTAAGTTCCCTTGCATGTCATGCAGTTGTATAATGCTTGTACTTCACTTAACTCTTTAACTTTTATCAAACTAAACTAAACAACAAGCATTAAACTAACACTACTCTAACTCACTCAAACTGGATCTTTAACTAAAGAACTTCAAGACAGTTCAGTAAAGAGCAATGCATCAAGCCTATAAACTGACTGAAAAATGCACTTCCAACTTTTAAAATCATAAACTTCGTTCCAACAGATATGAAGAGAGAGTTGCAAGTAATTCAGAAAACATGTTTACCAATAAATAGTTAACTTCTAACTGATGCACGACCAAAGTTCTCGACACCATTTATACAAGTGTGTAGAAATTTCGGGCGTTAGTCTTTACTTCACACCTTCTTTTACTCTGACGAAGGACTGACGTCCAGAACGTCAGTAAATTTAGTGCTTTTTCACGGTGTTAAAGTTTCATTCTACACACTTGTTGATTAACTTCGTGGTGGCTTCCAATATTATAACTTTAATATTTAAAATGTTAACTTCGTAAAACAATGTCTCGAGTCCTTTTGGGGAAAGAAACAATTCTTCAATAAAACGCATAATCTCAACTATGGAGTGTACCTGCGCGATGCAACTATTAACACTACAAATTTACGCTCGTTAATTTCGTCCATCGCGATTTCTTGGAGCAAGGTAACGTTTGGTGTGATTACCATCATGCATTGCAGACCTATGCGTCAGTCAACCGCTGACACCAAGAACAGCACAAAAAACGCGCAGTAGAGTACGCGTTAAACGTAACTGAAAACTTAAAAAAATACTATATTTATAAACCCTGAAACTTCGTAATTCAGTGCTTTCATTCCCCGATGTCAGTATTAAGGGCCCTTAAACCATAACGGTGTTGTAACAGAACCCTTGTTCCCAATGTAAGGGACAATGTATTGCTTTGGATAGCGTGGTCCCAGAAACGCTCTCCTATTAAACGGAAAATATTCTATAAAAAAGACTTAAAAAAAACAAATATAAAACTTATAAACAATAAAAATACATAATCAAATACATCAATTGACGCTACACTTACGCTTTGGTTAGAGCAGATTTCGTACGACTGTGAAAAACTGCCGTGCCGTGATCTTTTCGGATTTCGAGATCTGCTCTAAAAGCGTTCACTATCCCGGGATTATCTGTCCTGATGACTTACCCTGCAGTAGTGAACGCTTTCTTCCAAGATAACCGTTGGTGTTGCGTCCTTAGCGCTGCTTCACTGTCATGCTAACCCTTCGTTGTTGCTGCTTTTATTATAAAGTTTTTGGTATACTTGTGTCTTGTCACGCATTTGAATAGCGAGACGTAGTAAGCGACCTTATAACAACAACGAGCGGTCTATCATGATAGAGTTCATGTGATTTGTACCCAGGACTTAACGTTATTTCATGTTCTCTTTCAGCGCACTAAACACATCAGAGGAGTTGAAAGTGATATCGAGAAGATCATCAAGTATTATCTTCTTGATCATCGGCGAATCTTTGTGAAATCTAAAGACAGAAACATTCACCGTGCAGTACACGGAGAGGGGACAGGCGTGATGAGGTATGGGTTGATGGACATCAATAGGTGGGGCATCTATCAAGCACACAAGATGCTACAAGTAAAGAACGCTTGGTTTAGATTGCTGGAACTAAAAGAAGCCCGCGAAGCTGAAGAACCCGAGGATCCAGACCTCCCACCACCTATAGAACGACCACCTACTCCCGATAGCGACGATGCTAATGACGATGATGATGATGACGAAAAAGATGATGACGACGACGATGATGACGACGATGATGACGACGACGATGATGACGACGACGATAACGATGATGATGACGACGATGATGACGAACCAATCAAAAAGAAGCCACCTGCAAAGAACGCCAATAACAAAAGGAAATAACACAAGTTTTACACATGTTACCTTACCACAGGTAACCCAGTTCTTGTGTGTGCCATGACGATATAATCGTAGTTTTAACACTTTGTCTCTATCAGTTGTAAATATACTGACTGTTTTGTAATCCACGAGTTTAAAAGATAAGAGAATCGTGTTTCTGTATAAAGATTGTACAAAGAAATAGAAATATCTTTTATTCAAAAGTTTTGCTCTTTATAAGATATAATACTTCCTTCCATCAGAGAAGGAAGCCAAAACCTTGGACCTTCAGGTGACGTAACTGACCACTGCATCCCTAGCGTTCTGTTTGGGAAACATATAAAGGCCGATTTAGTCGGCACAACTTTTGCCTAGAACTGTCGCATGCAACTTGCTTACAACAGTTGTGAGCAAGTTGTAGGCTGATTTACACGAAGCAATTTGTGTTGTACCCGGGGTTGTATGTATGGATTGAGCATGCGCAAGCAAGTTGTATGCGACAGTTGTAGGCAAAAGTTGGGCCGTCTAAAGATTCAGGTCTTCCATATCGGAGATTAGAGCAAGGTGATAGAGGCTTGGCACCATCGCGTGACCCCCATATAGCAACGGTAACTACCACACGGCCATGATAGGAGTCATGTAGATACAAAATGACGAGGGAAGGGGGTGCATTGGTGTGACAGGTTTCAAATAAAGTTACGAGATTGTTTACTGATAAAACTATATACTTAGGTGTATATTCTTAAAGATACCGAGTGTGTTTGTTATTCAACAAATAGAATCCATTTTGTCGTGTCGTACGTACTCTTACAGATGTACAGATGACGTCACAACAAGCACGTCACCCGACTTCATCTCGTGGCGTACTTTTTTGTTCTCACGTGACATGAGGATTATATTTGTTGATTTTGTGACGTCATCTGTGTGTCTGTACTCTAATAACACAAGGCCCTCGACCAATCAAAGCGCACATAATATTCCAATTATTCTATAAAAGCATGTAACAATACATTTTAATTGATTCATAATTGACAAGGTGAACAGCAATATTGAAAGAGTCAATGATTTGCATATGTTTATTCGATAATCGACACGCACTCCCCTTGTCACGCGTAATAGTTTCAGAGAGAGGTTCTGGGGACTAATCAAATGATTCGTGAAAAGATTAAAAAAAACATTCATTATTCTCCGGAGCGTCACACACTGAAGCCTTTGTACGTGGTAAGTAGACCGTGTATCGAAAGTCGGCTAATATTACCAGTGTACGTGTTTTGCCTGAAGCATAATAATTGTATACGTAGACTTATAGTTATTGACAGCAGATGGGAACAAGTGACCTGCTTATTTCATTTTAAAGAGAATATTAAAGTTAAAGCTGTACGGTCAATATGTTGTCCTCATTTGTACACTGTTCGATCAATTCTAGAGACAAAGGGCCTGGAAGAATACTATAAGCCTATGTCAGCACCTCTCAATCCAGGTCCCATTTGCTCGGAAACTTAAAGCCACGCCCTACTTTCTTAATATCATTCCTCATAACTTCAGTTTCTGAATCGACGAGGCGTAATTTTTAAAATAAATATTCGGTACGTAAAAAAACATTTAATTCGAACGGCTCAGTCTGGCGCCATGGAATTAAGTTGAGAAGTAAGGAAAGAAGAACATCTATATTTTAAAAGGAAGAAGAGAAAAATGGAAGATTGAAGAGGAAAAGGAGGAAAGAAAGAAACAATAGGATTGTGCCGCTGATCAAGTACCGTGGGCGCCTAAATCATTCATTCGCGCGAAGCAACTCGAACCAAAACAAGCGACTGATTCACAGAGGACAACAGGCAGAAGACATTTCAGTCAGCATGAACGACTAAATACACCAAATCTCATCTTGAAACACCTTGTTTTGCGATCGCTAACGTGAAGCTAACTTCCTGTGGTTCCTTTTGTGAGCGAAGGGAGCAAAGTCACGAAAAACTACAGACGTTTGACATGAACGTGTAAAATGACGGCCCCTTTGTAGTCTTTGAATGCTATTTGAAAGGACCAAGATAAACGATGTTTATTGGATAAGCTGTAAGAACTGCCAGAAGAATACAGAAAGGATTTGTAGTGTAATCGCGAGTTGTCAAAGACCATCTAGCTGAATACCAAAGCAGTGAGTGTTTTCGATCACCTCTTTCGACCTGAAGAATTCGTCTCATCAACAAACAGAATTCACCAAGTTTCAACGGGTAAATATGGTTGACACGAAGTTCCTAATAGTCACGACTTTGTGTTACGTAGGGATACTTATTGTGGTTCTAGCTGTGTGCTGTTGTGCTTGGGCGAGATACATGAAGAACGAAGGTAGGATGCCTCCGATCAGAAGAACTAATAAACTCAGTCGTGGAAGACAAGCAGCTCGTGAAGCTCCACAACAATGCCCACGACCACCACCACCACGACAATACCGCTATATCGGTGACTTCACAGAACTAAATTACCCGCATCAACCAACAACCTATCCACATTTACAACACAATTTTCGTACACATGCTGGAAGCATGCCGCGACCAGTCTACCCCAATGTGAACCACCACTATACACTAGAAGGTTATCCGCCACCGCGTAACTACTACCCCGCTAGTCTTGCTACACCATCTGATACATACGATATGGAGTTACAGATGGATGTGTGCAGTGCAGCTTATGGTGATACGAGCCAAGGAGGATTTTCAGGCGAAGAGTTTAGTGACTTTGAAAGCTCTCGCTATGACAGCGGACATGATGTTAGCGGTGTCATCAGCGGGGACGGCGCTGTTTTGAGCTGCAGCGATGTTGGAAATTCACTCAAAATTGCTAATAATAATTCGGTAGATACTAATGAGCTTACGAATGAATTTCGGAGATCTACAGACGCATTAAAACACGTGAACATTGAAGTTAATTATACTCGCGAAATAACAGTGGATGTTACGGATAAACTGAGTATTCAAAGCGACATTTGCGCTGTGGAGAGTTTACTTGTCACGAGTTTAACTGAGGAATGTAATGGTGTCACACCTTCGTGCAGCTCGGCGGAAAGTTTGACAGAATTTAACGATCAACCAGAACAGATTCCTTTGAATTCAAATTAACGCCATTGAGAGGAAATACAGATTGTTGTGTTTGACCTTCGTGTCGCGAAGAAGTTACACATTTCTACGGGCTTCGATTGCGACGAAGATCGATTTCTTTAGTTATTATTTGTTATTCTTGCCGTGTTTGAGGCTGGATTGTGGACATATTGTCATTAATCGCATGTAATTCTAAAAGCCTACAAAACAATGATTGATCAAAGCAATCCCCTACAGTCGATTAATTAGAATGTTTACATATCGTTGTTTGCTGTTTGAATAGTTAACCGAATTTAGCCAATGTGTTGCGCGTCATTTGCCCAATATTACACCACACGGCGAGCGACAAAAAAATAAACCTCAGGTTTATCGTTTTTCGCCTCAAAGACCAAAATGGTTGTCTTCACAAAAGAGATTGTCTTCCCGTAGCTTGGAGCAAGACGTGACGATAATGGCTTGAGTGAGAGGTTCTCTTTGGGTGGCCGAATGTAACCATATGTCGAGCTTTCAAGATAAATTGATCACTTTTCGGATCACCACAGGGAACATTGGAACTTTGGCTCAACTAAATTCGAATCAGTTTAATTCAAGAATTTCCAAGCGCCATTGTCCTGGGCAACGCAAATTTTTTTGAAAATATCAATCAATTTTGATGGCAACTGCTAATTTACATGGTAATGATATATAAGAATGCAGTTGACAAAGGATCTGAATAATTCATAGAGGAAGTGAAGGATTGAATGAATAAGCCAAGCAGGTGGCCCTTTGACATCATAGAAAAGCTATGTCTGCCAAAACCCTCTATTTAACACCATATTTCAGCAGACTACTACAGTACAATTAACTGGGATTATGTTTTTGGTATTTTATTTTAATGTTTACTGACTACAGTACAGTCATTTCCATTTAGCCTTGGGCTGTTTTGGGTTGTAAACAAAAAAGGCCTACAAATGGTAATGGTTGTACTCCAAAAGAAACTCCCTGTGAGGCAAATTAATTTCAAGCTGGAAGGCTCATATTCTAGAACATACTGTCATATCCATGGAAACAAAATTTTATTTTAGGCTAATGACTCCATTTTGTGTCAGATTAAAATTCATCATTTAAAATGCCATAGAATTTCTCAAGTAATGTCTAAATGGATCATCTATATTGTCAATATCAACCACCTGCCTTTTAGCGAAACATGAATACTAGTATAATGCCATACTTATCTTCTATTTAAAGTAGTTTTTAAGGAATAATGCTCTTATCTATGTTCACGTTCCTTTGAGCCAGATATAAAACAAAATCCTAGTTCTTCTGTGCTATAAACATTTCTGTTCTGTTTTCTTATAACATAGACATCAAGTATTGTACATCCAACATATGAACAAGATATATATATATATTAGAAATAAGAGCAATAAACGTGAAATATTTTACATTTCCAGACTGATCACTTTTCCAGATGTTTTAATAATCAAGCATTCAAAAGTCAATATTGGTTCTGTCAATTCTACTCCAGAATGCCCAATGTGACAATCAGTCTTGGTTAATTGGAAACACCAAGTTTGGGTCATATATTTGTAACAGTTTCTTTTGAAAGGTTGTGCTGATTATACATTATTATGACAAATGTGGAGTATTATTATTGTATTGAAGGGATGAAGTGAATGGATATTGTATGTATGATGTTCACCAATTACAGTTTTTCACATACCCAATTGGGTTTCTTCAATGATACAAAAACCTTTGATCTCATACTGAGTTGGCTATCAAAACAGTATTGTTACCATTATCATAAAATATGCTTTTAACCTCTTAACCTAAAAATTCTCTGACAATTAAAATGACAGAAGATCGCTGGCAAGTAACCAAATTAGGTCAACAGACAATGGAAGTTTGCTGAAACTATTGCAATTTATTATTCCCACGTAACAAATAATACATTTATTTATGTTTGCTATTAAAACAAATTGTGAAAGCTAAAAGAAGTCGGATTTGTTCATTGAGTCCATCCACTATCCTTTGCTAGATTGCTGTATTATTCAGTACAATTAATTCAATCAATGTTGACTTGTGGTTTATTCTCTTTTGGTTACTTTATATATGTATTTAGCTTTGCCACATGGCAGGGCCACCAAAACAGCATTTGCCAATATTCATAGGATACAGTATAGGCCAGACACTGAGAACAGTGGTGTGGGGCCAAACCCATTATTTTACATCCATCTAGTTCAATGTAATGGAGTGTGGAGACAAGACTGCCATTTGATGTGTTCATCCACGCAAATTCATTATTATTATTATTAATTATTAATAATAATTTATTATTATTATTATTAATTAAGATCTACCCATCTGTAGATGGTATAACAAAGGCAGCATCTCAATTATTTTAAGACACTGAGCACTAATGGTCTGGCTGGGACTCGAACCACGTACAACCTCCCACACTTTCAATTCATTCATTTATATGATCGTGAGTCTCCAATAAGCAGAAATGCTAAAGAACACTTGACACCAATAAAGTTTATTATTCTTATATATATTCTTATTATTACTGTTGTTGTTACTAATTCCCTGACTTCACTGGAGTCATGTGTGCAGTCACAAACCTTTATTGTTGATCCAGAAAAAGTCTAACAAGTCAACTTTGGGGAAAGTTAACACAAGAATTGCTCAGCTCAAGTGATAGTGAGCTCCATCAATTGAAACTGCAAGAATTCCATGAACTACAATGTATGCTCTTCAATAGACCGAATTCATAATGGCTACTTCTAATTTGCATAACAGCCAAAAAAATATCATTTTGGGAAAAGTAAATCTTTGATATGATAGAATGTGATTATCTAAATTCTATATGTGTGTTTTGAAACCAAATAATAAATCCTTGAGAAAATTGAAGATTTTAAATTGTGAAATTGCACCAAAGAGGCTTTTTAGGACTCACTTGAAAAGTACATACAAAACTCTCTATTCATGATCTGTCATAACTCCGATGATATTTTGTCTACAGCAAAGAAACTTTCCAAGAATGTTTATTTCTAGGTACTATTTTAGATGACAGTGATCATTTGTACCAGAAACGTATCGTATCGCCAAACTAAAAATATGCCATTATGAATTCGGCGTATGTATCCTCATGACTTCCGTATCATCAACTTTTCTTTGCTATTGGTTTTTGCATATTCTGTACATTTGATGACCTGTTGGTTTGTCTCCAGGGTAGGGTGGGTGGGTTGTTTTGCCCATAGTTAATAGCTTCTACTTTTGTTTGATGACCTTTGGTTTGTCTTCAGGGTAGGGTGGGTGGGTTGTTTTGCCCATAGTTAATAGCTTCTACTTTCGTTTGATGACCTTTGGTTTGTCTTCAGGGTAGGGTGGGTGGGTTGTTTTGTCCATAGTTAATATATTCTACTTGTGTTTGATGACCTGTTGGTTTGTCTCCAGGGTAGGGTGGGTGGGTTGTTTTGTCCGTAGTTAATATCTTCTACTTTTGTTTGATGACCTTTGGTTTGTCTTCAGGGTAGGGTGGGTGGGTTGTTTTGTCCGTAGTTAATATCTTCTACTTTTGTTTGATGACCTTTGGTTTGTCTTCAGGGTAGGGTGGGTGAGTTGTTTTGTCCATAGTTAATATCTTCTACATGTGTTTGATGACCTTTGGTTTGTCTTCAGGGTAGGGTGGGTGTGAGTTGTTTTGTCCATAGTTAATATCTTCTACTTGTGTTTGACGACCTATTGGTTTGTCTTCAGGGTAGGGTGGGTGTGAGTTGTTTTGTCCATAGTTGTCGCGTGCAAGAAACCTTTTGAGTGTGTTACAGTAGAGACATGTGATGACCATGTGAGATTCTCTTTTTGCTGTGAATTTAATAGGATAATAAGTCTAATTATTATAAATTAGACTCTTGTGTCCCAGCCCATGATGCTGTGCACCAATGTTTTGTGTTTACATGCACCTGCTACAACTATATAATGGCGACCCTAAAGACCCTGTGTCCAAGCCCATGATGCCGTGCACCAATGTTTTGTGTTTACATGCACCTGCTACAACTATAATGGCGACCCTAAAGACCCTGTGTCCAAGCCCATGATGCCTTGTGTCAATGTTTTGATTTAGTGTTTACATGCACCTGCTAAAACTCCAATGTATAATGGCGACCCTAAAGACCCTGTGTCCAAGCCCATGATGCCATGCACCAATGTTTTGTGTTTACATGCACTGTCTTGATTAAACTATATAATATAAACTTTAATAAATAAAACACAATATATTTTTTGTCACAGTTGGTTCAGATAAATCACTATTGAATGGTCAAGGGGAGACTTTGCGAGACTCCGAGACAAGGCATTTTTTGCGAGCCTAAGATGCTTTTTCACCGATTTCCTTAGTTTTCAAATTTTTAGAGTCTGAGATGGCTTTTTGCGGGGGGAAAACGAGACTTTGAGACCCACAACATTTTTGAGACTCTGACTTTTTGTGGGGACCATTCGACACACTTTTTTTTGTCACAATTGGTTCAGATAAATCAATTAGGTTTTCCATTATTCTGAAACTTCCTTGAAAACTTGATTTTTGTAGCATGCAAGACATCATGGGATTGGGCCTAGGGTCTTCACGATGCCTTTTAATACACATTCTACCCACCTCTTGTTCTTATTTTACATGTCACTCCTGGAACTAATAAGTTATGGCAACACTTGCAAATTGTTCTTTTGATGGTGGGATCCCTGTGGTACAATAGGTTTGAGAGGTAAATTGGATTGGGGGAGGGAGCTGTGGGAACTATAGCTTTGAAGCTAATGTACCAATTGAAAATGAATATGTTTAAATAAAAAAAATAAAAAAATGAATATGATGATGATTATTAGTGTGACATACATGATGATGAAGATGTTGATGAAAACTATAAGATAAATATAAATTATTACATAATTATTATGTCTTTGTAAACACAAGCCCGCCTAGATTAGCTTTACTATTTGCGGGTACGTGTGTTACACTATATATATAATAATAATACCGGTAATAATAATAATAATCAATGTGAATAAACTGAACTGAAACTAAACTGAATAATAATCGGCTAAAACATTATTTTCACCAAAAGCATAATGTTAAAACTGCCACTGCACATGTAACACTCCGAAATAGAAGGCAACAACTGATAAAAACATGGGTAATAGTAGTGAGTCATGTACCTAGAAAGGTATTCTGCCCCTAGTTGGTTGACAATCGGCCATTAAACAGGCAACAGTCGGATGACAAATGGCCATAAAAGGGCTGTGATTTTCTACTATTACTTATCGAATTCATGAATAATTAATGAGGGAAATACAATAGAAATCATAAGCGTAGCAGACATCTGTAAATCGGATACAGAATCGTTCTCATTTGCATTCAACTTTAACTTGGATTTTCTCGGCCAAACTCTTTCCTATCATCCAAATTATAGTAAAACATTCACTTATACATCGTTGGATTCGATAAGTAATATACAATATTCGCGTCCGTTCTGTATGGGATTTACAAACTCTCGCCTACTGCTCGAGTTTGTAAATCCCATACAGATCGGCCGCTCATATTGTATATAGTACCAAAAGCATGTGTATATATATATGCATGTCTAACAGCTGTAAATCTTCCAGGCATATTTGTATTCAAATAAATCAAATAAAGTGACGCTTCTACCAGTTACGAGGGGGACGTGGGGGCTCGCGGTATTGCAGTATCCGTCGATTTTTTGTGTGATATTACAATATCTTTTATTTCGAGATGCAGTATTGCGATATTTGTCGACTTTGGCCTATGGTATTTGGTGAATTTCAAATGTCGGTATTCCAGTTGTTTCCAAAACAGTACCACTATGGGAAGTTTTACGTGTGACGTAGTGGCCGTCAAGATCTACAAAATGTTCGAGCTTACCTTTCAAAGTCTGTTAGTTTTTCTTCAAGCAACTAGATGACATTTGTTTGTTTGTTTATAAGTAACTTATATTTGACAGATATTTAGACTTCACCGATCTAAAATTGAAGTTTTGAGCAAGTAAAATGACGGTTTGACGGCCACTCGTGATCATTTTGACGTCAGAAGAAGATTCCATAAAACCTCCCATAGTTTCAAATTTCGATTTTTGATGCAGTATCATGCATACAGCTACAAATTGTACCTCCCAACATACCCCTCAGTGACGCCTTCAACATTTTTGACAAGTCTCTATTAAAAGGCATAACCTTAATAAGTAGCCACTTGCCCTTTCCCAGATGGCAGTGCTTTAAATTAATGGGGGTTTGACTATATAATGTATCATATACATTGTAATAATAATAATATAATAATATTAATAATAAGTAATATTATAATAATATTACTTTAATACTAAAATACTTACAGTTTGAGAGTTTGCTTGTGAGATATGGAATTCAGAGAGTCAATGTAAAAGCGTGCAAGGCCAGTGTTATTGGGATTACTTGCCAGTGTGACAGACGCAGCCTTCAAAATCAAACAAATATGTGCTCTGAGTTAATGTCTGATTCACAACCAAAAACTTCAAACAAGACAGTTTTACTTGGTATAGAAAGTTGATACGCTTAAATCCATCTCTTTGGGATACTGGTTTGTGCTTTTTACCCATTTTAGAGCAACATTTCTGAAGAATTTGACTTTTGCATTTTCATGGTCTTCACAAAAACTAGCTTCAGACAGGCGTTCCTTGAATGGCCGCGAGAAGAATGAGCGCTGAGCGATAACTGACTCACTAGGGTAGAGTGAAATGGAATTTGAACAATTATCTATTTCTTTAATATAGTATGAGCGAGTTCGAGCGAGTATTGTATCTTAATAATATTCCCTAGATTATCCATTTAATAAAAATATAATGCATTTAATTAAAGTCATAATATTTTGCTAGACAACACAGATTTATATCAATTTTACCAAAGTTCACCCTAGTCCACCCCACAAAGTATTTGTTAGTCAACATGGCGGACAAACGTGTGGTTGAGAATGAACGTTAAAAACTTGCTGTTTGACAGAAGATTATGCTTTGTCAATGCTATATTTACCGTAAGTATCTACCTAACTTACTTATATTTGTTTCTGGTTCATAAATAACCGTCTTTGGGGTATTTTTCACAGAATCTCGCCATTTGACTTTGAGAGTTCTCAAACTCAGTGCCGGGTCTCGCGTGCTGAGAATCCTTGCAAAATCTGTACAAAAAAGAGGATACAATTACTGTGACAATGTACGGGCATTTCAGCATAGGAGTCCTTTATCTACTTTATCAAGGAAATATGAAGCTGCTTTTCAAAAGGTATGTCCATGAAATAATATGAATTTCCTTTACGCTCGCCACAGGGGTCCCGCAAAGAAATAAGTTACGTCATGACATCTCGATCTGATACAACACAGCCGCTCGTGTTGTGAAAACTACTTCCAAACGGCCTGAGTTTGTTGATTTAGCAACCATGTGCGAACTACGGAACGATCTTGTCTCGTCGAAACAATATTTTGCCGAGCTTGTTTTAAATTTCTTGCAAAACGTGAATTCGAAATCAAAATCGTAGCAGAGCTTGTATTTCTGATTCGAAATCGTCTTCATTTACATAGACTTTAACTTTGATTTTCTTGGCCAAACTCACTGGTATCTTGAAAATTATTGTAGAACATGATTTTATTCATCTGTGCATATGATAAGTTCGACACAATCGCCTGCGTCTCGACATTGTAATATTTTGTTCTGGTTTCGGTGAGTTTAATTTATGCAAATAATGCGATTACCAGCAAGCTGACCAATCAGCTTCTTTGACCAGAATCGGGTCAAAAATGATGTCACAGTACAGGATTTCTGCTCTCACAATGCAGACGCTTCTTTGCAGGAGACCCCTGTGGCGAGCGCCAAAAAGCGTCTGTATTTGCAGGCTACTTTACACACCAGGCTTTATATCATTTCTTGTTCTGCAAATACTCCGGGAAATACTGAGTACTGTGTACGTAGTGTACGTAACATTGTACATCTCTTATGACTGCACATCCTCCTACAGTAGAGTACAAACCATATGTCTGTGAAACAGTACTATTACTAAATAGTACTAAATAGTGTTATCTCTATTGTTTTCTATTGTTTCATCAGTGCTATTTAGTACTAATTAGTTAGTACTGTTTCACGGACATATGGTTTGTACTCTATTATCTTTATTATTTCATAGAAGTTTTATGATTTTGTTTATCATTAAAAAATATAATAAAATATACCTTCAAATAATTTATTTTAAACTTATTTGAAAATTCATGTAAGCTATTCTGTTCTTTATCTATTTTTTCCCCTCCAATAATCTGACAGCTCATTGCTAGGACAGCCAGCACAACTATAGATAAAAGCCTACCTAAAAACACAGCAGCAATAAAGAAGGCAGTTGAAGAAGATGAGGAAGTATGGCGGCAACAAAAAGTAGAACTCAAGTTACTACCAGGATACTACATGAGACTGGCCAAAATACGCTTAACAGGTACTGGACTGATTGGTTTTGGGGATGCATTTTGCTGTGCAATGAGTAAATGTTTGACTATGCTTCATTGGAATGCATTCTCTATATGTCATCTCAAATAGGCCTATAATGTGCTCTGTTTCAACAAGACTTAGTGTATACAGTCAAACCTCTCCACAACCTCCACCTTGGGGAAGGTTCATTTAATTTGACGAGGGGTGGCATGAAGATGTTTAGGGGAGGTCTAATTTTTTTTTTGAGGATATGAAGAGGGGGGCCTTTAAATTTGTTCATTCCTATTCCAATATCAACTTTTTATTTTATTTTTATTTTTCAAAAAATCAGTATAATAGGGTATAATATATGTATATTTATAAACACAAGTATAGAGTATACTGCACAAAACATAAACAATAATTATATGGAAGTTCTTTCTAAACAAATTATTGTCATCACTTCATGGACTCAGGATTCAGTGTCCACATTTTCTTCAGAAGAGTCTGACTCAGTACCACCTGAAGATTTCTCTTTTGCTTGGATTTTCCTTGCCTTTAAAATATCTAAAACTCCTTTTGTTTGCTATTTATATTTATGAGATATTCAAATAAAACGATTTGATTTTCCCCATTGAATTCAGAGCGCGCGCTATGCCGATGACGTGAGCGTGTATCCATGGGCACGAGCGTGTGTCCGTGGGCTTACGGACACACGCTAACCATTCATCAGGGGTCGGGTATACTGGGTAACCTTCTTATTGGGTGGGACGTGGTGTAATGTATTTTAAAGGGGACTTCGTGTCCTATTGTACAACACCTGCCTTATGGGCGAATCTTGAAAATAAAAAAATAAAAAATAAAAATAACCAACCAATCAGAGTGTGCGTTATATCATACCTATGTTATAATAATTAATATTGTTTGCATTGCTACACAACCTCTGGAGACAAAAGTCGTGACTTGCCGTTTGCATTCTAGACATGAATACTTTACAGTTAATATTTTTTTTCATATTTGGAAAAACAAATAAGTAATAAATATCATGTAATTTAATAATAATAATGATATTAATTCAGCTTATCCACTAGGTGGCTCTTCATCTGATATAATACAGTCCAACCCCTACTAACGGCCACCTCCCCACAACGGCCACCTCTCTGTAATGGCCAGGGTTTTTTTTTCATATTTTTTTATTATTAGTAATATTGTTAAGCGCTATTGGTTTGAATTTGAAAACATGAAATTTTCAGAGCCCCCCATTTGTGAACTTGTCAATTTTTGGGTCCTCCTCCTAATGTGTAGTAAAAAATGAACACCCCCCTTCTTCTGGTGATTGTAAAGTACAGCAAGATAAAATATCACAAATAAATCCACAGTAATTAATGTACATACCATGCTCAGGGCCGTAGCTGCCAGTTTTTGAGTGGCCCTGTCAATTTTTGAGTGGTTCGGTTTTCAAGCTTTGTTTTTCATATATAATATCCGAATAATTAAAAATGTAAATAAATTGAAACTGTTTGATTCGAAAAGTGAAACCGGACCAACCGTATTGGCAGCTACGGCCCTGATGCTGTACAGCAAGATTTTGTGTAGCAGCTAAACTCAGGACACATCAGAGAGACACAGGTGGTGGTTATATATAATGGTGCCAGATAAATATGTCAAGCAACCTGGAATGGACACTTTGGGGAAGTGAACAAGCCGTTTGAGAAAACATTAAGTGCTAGAAAGCTAGGGAGTATAACACTTCTTCCAAGATTCCACATGTATTAAAAGGTTTTAGAATATCTCATAAATATAAATAGCAAACAAAAGGAGTTTTAGATATTTTAAAGGCAAGGAAAATCCAAGCAAAAGAGAAATCTTCAGGTGGTACTGAGTCAGACTCTTCTGAAGAAAATGTGGACACTGAATCCTGAGTCCATGAAGTGATGACAATAATTTGTTTAGAAAGAAACTCTGAATTCATATATAGTATTTGTTTTCTAACTGAATTTTAAAAAATATGTGTCAGCATACTTGCATATAACTTGTGTTATAAAAAAAATAAAAATATACATATATTATACCCTATTATACTGATTTTTTGAAAAATAAAAAATAAAAATAAAAAGTTGATATTGGCATAGGAATGAACAAATTTAAAGGCCCCCCTCTTCATATCCTCAAAAAAAATTAGATATCCCCTAAACATCTTCCTCCACCCCTCGTCAAATTAAATGAACCTTCCCCAAAAAGGTTCAGAGCTTTGAAGTATACACTAAAAGTCTAGTTGTCCAAACAGAGCACATTACAGCTAAGACCAAAGTGGTAACATCCATTATATTTCTTTCAGGTTTGGTATATATTGAAAACAATGTTGGATATGCTTTAGCTCCAGCGCCAATGCATATAGATACATTCTTGTGGATGTCAGTAGGAACTCTTTTATATATCAATCAGCAAAATGCAAGCTCAATCAGTTACCAATTGTTCCATTTTAATTATTTTCTTTGTTTGTGTACTTGTATTATTATTTATTGGGCACAGCTATAACTGGTCTTCCTGTGTTAAAAATGGGCTTCCTGTGTTATAAAATGGTTCCCTGTGCTATAAACTGGGCTTCCTGTGTTATAACTGGGCTTCCTGTGTCATAACTGGGCTTCCTGTGTTATAACCGGGTTTCCTGTGTTATAACTGGGCTTCCTGTGTTATAACTGGGCTTCCTGTGTTATAACTGGGATTCCTGTGTTATAACTGGCTTTCATGTGTTGTTTAACTGGGCTTCCTGTGTTACAAAATGTTTCCTGTGTTATAACTGGGCTTCCTGTGTTATAACTGGGCTGGGCTCCTGTGTTATATCTGGTTTCAAATGTGTTTATAAAAACTGGGCTTCCTGTGTTATAACTGGGCTTCCTGTGTTATAACTGGGCTTCCTGTGTTATAACTGGGCTTCCTGTGTTATATCTGGGTTTCATGTGTTATAACTGGGCTTCCTGTGTTATAACTGGGCTTCCTGTGTTATAACTGGGCTTCCTGTGTTATAACTGGGCTTCCTGTGTTATAACTGGGCTTCCTGTGTTATAACTGGGCTTCCTGTGTTATATCTGGGTTTCATGTGTTATAACTGGGCTTCCTGTGTTAAAATTCTAAATTATTTACATTTTGCAAATTTATTTTTTTAGTGGTTGGAAATTCCTTTTGATTCTCAAATGTCAAGAACTAAGAATCGTGTATTAGTCAAAGGACTTCTAAGGTGAGATTAATGTTGTCTATTCCCAGGGGGGTGGTACTTAGGTATAAGAGTGATGAAAAATATACTTTCCTTTTAAATATCCCCCCCTCCCTCCCCTCCCCACAAAGTGTCTATTACTATACATGTTACATACTGTATGAGGAACTAGCTGTCCTTTCTGTTTCAGCTCATTTCATGTGTTCACGTTTGGTGTAATAACGGGAACCCTTGGTGTGACTACTTTGTTAACACAGGTCAATGGCTTGACAGCTCTTTTAGGTATGTACTCGTATCAATAACTAATGTTATTTTAAAACTTATTATGAATTTGACTGTAAATTGAAATGTGATTGCTTTGGAGCTTTTGGTGTTAATAACATGATATTGATTGATAGATGAAATCGGCTAATGCAATGTTTACATTCTTTAATCCAATTCAAAACTTTTGGAAATAAGAGCTTTTTGTTCCAAACATTTCCATGTCAACGCTCTATTGAAATCAAAATACAACAGACAAAGAACCGTATTCCCAAAAGATTTGAAATGGGTCAAAGAATGTAAACATTGCATTGGCTGATTTGATTGTAGTAAGCAGCAAAATATTGATTTACTGATTAGTTAGAAAACAACCATGAAACTTCACAACATTATCTTGTTTTTCAGTTATTTATGACCATTGCATATCTTTATCCTAACAAATCTGTCATATTAATTCTGTAGGTGCAGCCAACTTTCTCCTGTATACCAGTATATACACTCCGTTAAAGCGATTAAACATTGTTAATACATGGTTGGGGTCAGCGGTGGGAGGGATTCCACCACTCATGGGATGGGCAGCATGTACAGGAACTCTTGAGCCAGGAGCATTCATGCTAGCTGGTATACTATATTCCTGGCAGTTCCCACACTTTAATGCACTCAGCTGGAACCTTAGACCAGACTACTCCAGAGGTCAGTCAAATACCAATGTATAATTGTACAGTAGAGTGATTGCAATAAACCTGTGAAATAAAATTCAGATGCTAGTGTGTATTACATGTAGTTTAATAAACACAAAAGAAAACAATGGAAATACGGTCTACTAGTGTCTATTAGTCTACTAACTGTTTTGCAGGTTTATTGCAATCACTCTAGTACGTAGAGTAGTACGTAGAGTAGTATGTAGAGTATGTACGTAGAGTAGTACGTAGAGTAGTACGTAGAGTAGTATAAGTGGGCTTACGTAGTTAGTACGTAGAGTAGTACGTAGAGTATGTACGTAGAGTAGTACGTAGAGTAGTACGTAGAGTAGTACGTAGAGTAGTACGTAGAGTAACGTAGGTAGTACTGTAGTACGTGCTACTATGGATGGCTACTGAACAATATTATTCCCCAAAGTGAAGGTGAGTCTTTCCTAGTCTTGTAAAGCGCTTTAGAATATTTATAATTTTAGCGCTATATAAATTTTCAATTATTATTATTATTATTATGAGTAGTGGTGGATATCCTTTTGAGCCCCAAATCCTCGAGCGGCAAGGTAAATATTCACCACTAAGGACCGACACTGAGGGGAGATAATGTTTTTCTATTTACCAAATCAGTTGGATAAAAAAAGAGCACTTTATTAAACAAACAAGACGCTCAATGAGTCGTTTTACTCGGGCATTATGACAAATTGTCTAGGAAAAGGAATCGTAAAAACTGTACTTCAAAAACTAGCTGTCCTTCAAAGCAAATAGGCCATCATCAACGCCACGGACTAAGCAAGTTCAATGTACGAAATTCGGGGTTAACTCCGAGTCGAACGTATAACACTTTTATGTTTCCAACTTGAAGGAAAGAAACGCTCCTCTCACATATGTCACAGCTGTGACTAAAGATTAAAGCCCATACTAAATGTTACTTGCTTTGGAGTTTTGGTGTTAATCTCTCATTTGCTTCGTTTGCTTCGCGATAAATACGCTAAAGTTACACCATACCAGAAGTCATAATAGACAAAGGAGATACTTACAGAAAATAGCTTTTTGTTCCAGCTAGGTTCCTCATGTTGTACGCTGTATCTCCTGTCAAAATTACAACTTCTGGTACCGTATTAACTTTAGCGTATTTATCGGTCAAAGCAAACGAAAACAAAGGCATTGAGAATTTTGAACTAGCGAGTAGCAAAGTATGGGCTTTACTCTTTAGTCAACAGCGTGAAACATATGTGAGAGGAGCGTTTCTTTTCCTTCAAGTTGGAAACATTGTTTTCCTACTTAAAACTCTCTCTTTGATATAGAAAAATTCTATTTTTGCAGCATTAACACAATAAAAAATATAAACAGAATGTAAACAAGGATTGTCGACTTCATTTTCGCCTCAGATTTGCCGTGTTCTTCTTGATGCGATTTCAAAGTTGTTTTCTCACCTTTGGGTCAGCCATGTTGGAATCACACTTCTGGGATCAGTGTACATCTGGCTTCAAGTAATTGTGGTTCATGCTACAGTTGGCTAGGCAGTTCCTGGCAGAGTTCACATTTAAGTCACTCAGCTGAGTTCATTTGTATTATAGTTCTTGAGGTCATTTGATTTGCTTTTGATAAGTGTACATGTAAAAGCCCTGTCGCAAAAACCTGTTTTAAAGTAAAATTCAGATGCTAGTGTGTATGCGTTTGTATGTGAGAGCGTATTTAAAAGGAACAATGGAAATGGATGGCTTGCCTTGGATATTAGTCTAATAACTGTTTGCACAGGTTTAACTGCAATCTTTTACTTCTAGTCGTCGAATACGATAGACTAGCACTATCAGTATCTGCCCTGAGCGAACAATACTTCTATTTTACATGTAGTTGTAGACCATGAATATAGTAGTATTAAAGTACTACTTTGGTATGTACCCCAAATTTCGTACATTGACCTTGTTTAGCTTTGCTTTAATTGATGAAGTTAGAAGTATAGATTAGTACGAGAGTAGTACGTCTGAGTAGTTCAAACGTCGAATCGAATAAACATCCATCATTATAAATCTAGAGAAATGTGTTTCGTTTTATTATGCCGTATACTTTTTAAAGGTTATTCACGGCGCGTGACGACAGTCAGGCAGCAAGCAAAGCGATATTAGCTATACTAAACAAAATCTACTGAAAAATCAAACCCTTGCTCTCTAGCTTCAGAGACATAATACGAAGCTGCTCAGTAACGGATTATTAACGACATGTTGCTTTACAAAACTAAGATTCATAATCCCTTGAGTGAAGGTGAGTAGTGGTGGTTTGTCTTTTCTTATCTGCTGAGTAATCTTGAAACTCGATACGGTTAATATACGTCACATACTTTCGTCATTCTTGAGGGGGATACTACTACTAGAATTTCGCATTTTATCAGTTCGGGCTTCCTTCGGAAGAGATTAAACAAATAAATTCGGAGACTGTAGCGCCCAGGGGGGGTACTCAGGGGTATCAGTGACGGGAAGGTACGAATGAGGCCAAACTCAATTACGCAAAATCAAGACCCAAAAAAAGTCCAACGCCCCACAACGTAACCCCCCAAAAGTCCATCTTTTCTCTGCATAAAATCAAGAACGGTAGGATATCATTTTTATCAACCCCCCAAAAAGTCTTTGCCAAAATCTTTATATCAAAAAAAGTCCACCAGAAAATTGCTAACCCCCAAAAAGTCCCAAGCTGCGAATTTCAAACCCCAAAAAGGTCTTCGCACCTCCCCGTCACTGATACCCCTGAGTACCCCCCCTGGGCTGTAGCGAAACCGCAAGATGCCATTTTGAATCTCGTCCCAAAACAGTGAATAGCCAAGGATATTCCGAGTTACGGGAGCCAATCAAAGTGCGCCAAAATTGCTATCCATGGACTTGGTAAATACTAAAAAGCCTTATTCTCCTCCACAAGCCATCTCTTCCGGGATCCCTTACTCTATTGAGAGTGAGAGGGATTGCACCCATTCTCTCTCAGTTAACAATCTGATAGGAAGAGAAACAAGAAAAAGATTTGAGAGTTCTCTTCTTACCTTGACTGTTTTATTGACCTCTTCAATATTGTCATTTCAAAACACTGATTTGAGATTATTTTAAACCTTACCCTAGCTGGTTATCGTATGATGTGTGTAACAGACCCTGCCTTGTGTCGCCGAGTAGCTCTACGTCATAGCCTGTACCTGATTGGTCTATGTACATTTTTACCTGTATGTGATGTTACAACGTGGTGGTTGGCCGCAGATTCTCTACCACTTAATGTTTACCTAGCATGGTTGGCATGGAGATTCTACAAACAATCTGACAGTAAATCATCTAGAGAACTGTTTCGCTTCAGTCTGTTACATTTACCAGTGTTGATGTTACTGATAATGCTTCACAAGAAACCCAAGAAAGGGGACAGAGATGCCATGGAAACACTTGATGTCACCATGGAAACACTTGATGTTGCCATAGAAACCTAGTCGTGTTAGAATTCTTGGTTGAGAAAATTATTGTGGAATTTATTTCTAGATGTGGGCTTCCTGTGGTGTGACCACAGGAATCCCAAGAGCTCTATTCTTCTTCATATGACATTAGTAAAACTGATTTGAGGAATGGGCAATATATATAAGAAATTCTGATTCATTTTATTGAAGCTTTAACAAGAAGAACTAAAGAAGAAGAATATTATTATTAGTCGGCCTTCCCGACTCTAAAAATGCAGGCCGTTCGTCTTCTTTGACCCCAAATTGTGAACTGGGTTCTACAGCGCATGCACTTGATAGATTTGCTGTGAGGATCGACCTGGTCTATGGAGTCATTCGAATCATTCCATGAACGCTCTCTTCGGCTCTCATGCATGGTTAATTATTTGTTTTTATTTACTGTGTGTATTGTATTTTACCACATCTATTTTACATTATTTACTCTAGTGCTACTTAAAAGTACTTTGTAGATGCATTTCTCAACAATTTAATAGTATAGCCAACCGCTTCGAACCTACTTCACGCATATCCAAGAGACCCGGGAAGAGAATATCAGTTGGACTTGGAACTTTTCTGTCTTAAAGTGTATTTCTATCAGATGTCCGTGGCTTAGTTGGTGAAATCGAGGAAATCATGTTTATATGAACATGTTTTGAAATCGAAACGTGGCCCAGAATATGAAATGTTGTTCGTAGTGAAAAATAAATGCACCACAGATGTTCACTAACTATTGAAATTTAGTCTTTGGCTATATTTACAATTCCATACTCGTAATACAGAAGAGAAAATCTGCTTGATATGAATATTGAAGTCAATCTAATTAGTTATGCATGCATGTTTTACCGAGTCACGCAACCAGTGACAAAACACTTTTAGTCACGCTGCCGTGCATGCCTATATTTGCACTATTTTCTGAAATGTAGTTCTTTGGCTAAAATATAAAGGTTTTTAGTGGTACTTCTTGATCAATCATTGTGAGTTGATATTGTTCTATTATTCTGTTTTACAGTACATTAGGTAATGGGCTCAAACTACTTCTGTATATGACGATATCAATGAAGTTTTTAGGTTTCACACTACAAGGTTCATTTAAGCTGGACTTCACGCTAACTATAATTATAGTGTCTAGTATTATTATTAAAATAATTAGTTACTTCTTATTATGTAAGAGATAAATACCGAGAACGGAGGCAATAAGCCATATAAATCCCGAGGGCCGTAGGCCCGAGGGATTTATAGGCTTATTGCCGACGTTCGAGGTATTTATCTGACTTAGTTTACATTTGACAAGGTTTTCGCACAAAGCAATCTGAGGCATTTTCTGGTATTTTTTGGAGTGTTATTTAGCATGAATACTATGAATAGCATGAATACTATGAGTAGAATTGAATATCACTTGCTCATTATGAATTCACCGGGATGTATCCATATACAACCCAGGGCTGTATATGGATACATCCCGGTGAATTCATAATGAGCAATTCAATTCAATTCTATTGTTCAACCGGTCAATACCGGAGATAAAACCCTATGAATAACAAAGAAAACCGTGTCAAATGTAAACTAAGTGAGATTGATACCCTGAAAGACAATAATATTATTATGGCCACTTGGTCATTTGAACATTCACAGTAGATTGTGCTTTTAATTATGTACCATTTGTACATTAATGATAAATATACAATAATTTCTTAATATGACGGCCCATTTCGATGGACATATATGCAGCATGTATTATAATAAAATTGCCATGAATATTTTACTGTTGTTATATCTTCATTCATAATAACATAATAATAGTAAATACCATAAACTGCCGCTGATAAGCTCCCCCATTTATAAGTCCCCCCCCCCCCCCCCCCCCGGTTATAGGCCCATATACTTTCAAACAAAACAAATTGCCAGTTATAAGCCCTTCCGAATATAAGCCTCCCTCTATGTTTCCTTGTTTCCTTAATATAAACATTTTCACAGAACACGGTATAACTTCAAATTGAAAATTAGGACAGATTGTGGAACAAGATACAGTTTTGAATTTTGTTCCAAATATTGAAATTATCATGAGTTTATTGTACATTTTAAGTAAAGACCAGTAGATTGAAAACGTATTTTGATACTGCTATCCTGTCTTAACTTATCAGCTGATTTCGAAACGTTTTTTTAATTCCGGTTATAAGCCCTCCCTGATATAAGCCCACCCAAAAACCCTTACGAACTTGTATACGCCCAGGGCTTATAAGCGGCATTTATTATAGTTCATTGGTGCTTTACATGAATGTATACTAATCTAATTACAGTAAGTAGAGTGCAAACCATATGTCCGTGAAACAATACTAACTAATTAGTACTAAATAGCACTGATGAAACAATAGAAAACAATGGAGATAACACTATTTAGTACTATTTAGTAATAGTACTATTTCACGGACATATGGCTTGCACTCTATAATATTAGCTGTAATATTATGTACAATTGCAATACAATAATCTAAATTGTTTTCTCTATTTTCACATTTTTGTACAATTTTCTACCCAACTAGTTCAGCCATTGGTTGCTATGGTAACCACTTAGGTGTCCAGTAATACATGCATCGTTGGGTAAATACCAGTATCATTTAATCCATGAAGAAAATATTATTGAAGTGAGTTGTACTTAGTCTCTTTACTTCCTCTGAAAGAGAGAAAAGAAAAGCCTGTCATTCATTTTGTTTGTCCTCCTTTATAGTGGGAGCTTGTGGGAAATGATAGAAGAGAATAAATAGCAAACTGGGAATGAATGATGGGAATATTCTATTCAGCTCACCATTGATTTCTATAAGATTAGCACTCTTTTGGTTCAGGATAACAAAGAATTCTCTCTGATCTGACTTTCGTCCAACAACCCAACAATCTGTCATGGTCTTCACATATGTTTCACCATCTTCTTGGAAGCTACATGTAGAGAATGATTGAGTACTACAATGGTGGTGGTGATGATAGTAATGATGGTGATGTCACTATTGAAGGTGATGCTGTTGGTAGTCATGGTATTGATGGTGATTATGTTAGTAATGATAGTGATGATTGAATGAATGATGGTAGTGATGATGGTAGCATCTACTTGATGGTTGTTAATGATGGCAGTGGTGGTAGTAATGATGATGATGGTAGTAATGATAGTGATGATTGTATTCATGATGATAGTGATGATTGAATGAATGATGGTAGTGATGATGGTAGCATCTACTTGATGGTTGTTAATGATGGCAGTGGTGGTAGTAATGGTGATGATGGTAGTAATGATAGTGATGATTGTATTCATGATGATAGTGATGATTGAATGAATGATGGTAGTGATGATGGTAGCATCTACTTGATGGTTAATGATGGCAGTGGTGGTAGTAATGATGATGATGGTAGTAATGATAGTGATGATTGTATTCATGATGATAGTGATGATTGTAATCATGATGGTAGTGATGATGGTAGCATCTACTTGATGGTTGTTAATGATGGCAGTGGTGGTAGTAATGGTGATGATGGTAGTAATGATAGTGATGATTGTATTCATGATGATAGTGATGATTGAATGAATGATGGTAGCATCTACTTGATGGTTGTTAATGATGGCAGTGGTGGTAGTAATGGTGATGATGGTAGTAATGATAGTGATGATTGTATTCATGATGATAGTGATGATTGTATTCATGATGATAGTGATGATTGAATGAATGATGTAGTGATGATGGTAGCATCTACTTGATGGTTGTTAATGATGGCAGTGGTGGTAGTAATGGTGATGATGGTAGTAATGATAGTGATGATTGTATTCATGATGATAGTGATGATTGAATGAATGATGGTAGTGATGATGGTAGCATCTACTTGATGGTTGTTAATGATGGCAGTGGTGGTAGTAATGGTGATGATGGTAGTAATAATGATGGTAGTGGTAATGATAATTATGGTATCTAGTGATGGTGATAATAGCAGTAGTGTTGATGTCTTTACCTTTTAAAATCAGCACTGATATCAGCCATAAGTCTCATTATCTCTGGTGCAATTCCTGAGCCAGAGGATTTTCTGTTGTGAATGGAAGACTTCTGGGCCAGATTCATATGGTTAAAGTAGATGTATCGATACTGTTGCTCTGAACTACAAACAAAACAAGTCATAAAGAATGTACTATACGTAGCTTCTCAATCATGCTGACTAGGACATGGGCTTAGGGTACAAGATTGCAGGAACATTTGATAAGAATTCATGTGGTTTGGAAATCCCCTCAGCATTGAAAGTCTATAGAGTCGTTTTCGTATGAGTGGGAAACCTACGGCATGGAGTTACGGTCACGGTACGGAATCGAAGACTTTCTATTCAACCAATCACAGCATGCAAAATCATCGCTCAACCAATCAGAATGCTTGGATATGGCATAGCACCACTGCACGATACGAACTGTACCATAACTATTTCCCACTCATACAAAAACGACTCTATTTGTATGTTGCTACTCTAATTAAAGTACTTACTTTAATGACTTCTTTGCTGTTTGTTCACAAATGATGTTTGCCAAGTTGGTCAGTTGTGGACCTATAAAACTGTCCAGCTTTTTGTAGAAGTCTAGGTTTGGCGGGGGTGCTGAAATGAAGCACAAGAATCAGTTAATAAGCTCAGACGACATCCTGATAGCTGTGCCAAGAACTGCAATGTCTTCAGTCTTACCAGATATAAGCAAGCATATGGTTGCATCTAAAGCCTGTGAAAGCAACAGTGTTTCAGAATAAGGAATGTGTAACTGGTTTTCATTACCAAGAACCAGGCTATAATTATATTGTAATTTCCATGTTCTTCTGACAGGGCTGTATGGTTACAATATAACACAAACTATAAAATAGACTTCAAAAGTAGCAAGAGCCGTATACGATTACCCTGCCAGAAAACGTTGGATCTGTGATAGATCTAAATGGTCAAAAGTGACTATATTTCGGCTAGCCAGACTAGCCTTCATCAGGTTATGGAGAGATACAAAGAAGTGCAAATATATAGGGGGTGATTACACAATATAAACACAAATAGTGAATGACCAATGACATGAAAGTATTACAACATGTACCATATCTAAAGATGAAAAGATAGAGGGGCTACATTACAATTCATCACGTTTATTAAGACCTAAAGGTTCCCTGGGTGAAGAAATTAGTACAAGAGGGATTAGCTGTAAATCAGTTGTGGAATGGTCAGGGTTAGAGAGAAAATGTTCAGAAACGGAAGTAGGGTTAGATTTGAGGTTGGGTTTGTCAATTAGTCGTCTGTGTTCATTAAATCTGTCCTTTAGTCGTTGTTTAGTTTCTCCGATGTATTGTAAATGGCAGCGGTTACATTGTAGATCATGTACTGTATATTAAGTTTTTAGAATCACAACTGATGTGAGATTTTATGAAGCGGGTTTTGCCAGTGTAATGGAATGTGTATTCACTATTTTTGTTTATATTGTGTAATTACCCCCTACATGTATATATTTGCACTTCTTTGTATCTCTCCATAACCTGATGAAGGCTAGTCTGGCTAGCCAAAATATAGTCACTTAAACAAAATACGCTGTACTGGTCTTGCTGAGTCTTTGGACTATCATTCGATTAGTTTATAGTAGAGTAACTAAGTCAAACCAGGCTTGAAGAAGATGAAAGGAAAACATACCTTGTAGCACACTAAGAGTAGTTCTTGTTGTTCACTGTCTGTGTTTACAAACACGCGGGGTGGTTTTCTTGGTGTAGGAATGTCTTTCAACTCAGCAGGTCCTGTAATGAACCTAGCACAACATGTTTACTTGTCATCAATTTTGTTTTCAATGCTGCATGGGATATTGCATGGATAGATGGGAAGATGAACAAACAATTGACAATCGATTGTCCATCCACTTAATAATATAATTAATAATTGCATTCATGTGCATATATATATCCATCCCATGTTCCCCTTTATCCATTCTTCCATCCATTCTCCCATTCATTCATCTATTCATCAACCCATCCATCTCATTCATCCATCTATCCATTCATTCACCCATCCATTCATCCTATCATTCATTCATTCATCCATTCATTCATTCACCCATCCATTCACCGCATCCATCCATCCATTCATTCACCCCATCCATCCATCCATTCATCTATTCTCCCATTCATCTATTCATCAACCCATTCATCCATCCATCCATCTATCCATCCATTCATTCATCTATTCATTAACCCATCCATTCATCCATCCATTCATCCATCCATTCATCCATCCATTCATTCACCCATCCATTCACCGCATCCATCCATTCATTCATTCATCCACCCATCCATTCAATTGATCATCCATCCATCCATTCCTCCCATTCATTCATCTATTCATCAACCCATCCATCCATCTATCCATTCATTCACCCATCCATTCATTCATCCATTCATTCATCCAATAAATACCTTCCATGATGAGATTTAGGTTGTACCACCACATAGCCTTGAGATGATTTAGAATGATCTCCTAACTGCAAACACAAAGGCATAAGTCTCAGATTACACGAGAGGGATACTCAAGGGAATGTAGTGAATGTGAATGAATTTAATTTAATAATTTTTATACATATTTTTGTATATTTAATTTTATATTTTATAGATATTAGTTTCATATATTTTATTATTAGTAATATTGTTAAGCGCTATTGGTTTTTTAGAAGAAATAACGCTATATAAATAAAGATTATTATTATTATTAGTGTACTATGTACCTCTGCATCTATAGTGGATGGAAATAAACTTGTAACAAGATACTTGAACAGAATTCTCATGTCTTCTTGTTCCAATCCACTCCTTGTAAAGAAACCATCAAATAGCGGATTATTTTATTGACACTCTTCACCACAGTTATAGACCACGAGAAGGTAAATACTTACCATACTAATTTATCTGAATATAAAAATGCTGTATACTTTACTTGGCTGGAGTGACATGAAAAAGAAGAAACATTGATAAGTAGTAATAACAATAATAATGGTAAGTGTTTTGGTATAAGAATAGAAATATGATATAATAAAAAATCATTGTAAGAATGTAAAACTCTACTGAAAAGATAGAACTAAAAAAATTCACCATACTGTAATAATAATAATAATAATAATAATAATAATAATAATATTTATAAGAAAGACAAACGCAAGGAAATTACGACGTTTGGACATCATCCGATGTCATTATCAAGTGAGTTTAATTTGAATAGCAAATAAAATATAAGGCAGTTCATGGTTGGTCCGTGTAACACTCCACAATTGAATTTTCTATTGGAAATCTTAAAACCAAAATACAAAATTGCTCATGTTTTAAGATTTTTGATTATTACAAACTAAATTCAAAATTCAATATTGCTACGTTTTTGTATATTCAAACTTTAGAATTAAGTTCAAAAATCTTAAAAGCAAACAAAATCACATATTTTTTAATTTTGAAAAACAAAAAAAGAGCTAATTGATTATTGACAAAATCTTTGTAATTTCGCTTTTTTTAAGTTTCACTGAAAGATGGAAGCTCCCTTTGGGGGAAGGGTCAAAGGAGCTGTTGGTCAAGAGAGGACAATATATTTATATGCCACCCCACCCATATATGTTACTTTTTAACCAAGGTACACCCGCTCCCACGACTGAACTTCTGGTGCACATGTCATAATCTACAAACGTGAAAAATCATTTTCGACCAATCATAGCTCTCCATTTTGTCAGCCAACTTCTCATTTTGAACTACATGGATCTTATGTCCAGCATATGCTGCAAAATATGGAGTCGGATTTCGAAGTCTTTCCGTGTCCCATCGCCTTTGTGCCTGATAAAATGGAGTTGTTTTGCTAAGCTTTGCGGCCGAACCACTCGTTCCCCAAGATTATAACCCCTAGAACGAAGGAGAGTTAATATTCTTCTACCGTATGTATGCCCAACCTGTAAAAGAACTATTAGAATCGTTCAATGAACTTGGTACTACTGAAGTGGAACCCGGCCTTACGGACATGCAGTTAATACAGACACCCGGTTAATACGGACACCCGGTTAATACGGACACCAGATAATACGGATATGTTGTTCTGTCCCGGCTGAAACACATACAAATGCCTATAAAATATACCTGTTTCATACGTACAACGGATAATACGGACAACGGACACTTTTTCCTCTCCCAATATGCCCATTTTCATACAAAGTCTACCCGGTTACACTTTATTTTCTCAAGACAACGACAATGTGTAAATTGATCGCTTATATTACATGCGATCAGAGATTCAAGTATTCAATAGCAATTCAAGTAGCTGAATAGCAATGTATTACACAATCGCGAGTGACGTAAATTGACCAACCCGGTTAATACGGACACTGCGCGGTCTCGTCCCGATGGTGTCCGTATTAACCGGGTTCCATTGTATTGAAAGTGAACTCTCGTTATAACACACATCCTCAGGACCGTCATTTGTTGTCCGTATAAATAGCGAGAGTCCGTTATTTTCAGTCATTGCAGTATTAATTTTTGCCGGAGATCTAACCGGCCTGTCCGTATTAGCGAGGTGTCCGTAATAAGGGGGTCCTCAAGGCGAGAGTTGACTGAGTAGCAGAGTAGGCGGTTATACTTGATGTACTGTGCTATCAACCTGTTCTTGTGACATAGCACCATAATCAAATCTGTGGATTCCATTTCCTGCTACAAAAGAGTTCTATGATTTCCCTTGAAAATCCTCACTTATCATGCTGGTTACTAAGCAAATATTCTGAAACTTGCTTATATTTAAACTTCTTTTCAGTTGTGGGAGAGGGTGTACCTTGGTTGAAAAGTAACATATATGGGTGGGGTGGCATATAAATATATTGTCCTCTCTTGACCAACAGCTCCTTTGACCCCTCCCCTAAAGGGAGCTTCCATCTTTTGAAACTTAAAAAAGTGAAATTACAAAGATTTTGTAAATTGAAATCACGTTCAAATAAATAATAATCAATTAGCTCTTTTTTGTTTTCCGTTCTGCTTTCAAAATTAAAAATATGTAATTTTGTGTGCTTTTAAGATTTTTGAACTTAATTCTAAAGTTTGAATATACAAAAACGTAGCAATTTTGAATCTTGAATTTAGTTTGTAATAATCAAAATTCTTAAAACATGAGCAATTTTGTATTTTGGTTTTAAGATTTCCAATAGAAAATTCAATTGTGGAGTGTTACACGTACCATGGTTGATTGAATTGTTACAGTTGAGTGAGTAAAGTAAATAATGATAAATTAAGTAAATAGTTTGGCCCGAACAGAGTCCGACTGAACATTCAATGTGGGCGATTTTTGCTTTATAAAAAGCATCTCGTACAGGAGACAGTCAAGTTTAGTTTTACATTTCTTCAAAATGGAGAAACAATTGGGTGGTATGGCTGTGGTCAGTCCATGAAGTTCTCTTTGATGCTCCCAATAGATGAGTAGCGGTGTTCATCAATACGTTGGTGTAAGTGACGTGCTGTAAAACCAACATAGTCCGCATCACACAGACAACATCTGTAATAGTACACAACAAGTTGTTGGTTTATGAGCGGTGGCTTTGGCTCTTTTTTATTTTATTTGCTATTCAAATTAAACTCACTTGATAATGACATCGGACGATGTCGAAACGTCGTAATTTCCTTGCATTTGTCTTTCTTATAAATACAGTGTGTTGCCCTAAATCCGGCCGTTTTTTGCATTAATCGCTGTAACTTTCTTTAGGAAAATAGTAGCGGTCTAAAAATCAGTCGAAGGCTAGATTTCTCTTTCACTTACCTTGTCACAAATTGACATTTGTTTCACTTCAACATTGAGCTTGTTATATTAAAAAATATTGATCCAGGTAGATGCCCTAAGTTCGGCCAGGTTGCCCTAAATTCCGGCCATAAATAAGCAGGAATTGCTCGGTAAGTTTTACATTATCTTCCATATCGTTTTAACTAATTTGTTTCCGCATTGCTATAATAAAGGACTTTTTAAGTCATTCTACGTGAAAAGATTGTAAAGATAAATTTTAAAAAGACCGAAAAAAGACCCTTCTCTACTTCATTGGGAACCGCGCCCGCAATGACATCTGGGGTGCTTACCATTTACCCTGAAAAAATGGAAATTCCGCTTTGAAAATCAAATTGTATGTGTATTTCCGATCGGAAAGTTAGAATCCCAGAAAACTCGGGCTTCTGTTTCAGCATAGTTAATAACTATGGTTTCAGGTAATCCGGCCACTTATCCCGCTCTGTTTTGTATGTGATTTGTGGCTGGATTTAGGCATACCTACCAAAATATGCACGTAATTTCACCTGACCTGAACTTCCCTTTATTTAAGCCGTTCATGATTGTTTTTCTTTGTGTCCAAAGCTACTGATTAGCGTCGTATTTCTGCCAAATATAATCTGTTTATGCTCCATAACTTACGAGGAAATGTTTTTAAAGACTTTGCCCGCATGACTTAAGATGCACGAAAACATGAAAATTACTGAAGCGATTGTTTTTCCTACTTTCAAAACACATTTGAATTCCTGCCTAAAAAGCGGCCAGGAATCCCCAAACAGCAGTTAATAAACCTAAACTCATCAATAATTCATACGATGATCTTGTTTGTCATTTTTTGAAATATACGAGAAATCACAGCGCTTAAAGTTAAAATGGCCGGATTAGGGTACGGCCAGTATTTAGGGCAACACACTGTATAGTTTCTAAGTCGAAACTCATCCAAATAATAATAATAACAATAATAAAAAAAATAACAATAACAATAACAATAACAATAACAATAATAATAATAATAATAATAATAATAATAATAATAATAATAATAATAATAATAATAATAATTAGACTGGGTCTCATATACCACTAGACACCTTTACCAACGAGTAGCTGAGCATAAACATTCCACCATTGGTAAACACTTCCAAGCAGCACATGGCAGCCACACCGATGTCGACCAATCACAGTTCCACATTCTCAAGAAGTGCAAAGGAAAATTTGACTGTCTAATCTACGAGATGTTGTTCATTAAGAAACTGAGACCCAGTCTAAATATACAAACGGACTCCGTGCGTGCTAAACTCTTTGTTTGACTTTAGTACTTTTTTGTATAATCAACGTTATTGTTCTTATTGTTATATATCTATCTTTCATTTTCACTTTACTTTACTTGATAATGGCGTTCAGTTAACGTCGAAACGTCGTCTATATTATATATTTTATAATGTATTTTAAGAACATTTTATCGCAGATTTTCATAGTTAAATGTTTAAATAAGTCTCTCCTTATTCGAATAATAATAATAATAATAATAATAATAATAATAATAATAATAATAATAATAATAATAATAATAATAATAATAATAATAATAATAATAATAATAATAATAATAATAATAATAATAATAATAATAATAATAATAATATAATAATAATAGCTACATGTAATAGTATTTTGTGATTTGAACCTTGCGTTTATGAGTTATAGAGATTTGAAATTTCAATATGCAAATCAGATGACGTCAACCCAGGAATTTGACATAACTTATTTAGACTTTTTCAAGAAGAGCTTAATTTTTGAAATGGGGAAAAAAATTATTATAAAATCATTTATAAATAATGTCAAAATATTCTGCAAGTTTACATATGTCAATAATCAGCACAACGGCGTTTTTATATAATAAATGTTATGATTCCTGGGTTGACATAAATGCAACTCACAAAATACTGAACCCTCCAACTATTCAGTTTATATTGAATAGATTTGTAAAACAATCTCACAGGGGTGATAGGCACTTTAAGTATTACACAGTCTCAATGCTTTTACATATGAATAATCCTAATACTATAATGTTACTTACAGAAAGGTATGTTCCACTAGGTTAACAAAACACTGGACTTTTAAAAACATGTTTTTATCCAAAGGAAGAAACTGAATGCCTGCAAAGAAGAGAAAACAAATCAATAACATGCTGGTACAGCTTAGACAATACATGAAAGAAGCACCAACAATGACAAACCATGCAGTGATACAAAGATTAATTAGCAACGTTATTGTCTTACCCCTGGGCAGGCTCCTTTTATACTGGAACTTAGTGTTTAAATTATGCTTTGTTCTGACTTACGGATAAAAGTTTTGGTACGGGACATGCCAGGTTCTTTCCAATATTGTACATACATGTACATACCTGAGAACACATCCAGCACATCAAAATTGGAAAAATTCAACGTCTGGAGATACTAGAAAATCAGAAAAACATTTTAAACCATTGTTTCAAATAACTACTTTTAAACATTTTAAAAGATTGTTTGTGCGTAGGATTCATTTAAAATTCAAGAAAATAAGCTTCGTCTACGCTATTTTTTGACGGATTTATTCCGAGCTTTCGGATTCCAGACCCATCGTCAGGGAAATGATGGTACAATGCAATGCTTCAATCGAAAATACAATAACACAACAACAATGGTTACCAAGGTGACAAAAATAACAGTACAGAGCGTGAGCTAGAATGGGGAGTTTGCAGGTGTTGCGTGACATTTTAAATTTTAATCCAACAAAAACAAAAATATAATATTTGAAAAGAGCACACCAAAATTAGCAAAAGTAGAAATTTTGAAGTAATTTCGATGAATAGAGCAACAGCTTGCCCACCACCATACGTTTCTTAATAAAAAAGCCAACTTCGGTTGCCCATAACTTTCGCTCTATTCATCGAAATCACTTCAAAATTTCTACTTTTGCTAATTTTGGTGTGCTCTTTTCAAATATTATATTTTTGTTTTTGTTGGATAAAAATTTAAAATGTCACACAACACCTGCAAACTCCCCATTAAAACAAAGTGCACGTGCGTGACATAATAGAAAACATAATAAAAATACTACAGATAGTTCAAACTAATTATTAATCTTAGAAATTAGAGGCGTGTAACTTGATGGAATAGTTCTTCCACAGTCTCGGTTAAACAAAACATTACAACGACTAGCAATAAAAAATGCCTCTGTCCATCTGCGTTTGTTCCAACAATTTTCCTTGGCAAGAATTCTTGAATCCTTCCACTCAATGTAATTGTGGTTCATTTTATTTGCATGTTCAGCTGAAGCTGACGTCTCAGACTTCCCAGGGCGTACACTAGCCATGTGCTCTTTTTGCCTTGTCATCATTGATCTGACCCGTCTCTCCAATATATTTGACATCACAATCGCCACAGGGTATTTCGTAAACCACTCCTGTACTTGTCTCTTTTGGTAGTACATCTTTTGGTCTCGATAGCTCTTGTTTTAGTGTTACGAATGGTTCTCATGGAGCTTATAAAGGTATTAGTCTATGATAATGTGGAAAATCTGAACTTTTTACCTTTTCAAAATCTGTTTTGTGTTCTAAAAACTATTGTTTTATTGAATTCTGCTTTCAGCTTTCAAAAATGTATACTTTATAGAGGTTTTAACGTAACGAGTAACTGAGGATCTTATTTCATGAGACTGGAGTATGTCAATAATGATGTGCACAATGATGGTGATGAAGATTGCAATTGTCTTACTCACATGTATAAAGAAGTACTCAGATCTCTTGCGTAATGCTTCTACATTATATGTGTCAAAAAGGTAAGAGAACGGGCCATTGAACAGCTACAAATATACAAATGATATGTTATGTATTGCAGATAATAAATAAGGTGGTAATATTATCTGTGATAAGTCTTATTATATGGCACAAGCTAATTCCAATGTAAAATCGCGCGATCTGATTGGTTGCTTAGTCGGCAAGATTCTCCGGTAATGGGTGATTACAGATTTTTTGTCACGATAAAAATCACCTCACCTCGATTAAAAATAAACAACTTTTTTTTTTTGCTCTATATTTTCCTGTACTGACCTTGTGCTCGGTTATTAGTAGTTATTCTAAGTAGAGTCAAATTGAATAACAATGATATCATACATGTACAAGCTCTGTTTGAAATGCCACATCAGTACCACAATGGTGTAAATAAACTAACTAGATGTACTCACTCTAAACATTTTATATGCCTGTTTGAGAACGGCGTCTAAGATGCTATCCTGAAAAAATAAGAATGGAATGTGCCGAGAAATGATACAATCAATGAATTCATTTTTCAGTAACTTGATATTTTACCAGTAAATCTTCATCATGGTATTCTATAACTTTCTTGCCATCTTTTACAATTTTCTCACTGAATGGTATACTGGATGTCTGAAGTCAATTGAAGGTAAAAGGATTAAGCCATCATAATGTCTGGAACAGGCCCCGATTGCACGAAAGGTGAATAGCGCTATCCACCGGATAAGTCTTATCCAATGGATAAAACTGATACAGTTATCCAATAAATTCTATCCACTGGATAGGACTTATCTGGTGGATAGTGTTATTGACCTCATGTGCAACCTGGGCCAGATGATAATTAAATGCACCGATCGTCCCTATACTCACCATGACCATCCAATATTCTGGTTCAGGTTGATAAAATGTCTGTCTCATTTTCTGTGTATGCAGTGATTCGCAAGGCTTTATTGGTGCAAATGTTCTAAAACAAAGCAAATACACTAACTAAAAGTACGCTACTACTACAACAATAATAAAAATAGGCAGTCAAGGACTGCATGTGGCTACTGTAAATAAACAAAAAAAAGGTAGTCTATATATAACTACACTGTACATGTACATGTAGGTACTGCGGTTTTGAAATGTAGAAGCAATTTGTAGTTGGATTAATTGATTCCTCTGTTGAACTACATGTATCTGCTGGAACTTGTTCTTTAGTTCTATATAATGCAACAGTTTTGAATAACAATCGATATGAACAGCATTGATCGTTAGTAATTGAAAATTAACATTAATTTGACAATGTTCTGTATATAAGATCGTTGATCTCAACTTTGATGAAGTGGTGTTTATTTATTTATTTGACTTCGCTTAAATATATGAAAACTTTGAGTATAATAAATAGTAGATCTCTAATTTGAAGTTAAGTTTACACTCTAATATACTATGATTTTATGCTATTTTGCACCAGAAACCAGACACATCTCTTGTGTGTAAATAGGCTCACCACCCTCTCTTTGTGTATTGGGCTTCCTAGCTGTGTCTTTTTTGATCGATATGTACAGTATATGATATGGCCGTAAATTCACTTCTAGAATCCTGTCCTTTTGATATCTTGAATTTCTAAAACTGCTTTCAAAATAAAGATGAATATCTACTTGAGTCCTGTATGTGATTTATTTAGCGATTAGAACGGCTTTTAGCAAGTTTTGGGACAAAGAGTAACGAGAGACGTGTTTGTTTGTGTCTCATATAAAGACATTATTTGTTCCTCGAAGATAATTACTTGAGCCTTTAACGTCAGGCAGTTTACATGGAGCCATTGGAGGTGCTCGACTACACAGACTAGTCGATCGTCATGGATTGATGGAGCTATTTATATAAGGCCGAACAACACAAACAATCGATATTCAGCTGGAAAATAATCTCAACAAACGTCACTGAAGAACTTGAAAACATCTTTATGAGCAAACTAGGAATTATCTTAGTGGGGTTAAGTTGTTTCATTTATTTTCAGGACTTGAATATCCAAGTTTCACTAAGAATTTCGTTATTTCCTTAGCCTTACAGAATATTTCTCGTACAGCATTGCATACCCCCCACCGGGCCCCTCCCGTCATGCCAGGGTTATTGCATAAGCTTTAATTTCCAGAGTATTAGATTTCCACAATGATCCATTTGACTGCACTCTGTTCTGCACCTGCTTGTTTTCCTTTTATCTTATGGCGCGTTTAGCCAACATTGTGCCCAAGTCCCACAGGCAATTTGATACTGCACGCAATCTCACTCGAGGGGATGTGCTATAGGACACCAATGGGTTGTTAGTTTTGTCGACAACCAGACGAATAAGCCATCGGGTACATCGTCGCGACATCGTGGCTGATTTTCGATCACCTGACTATTTCCGAACACTATCCGAATTACTTACTTGCGGACTTACGGACTTACACACTCGATGGCATAGTGGCTACGTCTCCATAGAGACAGTAGCCACAATAAAAATAACTTTATTCAACACAAATCCATTCAGCTGATGCTGGTTTCCAGTGGAGTCGTGCATTATTACTAATACTATGGAGAAAAAAATATTTGTACATGTATAACAACTATAATAACTAATTTAATAACTATATATCAATGATGCATAATTATCATGCATTTGACGTAACCCCAAACAAACAAACTTTATGATAATGATGATGCACTTCTTACTCAGTAAATTTAATCAGAGCCTCACACAGACCAATATTTCTTATCTTCCTATCGATATCTTCTTCAGTTGGAATGTAAAGGATGATTTTCTCGTGTTCCTATTAAAAAATGGATTAAACTGATTTAATAATAAAGGTTTTTATTTTCCACGCAGTATTAAACATCATATGAACAGCTGATATTTTCGTTATTCAAAAATAATCATTAGGGCTTAACATTGATTAAATGTCACTTAGAAACTGTTGTTAAACGATATATAAACAAGTAGAAAAAAAGAATTGACTTACGACAGTGATTACAAAGTTTAAGTGGTTTCACTGAATTAACGATGTACATCCACAAACATCAAAGGGCAAATCAATATCTAGTGCTTTAATAAACTATATCATATCTTACCATGCCTTCTTTAGGTCCAAACGACGAGTTAAACACGAAGAAACTCACTAAACCTGGAGACGTCTTCATGGTCGCCATCTTGGATGAAATGATCACCGCTGGATGATTAGTCTGCAGGCTCATCTGGGCGGAAATTCAATCATATCAGAAGAATTTGGTGAACTCTCACCAAATTATGTAGGGATTTGGGCCTCTTAAGGATATGTATTCAATTGGTTTGTCCTTTTAAGGTGTTCCTTGAGCAACATGGATGATATTTCAGTCAAGAAACGGGAGATAGAGGAGAGATTGAAGCAGGTAATGCCAAACTGCAACCAAAACATTGGGTTGACATAAACTTAATTAAGCTAATGACAGTTTGGAAAAGTTTTAGGATGTATGCTTACATGTGTATATCTGTTTGGTTTCAGGAGAAAATGACGTTGACATTTCTAAAGGAGAGTCTTGCAAAGAGTGATCAGATTACACATAACATGGTGAGTTTCACTTAGACATGTAGTTTTATATGTAGAGGCATTTATTGTTGTTGATCATGTTTACCAAGAATGCTAATGAGTATTGCTTGTTTACAAGTGACGTCATGGCGGCCATGTTGGTGCCTGATTGCCTGATAACAAAGCATACCTCATTAGCTTCTCTTGTTTGTACCATCAACATGGCCAATGCATATCCCACATAATATAAAAAACAACATAATAATTGTATTTATTTTTCAGCTAAACATTCTATCATCTTTTGAAAGTCGGATTCACAAACTAGAGGATACAATTCTACCTGTGCATAAAGAGACTGTAGATTTACAGAGGAAACAGGGCAGTATCCTTGCTATAAAATAATCATATTTGACATTATTCTCTGTTGCTACCTGAGGAAAAGTACCACAGGAAGACCAACCCCTGACAGATTGTATAATTCCTTAATTACTGCATAGACATTGATAAATCACTATCGGCACTTGACCATGTCATTAGTTACCATCATGTCTACTCAAATACTGAACATGTCATCAGAGATGCGTAAGTATACTGACTAATATAACCTGAGTATCAGGCCCCGGGGAAACGGGGAGGGGGAAGGAGGGGGACTGGGGAGGAGAGGAGGGAAGAAGAGGGAGGACTTTTTCCCTTTTTTTCTCCCTCAGTTTCCCTTTTCCCCCTTCTAAGAGCCTGATACTCAGGTTATATACTGACTATCTGCATTGACATGTAGGCCTGTACAAGAACAGAGGAAATGACTCTTTAGATCAAAACCCAAATTCTCCTTTAAAATTCAAAGAATCTCAAAGAGAATTTAGATTTTGATCAGAGATAACTGCACGGACCCCTTCATTTATAAATAATTCAGTCCTGTGCACATGTATGTACAATGTAATAAATATTGTTTTTTTGTATGAGTGGGACACTGACGTTACCGTGCTGTGCCGTCTTGAAAGAGTTTGATTGGATGAGATGCATCTGCATGCTTTCTGATTGGTTCAGAAAGGAAGCCATTTGAGTGTCACAGTACCATAGGTTTCCCACTCATACAAAAACGACTCTAATCGTCTGTCTTGTTGATATTTATAAACAGACCTACTGGTAACTTGGATGCTTACATTATGAACTTAGAAAGAGTCATTGACGCTATTGAGTTCTTTACTCAGAATAATCCTAACTGTCTAGAGATGACACACTTGGTAAGATTTTTTATCTTTATTGGTACTTTCAATAATAATAATAAATATAAATAGAGTGTTCCACATGAGATGATTTAGAGACATAAATAATAATAAATAATTACACCTGTATTACTACATAGAGGATATTACATGGTGGCGCGAAGATATGAAGTTTATCTTCGAGTTGTGAAAATATTTCACGAGTGAGCACATGTACAGCGAACGAGTGAAATATTTTTCACCACGAGAAGATAAACTTCATATCTTCAAGCCAACGTGTAATTTTCTTTTTATTATATAGACATTCGTACTCCTCACCACCTTTCTTTCTAATGCCAAGCCAGGACAAACTTAATGGACAATTCTTGTAGCTCGCTTGAAGGAATATTTTCAATATTCCTGTTCTCATCTTCACTTTCAAGAAATTATTTAATATTTTCACGTTGTATAACGTCTTCTTTTTTGTATTTTCATTCTCTTGTTCCTCGCTAAAGACTTTGACAAACCTGTCGCTCGCCATTTTGACTTCGGTTGCAATGCGCGTCAAGTGAGCGGGAAAACATCGGAAGTGACGTCATCGATATCCTCACTAGTGAGGATATGGAAAATACGCCACTCAGGTCCCGGATGTAGTTTCTTATGAATTTTATGAGTGAGATATTTTCCAGTAAAACACTCGTGTCTGTATAATAAAAGCTCATATATACAGTCTTGATCGAAACTAACATCCCCAGTGCATTCATTTTGCATACATTCAAAAATGAATGTAAATTGAATGCACCAGGGTCGTTTGGTACCATATGCAAGCTAGCTACACTACTGTACTTGTGTTACCAGTATATAATATTTGAGTATGTGTTCTCTCTCAGGCATCCCTTCGAGATTTTGGCCGTGAGTCCTTAGAGAAAGAGTTTAGAATGTTGCTGAATAGACACAGTAAACCAGTTCCTGGAAATACCATCCTGGAATGTATTGGTACTGATGAGGGTAAGTCACACATTGAGCAATAATATTATTTGCTGCAGGCAAAGTGATGACCAAGAATCACTAAGCTTGAGGTGAATATTATTGTAATAATTATACTAAACTGTATTATTAGTAATATGCAATGAGTTTTATCATACACTAAAATTAGATAGCTCTACTGTGTTGTACAGGATTTATAATAGTTACGTGTACCATGTTATATTCTTCAGGTAATTTAGGCGAAGAACTCAATGTCGACCATTTATCAGAGAGAGTTATAGAAGACCTTAGCACCATCTCTCATTGGTTGATAGGACCTGGAAAGAGTAGCTCTCTAGACTTCATGAGTGTATATGCACAGATCAGATCCAATGCACTGGTCCGTTCAATGCAAGGGTAAAGACTGCTTGTCATACTGTAATGTTATTGAATTGGCTCTGTCACCATGACAACCTAAGCATACAAGGAGTTTCTATTAACATCAGTTTGTCATGTATCTCGTTTTCAGAATCACAGAAATAAGAATTGACTTAGCTCAGGTAAAGATTGGCAAGTGTACAAATGGCAAATGGTTGTTGGTTTCTCATTGTGATTTTATTGTTGATTTCATAGTCTGCCAGTGGAAAGTACAAGGGTGGATCAGGTATGTCATGATTAGCAATGATGATGAAAGGTTCAAGATTAACATCTGTACCCCTTCATGGTGCACCCTTTTACCCCCTGTCAGTGCACTATTCTAAGGGTATGTAAAGCTGCACTGATAGTGATGGTCTTGAAGGAATAGGTGATGTTACTACATGATGATGATGATGAAAGGTTCAAGATTAACATCTGTACCCCTTCATGGTGCACCCTTTTACCCCCTGTCAGTGCACTATTCTAAGGGTATGTAAAGCTGCACTGATAGTGATGGTCTTGAAGGAATAGGTGATGTTACTACATGATGATGATAATGAAAGGTTCAAGATTAACATCTGTACCCCTTCATGGTGCACCCTTTTACCCCTTCCCCCTGTCAGTGCACTATTCTAAGGGTATGTAAAGCTGCACTGATAGTGATGGTCTTGAAGGAATAGGTGATGTTACTACATGATGATGATAATGAAAGGTTCAAGATTAACATCTGTACCCCTTCATGGTGCACCCTTTTACCCCTTCCCCCTGTCAGTGCACTATTCTAAGGGTATGTAAAGCTGCACTGATAGTGATGGTCTTGAAGGAATAGGTGATGTTACTACATGATGATGATGATGAAAGGTTCAAGATTAACATCTGTACCCCTTCATGGTGCACCCTTTTACCCCTTCCCCCTGTCAGTGCACTATTCTAAGGGTATGTAAAGCTGCACTGATAGTGATGGTCTTGAAGGAATAGGTGATGTTACTACATGATGATGATGATGAAAGGTTCAAGATTAACATCTGTACCCCTTCATGGTGCACCCTTTTACCCCTTCCCCCTGTCAGTGCACTATTCTAAGGGTATGTAAAGCTGCACTGATAGTGATGGTCTTGAAGGAATAGGTGATGTTACTACATGATGATGATGATGAAAGGTTCAAGATTAACATCTGTACCCCTTCATGGTGCACCCTTTTACCCCTTCCCCCTGTCAGTGCACTATTCTAAGGGTATGTAAAGCTGCACTGATAGTGATGGTCTTGAAGGAATAGGTGATGTTACTACATGATGATGATAATGAAAAAGGTTCAAGATTAACATCTGTACCCCTTCATGGTGCACCCTTTTACCCCCTCCCCCTGTCAGTGCACTATTCTAAGGGTATGTAAAGCTGCACTGATAGTGATGGTCTTGAAGGAATAGGTGATGTTACTACATGATGATGATGATGAAAGGTTCAAGATTAACATCTGTACCCCTTCATGGTGCACCCTTTTACCCCTTTCCCCCTGTCAGTGCACTATTCTAAGGGTATGTAAAGCTGCACTGATAGTGATGGTCTTGAAGGAATAGGTGATGTTACTACATGATGATGATGATGAAAGGTTCAAGATTAACATCTGTACCCCTTCATGGTGCACCCTTTTACCCCTTCCCCCTGTCAGTGCACTATTCTAAGGGTATGTAAAGCTGCACTGATAGTGATGGTCTTGAAGGAATAGGTGATGTTACTACATGATGATGATGATGAAAGGTTCAAGATTAACATCTGTACCCCTTCATGGTGCACCCTTTTACCCCCTCCCCCTGTCAGTGCACTATTCTAAGGGTATGTAAAGCTGCACTGATAGTGATGGTCTTGAATTCAATATTCTCATTTCATACATAGGTGTGAGCACACCAACAAGAAAAGGAACAAACAAGAAAAAAGAGTATAACTTTGTTGTTGTCTTTTTCCTCTTTTTTTGTGCTTGAGATTCAAACTATTTCTGTCTTTATTTTCTTACTTTTTTCTTTCTCTTTGTACAATGTACTGTTAGTTTACGAAGAGTTCCTTCAAAGCCAGTTGAATTCAGTAAGTGTAACACTGTTAGTTGGACCAGGAGTAATTACCAATAAATCTTTAATGTGAATAAGAATTATTATTATTTGTATAATAATCAGTTTATGTAATGCGCATATATGATAATTCTCATTCTAATATGTGCAATGCAAATTAATAAATTATTATTATTATTACTATTATTATTATTATGTGCTTGCAAATATGTGTATTGTACATCATTGTACATCGGACATTGTATCTACAATGAAATATACTTTAAGTTCTACCTTACCACCTTTAGACTGAAGAAGTTTCCTTGAGTTTTTGTACAATGTAATATAGGTTGAATGAGGTTGATTCCATCTGTAGGTCGTACCAAGTCATCACTCCAAACAACACTGGCCTTTGACTCTAAAGATGGCAGAGAAGAACACAAGGATGAAAAAGTGTAATTTAAAAAAAGTTGTGCAATTGTAAAGTCCTTTGGTAAGGTGTCAGGAAGTGGTTGATAAGGTGTCAGGAAGTGGTTGATAAGGTGTCAGTAAGTGGTTGGTAAGGTGTCAGTAAGTGGTTGATAAGGTGTCAGTAAGTGGTTTGTAAGGTGTCAGGAAGTGGTTGATAAGGTGTCAGGAAGTGGTTGATAAGGTGTCAGTAAGTGGTTGATAAGGTGTCAGGAAGTGGTTGATAAGGTGTCAGTAAGTGGTTGGTAAGGTGTCAGGAAGTGGTTGATAAGGTGTCAGTAAGTGGTTGGTAAGGTGTCAGTAAGTGGTTGGTAAGGTGTCAGTAAGTGGTTGGTAAGGTGTCAGTAAGTGGTTGGTAAGGTGTCAGTAAGTGGTTGCTAAGGTGTCAGGAAGTGGTTGGTAAGGTGTCAGTAAGTGGTTGGTAAGGTGTCAGTAAGTGGTTGGTTAGGTGTCAGTAAGTGGTTGGTAAGGTGTCAGTAAGTGGTTGGTAAGGTGTCAGGAAGTGGTTGGTAAGGTGTCAGGAAGTGGTTGGTAAGGTGTCAGGAAGTGGTTAGTAAGGTGTCAGGAAGTGGTTGATAAGGTGTCAGGAAGTGGTTGCTAAGGTGTCAGGAAGTGGTTGGCAAGGTGTCAGGAAGTGGTTGGTAAGGTGTCAGTAAGTGGTTGGTGAGGTGTCAGTAAGTGGTTGGTGAGGTGTCAGTATGTGGTTTGTAAGGTGTCAGGAAGTGGTTGCTAAGGTGTCAGTAAGTGGTTGCTAAGGTGTCAGGAAGTGGTTGCTAAGGTGTCAGTAAGTGGTTGGTTAGGTGTCAGTAAGTGGTTGGTAAGGTGTCAGTAAGTGGTTGGTAAGGTGTCAGGAAGTGGTTGGTAAGGTGTCAGTAAGTGGTTGGTAAGGTGTCAGGAAGTGGTTGGTAAGGTGTCAGTAAGTGGTTGGTAAGGTGTCAGGAAGTGGTTGGTAAGGTGTCAGTAAGTGGTTGGTAAGGTGTCAGGAAGTGGTTGCTATGCTGTCAGGAAGTGGTTGGTAAGGTGTCAGTAAGTGGTTGGTAAGGTGTCAGTAAGTGGTTGGTGAGGTGTCAGTAAGTGGTTGGTAAGGTGTCAGTATGTGGTTTGTAAGGTGTCAGGAAGTGGTTGCTAAGGTGTCAGGAAGTGGTTGCTAAGGTGTCAGTAAGTGGTTGCTAAGGTGTCAGGAAGTGGTTGCTATGGTGTCAGGAAGTGGTTGATAAGGTGTCAGTAAGTGGTTGGTAAGGTGTCAGTAAGTGGTTGGTAAGGTGTCAGTAAGTGGTTGGTTAGGTGTCAGTAAGTGGTTGGTAAGGTGTCAGGAAGTGGTTGGTAAGGTGTCAGGAAGTGGTTGGTAAGGTGTCAGTAAGTGGTTGGTAAGGTGTCAGGAAGTGGTTGCTATGCTGTCAGGAAGTGGTTGGTAAGGTGTCAGTAACTGTTCCAGTATTGCATGGCCAATAACTATGATATTTGTACATTATAGTGACTTTGATGCAAGTGGATATGTGTTGTCATGTAGAGCTCTACTCAAACTCATGGAGGTATGTTAAGCTCATTTACATGTATTTAAATCATGGTCTCCACTTCTGTTAATAGTTCATATGACTTTCAGAGTGAACGTGAGCTAATGAAGCCCATTATACCAGAAGAACATCAGAATCAAATCTTTGACAATCTCATTGAAACAGCAATCAATACATTCATATCTGAAGGAGACGTAAGTGTATGGCTATTGGATTCTTTGCAGCCAGATCAAACTGCGTCAAGTTATAAATGTTTACTTTCTATGATATTATTTTGATTTGATTTTCTCCTCCAGACAATTGTCAGCACACTGAAGCGGTTTATTGTCAAGCACAACTACTCTACTGTTGTGCAAGCTTTCCCAATCCTGAAACAGTTTTGTCAGATCCAACCTCTTTTGGATGATGTTCTTCAGGTAACTACAGTATGACGCTGAAAACTATGACCACCTTTATTTAATGTACTTGACCTAAAACAATAGAATGCCTCGCTATGTTGGTATTGGCTAATAACAACGACAGGAGGATGCGAATAAAGGTGGTCATAGTTTTGAATGCTGCACTCTAAACATTGTGTGTAGGTTCCATAGCATGATCAATGGCTGGATTATCTTAATTATCCCTTTAGGATACCACTTCCAAGACAAGGAAACAATTTCCAAATTTAATTTGGAATCTGGAGTTGACTGTAAGTTAGCAATATACATGTACCATCATCATCATCATTTGTCACAGTATAGTTCAATTATTTTATAGTTGGTGTATGATATCTAACGACCGTTACCGACTCAATAAATGTAGATGTACATGTAGATCATCATCTTTGCCCTCAGTTGTAATCTTGTATCTATATCATCATGTAAACCTTTACTATTATGGAGAGAAATTCAATTCAATCATCATCATCATCATGTTCATCATTAATGAGTAATGTTATCCTCACCATCATTCTCAAAATCATTTTCATAACAATGTAGCATGTGAAGGATGATGTTGTTAGTTGTAATGATTATGAGTCACAGACATGCAAGCTTGTTGTATTTTCAGGCATCCAGAGCCTTAGATGAGTTTGCCGATGGAATAAAGGTTAGTAGCATGCGTTACTTAATGATTTGAGAGTATTTGATAACATGATTCATTCTTATTGTCAGCATGGGCCTGATAAACATTCAAACATGCCAAAGGATGGAACAGTTCATGAATTGACCAGAAATGTAAGGAACCCATCAATTATTGATTGCATAGTGTTTTATTTATTATTCAAAAACTCATGCATAATTAATGAGCAATTCGTCCAATCAGAAGGATGAAATACATCACGTGCATGTACCTTTATACCCGGTAATGCACTGCTTATTAGTATTCTTTATATAAAGAATACTAATAAGGGAAGGTCTCATATTGGTGTTGTATCATTGACCTCCCAGTTCCCTGTACGGGAAGATCGCTCCTTGGTCACACTTTCGGAACGTTGTTCAAATGTGGGATCTTTTTGGGAGTATCAGTAGTATTGGTGCGCATGTGTTAGGCTTTAGAAGCAACACGATACTGCTATGTTTGTGTTTTCCTTGCTGTTTTTTACTGAAATCATCCGAAAATGTATTATTTTGGAAGATCGTTTTTGAAATTGTTAAATAAACTCGCAGATCGTGTTTTATCGGGTCTAAAACCACTCGGCTTCTCCTCGTGGTTTCAAACCCGATAAAACACTCCTGCTTGTTTATTAAACAGTACTTAGCAGTCCTAGATAAACATTTTGTCTCCACAAGTAGATTTTGTTTCTGTGTGTACATGTATGAGGGGTTTTGTTGCTGCTGCTACATCTCCACCCTCTTCCCATTCCATTCCCACTTCCTCCCTTTGAGAGGCCTGGGACAGGCTAGACCTTCTACTACACTGTATTTCAAATGAGAGTCCTCTGTGCTTGTAAGCTTAACAGTGCTTTTTGTATTTAGACCTTAATCTTTATGGACCAGCTGCTGCCATATGTAGAGACAGTAGGTAATGTGTTGGCAACACAGCAAGAGGATCAGATGGGTGGGGTCATCTACAGGGACGAGGGACAACTAACAAGAATTACAGCTGAATATGTCCGTATGTACACTATCGTAATACATGCATTGTGTACAGTCAAATATATCAATAATATAATATTTAATTATATTTATGTTTTGCACTAAGGGAGTCGTCACGCCAGGCTTGCCATGTTGGGCTCATTCCCCCAATTATACGCCACAAATATGTGTACTGTTTTTGATGTGTAAATATGGGTGGTTGTTAAATACTGCGAGAAGTGACATTAACAGTCAAATCTGTCAATAATATAATATTTAATAATATCAATGATATTACGATTTTCATCAAATTTCCAACAAAGTACTTTTAAATGATTCCTGGGTTGACGTCATCTGATTTGCATATTGAGATTTCAAACCTCATTAGGTTCAAATCACAAAATACTTAACCCTCCAACTATTCAGTTTATATTGAATATATTTTTAAAACAATCTCAAAACGTCAGTAAATTCATTGCTTTTTACAGTGTTAAACTTTCAAATCTATATACGTGTTTGAACTGAGGGTTTGCTAATTCTTTTTAGAACGTGTCCTTGGGTCACTTGGTCTCAACCTGCAGCTGAAAGCTAAAGTTTATGAGTCAATGACGCTGTCTGCTCTGTTTCTCCTCAACAATTATCACTACATTCTCAAAGCACTCCAAAGGTACAGTACTAACTTACTCATCTTTGAAGTGGTTGAGAGGATTGGATGTGCATGCATAGGTTGGGTAAATGTTCAGTTTATCAGCTGGTAGAGCACCATGCTCAGTTCCGAAAGTCGTGGGTTATAATCTCATCATGGTCAGAGATTTTCTCCTTTCCAGGAAGCTCAGAAGGATTTTTATAGACAATTTATAGCTCTTAAACTTTCCCTCAATTTCTATTTGTTTCATAAGTGTTGCACAGACAAACCTTTCTTAGGTTTAACTATCGATTGATTCTTCCTTTTCATGTTGATTGTATTGTATTGTTCATAGATCTGGTCTTATTGCACTTCTCAATGATGGTGAAATTACTAACATTGAGGACAAGTATCAAATTGTGGTTGAAGAACAGAAGAATATGTATGACAAATGGTAAAGTCACTCTTCTATGTACTAGAATATTTTTGTCTAAAGTCATTGGTATTAACATGATCTCATCCATGCACATAATAGCTGGAGCAAAGTACTGCACTATCTTCTGGAAATGGATAAACCAGGGGCCACGCCCAAATATGCTGATGTCGGTGCCAAGGTAACGACATTTGTGGCAGCTCATTACTATGTGACCACTTGTGACAAAAGTTGTGACACTAAAGTTTGACATCTGTCAATCATGCACTTCAAACATGCCGAATGCAGCTTCTTTGAAGTCTTGTGGAAACTGCAAGTTGCAACATTCGTTTGGGGTGGTTGCGTATGTAAATGGTGGGAATATTTTACACGTAGTGTGAATTTTCATGTGATTTTCTGTTTGCAGTTAAAAGACAAACAAAGACAGACAATCAAAGATAAATTCAAGGTACTGGAACCATTAGTTACAATTAGGAATGTGTATTGATATTATTTATTGACATCAAAACTGTGGAACCTTTTACAGGGATTTAATACAGAGTTTGATGATATTTACCAAATACAGAAGACATACGCTGTACCTGATCAACTGCTAAGAGAGGAAATTCGCCAAAAAAATATTGATCTTATTGTACCACTCTACCGAACCTTCAGAGAAAAGTAAGCAACAAAAATATTGTAATTTGTTTGTTTATATTTCTTATTTCATTCAAGAGTTGCAGTCTTGCTTTCACCATTACGACAAGTACCGTCATATTCCCATCTCAGTCAATACCACCACTTGCCCAACTAATTTTTATGGGAAATATATTTTTTAATTTTCAATTTTATTCATCACTTCACTGGAGTTTTTAAAATGGAAAATCTCATAAATACATAAATGTTTTTGTTTGAGCTTAAAGCGCTACTTGGACAAAAATTGATTGATTTAAAAAATAAAAATGTTCGATTATTATTTTCAATAATTTCGATAAATAAACTAAATCCGTAAAAAAATAACATTTGATCGAATACTTGCCGAGAAAGCTGTGTATATCACCTATGATATTATTATTATGAGTGTTTGAGTGATGGGTTGAGTAGATGACGTCATCCACTCAACCCAATCCATTCATAATTCGTAAAAAACAGTGCTTCTCATTGGAATATGAAAGCAACATTTTAACTTAATGCCAAACAGTTATTAATAGGTCGTTCAATATTACTTCAGCAAAATTACATTTTCGTCCAAGTAGCACTTTAATTTGTCTATATAAAACTGTCAATGTTTTTCAATGTTTTTTCGCTCTAGGTATGAAGGTGTACAGTTCACCAAGAATCCTGAAAAGTATGTCAAATACTCTTCTGATGAAGTTGAGACTTTGATGAAAAGATTTTTCGATGTTTCGGCTTGAAGTAAGCTGAGATGTATTTACCGTTGGATGACACTATGACTGGGAAAGCATATTTTGGATATACAAATCATTATGTTTGAGTATAAGTGCTAGTTTAACCTTATCGACACCTGAATTCTCCTATGGAACTGCACTATTAGTCTCCAAAGAGTTAAGGATTTTATTAACACAGAGATGAACAGAGTTTCTGCATCAAAGAGTTTTATGAATTTAGAGTATAGTAATAATTATTCATCATAATGGAAGTGATATTGGATCTTTCCCACATCTAGGAATTTTAATTATAAATACGGTATATTGTTAACTTGTTACAAAGATAGACAAAGGAAAAATAAAATAAGAGAAATACAACTGTACATGTTGTTGTTGTTGTACGGTAGGTCAAGGATAAATGACATTGGTATTCAAAATATGTGATATTTATTCAACTATGCAGCAACCAAGATCCCAATGAACTGTGACACAAAAGAAACAGTATCCAGAAAACATCAATTTGACAAAACAAAACTAATGGATGTAATACCACCTTCAGTTTATGTTACACTTTATCATTGCAATGTCAACAATAATGTCTTGTTTCACATTCTTTAGTTTATAATATTTTATAGAAAATGTTTTCCTTTTCATGAAACATGCCACTGAAATTGCTCTTTCCTTCTGTATTTTCACTAGCAAGAAGCCTGAAACAATGAATATTGTTCAAATAAATTATACTCACAGTATTTATTTAGTTCTTTTAATAATGCTTTCTAAAATCTTAACCACAAAATTTTGGCCACTTTCACCTACTACTGAAAGGCTTATTGTACATACTATTTGCAAAATGAGTTCTGTATCGGTAGATACAAAGCCGTTCTGTATCGGTAGATACAGATCCAAGCCCCAGGTGAGGATCTGTAGATCCAAAACAAAACGGACACAAATTTTGTAAATTACTTATCAAATCCAATGATGTTTAACTTTATGTTATTTTTATTATTTTTTCTAGGGTGCACTTAAATTGGAGCCCTGCTCTGTTGTGCTCACCCTCACCTTTATTGTATTTTTTTATTATTCTTATGGTGGAAGATTAATAAAATAAAAAAAATAAATGTTTTACTATAATTTTGATGTCTTTGATGATATGAAGCATTTTAGCCAAGAAAATCTATGCAAATTAGGATGATTCTCTTTGCAGATGTCTGCTACAGTTATGATTTCTATTGTATTTTCCTCATGAATTATTATTAAATCAATCTGATAGTTATTTTCTCCTCCTTTGACTCATTAAAATATCAGTTTGTACATACCTAGCCTCCTTTGCAGATGCTTTTTGTGTCATGGTTTATTTCTCTCTGACACAAAAAGTGTCTGCAAAGGAGGCTAGTACATACCTTGATTGTTTGGAAGCACAATCTCCATTTTGTAATTTTCTCATTGGATGAAACAATCCTGATAAGATTTTCTCTCCCTGGATTGAATCAAATGAGTAATATACATTGTACTGTCATGGAGTGCTGGGGGAGTGTTCTACCAGTTCCATATAATAATAAACAATATACCTTTATAGCATTAGCTTCATTTTCACAGCATTCCCCTTTCATTTCTATGTTTAGTGTATGTGTCATAACATCATTGACTGTTTCTTCTGCAATGTAAGAAAATCAATTAGTGTTCAATATTATCCTGGTGGGAGGGGGGACGTCTATGTAAAGAGTAGTGGAGCTGGTCAGGAAATATTGAAAATAACCCCAAGTACCAGAATCTTATAAAGCTTTATTATTTTTATGTTTATTATTATTTATATTATTATCTCAACCTTGTGGGCGTGGCAACAAATACTTTTTAACTCTAAAAGGTTCCAATTCTGAATGGAAATTAGTTTCCTGACAAGTACTGTTAGTAGGTTATAATTTTATTTTGCAAATAACCTAAAAGGTACCCCTTTTTATGGAATATAAGTTCCACCATTCTCATTATTGTATAATACTTGATTAAAGTCATTCCTGGAGTCTAATTCAAGCATACCTCTCTGAACAAGGGAAAAGGAAGTTTATGTTTTAGTTGATGCCTGATGATGATGACAAAGGCAATGATGATGTATAATGATGATGATATTCATTTTCTGGATCTCTACTGAGCATTCCACAGAAAACATGTCTAACGAGTAACGTACCTGTTAGACTATCTGATCGCGACATTTCATCTGGTCCATGTTCATTTATACATGTATTCTCTGTAGTACTGTCAGCAGCCGACTCATCATACCAACCACCAGAATCATCGATATCATTCTCTTTTCCCGCCAAAGCCACCAAAGGTGAATCGGACGAAGGACCGACGCCCCAACGTGCACGACTGTCAGCTTGTGTGCACGATTCTGAATGGTCATCTAAAGAGAGATTGTTTTGTATTAACTAGTCAAAAAGAAGACAAAGACTTGTATCATACTACTGCTCTTCAGCAGTTCAGGTAAGTAAGCTTACCATCTTATGATTGATCTATGTTTTGTCATTGTACGTTTCACTGGTCAGTTTAGTCATTTTGTGTAATGCGGAATCAACCGATCAGATGACATATTACCCGAGTTGTTATCACTTGTTCCTGGCGATTTCTTTACTTTATTCTCCTCCTTTTTTTGGCAGACTTTCTTCCATGAGTTCTTGAGCTTCGCGTGTATTTGTGAAGTTGTAAGGAAGGGATATTTTCCTGTAAATTTGCTTTCATTTTCTCGAACAAACTCTTTGAAAAGAATTTTCTTCCTTTGAGGAGATGACATCGTTTTCTATAAATCCTTCAAATTGAACTACCAGGCTAGTCTATAGTACAGTGTATATGAATGAACTCATTTATCAGTCTTTTCACAGAGCCACTTTTCCATGATTCCTTCGAAGTGAAGTGCACCTCAATTTTAGCGCGAAAATTACCACTTTCTGATTGGCTGACTTGAAATTAGTATTTTTGAATCGAATTTGAAATCGATGTACACATATTATTTTCAACAAAATATAAATTATGAAATGTTTTCTAATCTGTGATTATAAATAGATAATTTCCATGTTGGTTTGCTTTTTTTTTTGCTTAATTAAAATTTATACGCTTGACAGCTGCCACCCTACACTATAGCCACGTGACTTACATCATAAGAATTTTATCACGTGAACTTTAGTATTTTCTCGGAAGTAAAATTTCAAATTTGAGCAACCAGGAAAAAAACAACTTCTGAGAAAAAGCCGTTTTGTTTTATTGCCAACGTGTTGAAGCATGGGAGGTATTTCCTGTAACGCTTTGGGGGCGTATTTGTTTTCTTTTTGTCGAGGATCAAAACAAAGGGACGACTCAGCCATTTTCAACTTTCCCTCGTGGCAAAAAGAAAATGTCGCCTTGACAACGTCAGGATTTTGACAGCAGCTGATCGCTATCAGCCAATCAGAGTTTTTGTTTTTGGCATGACGTCAATAAACCACGTGATACCAGCAAAACAAGTAAAGAACTTCGGTTTCGATGCGAAGAAAACAACATAGGCAAGAAAATACGATACAATCGGCCGATTTTCTTCATGATGGATACTCTTAGAGAAGAGGTAATGGTCAATCAGTTTGTAATGGCGGCTGGTTGTGCGACAGAGCAGGCAAGACAGCTATTACAATCAAAACACTGGGATTTTCAGGTACCTCTCGCTTCTGTTTCGGTTTCGCACGGTCGATCTTTGTCAACTTTACATCTATCGCTTTGTATTCACTTTAATTTAACTTCGATTGCTTTTTTTCAGACTGCATTGAGTACATTCTTCCAGGACGCTGTTATTCCCACCCATCAAAACCATCCGGTAAGTAAGATTCGTGGTTTTTTTCGTCGAAAATATTCTTGCACACCGGTCAAACATGGTCGAGTCGGCCATATGTGTTGTTGTTGACAATTTGATTTCCTTCTAAAAACCATCCTCACCTCATTTGTTTAGCTCGTCACCCCAGCAAATACACCAGCAACACCGCCGAACTTTCCAGAAGCTTTAATCATGTTCTCGAAGCTTCGAACGTCGGAAACGACACCGAAATCTCCGAATCAAAACGCCAACGAGCCAGTGAGGTGATGTCAGTTGCGCAACGGAGTTTACACATTTTACTACGATACTACTTGTCAAGCTATATTCTTCCCAGGATAAAATTTAAAGGCTACGAAGTACATATATTATAAACTGCTCAAAAACTGAACATTTTTGTAATTTTCCACGCCAGAGGGATCGACTAGTAACGATGAGAATGCGTTACGATGTAGCAGAAGTGTGTTTTCAAATCGCCGACCGTAGGAAAAGCACCGGTGAAACGAAAACAAAACACCAAGATTGATATCTGCTTTTGAAGTTGATATGACACAAAGTTTAAGTGAAGGACAGAGTTTTGAAACTGTGGGGTTCTCAGATCAAAGAGGAAGAGATCTCGGTTAAAATAAAGCTAGGACTAAGTTGTCTGCTAACATAAGTCGAGTTTGTTGTCATAGAACAACCAGGCATGTTTTGAAGGGAATAATTAATTCATAATTATCCACGCTCAAAGTTGATCATCACCACAACGTTCATTGTTTTGGGAGATCGCGGATGTGAAGCGTCTAGTATTAAATTGCAAAAATTAAGCGTAAAACTGTTCAGCCTCTATTTGTGTTAGAGTTAAAATATTATTACAACAGAGCTTTCTTTTGAGCCTGTATTGGAGTACAAAATATAGTCAAACAAACTCTCGACAGCTTTGCTATTGCGATATTCTTAATCCCTGCCATACTAGTGGACAAACGTGCCTTGTTAAAGACCGATGTAATGTACCATTGATAAAATACGGTTTGTAAATAAATACATTTTCAAATATATTAGTGTTGTTGTTATGATTTCTGGGGCTTGTACGTGAAAATATTTTTCAAACTTCATTCATTGTAAATCGTCAGAGCGAGACCACGTGGTGTGTTGGTCCAACAGCGCCAAGGTCACAGCAAGTAGTTCGCAGTCCTTGTTGGTTTATATACATTCCCTTTATTTTCATTTCCCCCCACACCTAAGGGCATAATCAACTGACAGACTCATAAAAACATAGCTTGTTTAGAAACCAACATGAAGTAAAATCGGATGATTTCACACGATGAACACTGGCTGTGTAGTGTGAATCGTGCCGTATTTACTGGTATCAATTTTGCCGGTCTCGCGGCCGCCGATTTGCTGCCGGCTGTTTCTGTTTTGTTTGAGTAAAATGAATGAATTTTCTCTCGATGCAGCTTGGTTTCCTGACGTTTATATTCGTCAAAGAACTGTTTACAGATCGTAATCATATGCAAATAATCAGGCAAACGAACTCAGGAAATTGTACAAATGTACAATATTCACTGATCACGGAAACAAAGTTCTTCGTTTCAAATTACAAAAGCTTTACGTTGGAGACAGGGATTTTATAAACTTCTTTCCAACACTGTTAGCCTGTCCCTACGCAGGCTACACAGGCTACAACACTGTTTACTTGTGGACTTTTAATCTGCACGATGCCGGTTTGATCGACGTTGAAGCGTGGATATTTGGTCACAGGTCTAAAACTAGAATGGAGAATGGGGTGATGACATGGTGTGTTGCATCTAGAATAAATGAAGGGAAATGACGAAAAGAAACGTGGATAAACATGCAAAATACGAAAAAATAATAGAACCGGTACAGTTTGGTAACAGCGTCATTTGTCACGGAATCATCAAGCAATGACTCAGCTTTTCTCTCAGCGTATGTGCCGATAGCAAATAATGTACCGACGACCGACTGATTGAACTCTGGACTCCACGTTATGATGTAATATGCTATTTATAGTATAGTGCAACCTCTCCGCTGGACCAATCAGGCTACGACCTAAGTTAAAATGTATGGAACAGAAACTCTATTAACGTCATCTCACTAGGCAAGCACAATAATCCACACGCCCAAACGTATATAACATCTACCACAAGTTTACGAATAAATCTCATCACGTGACAAACAATGAATGCGGAACAGACCGACAGCGACAGCTGATGGATGTGTATGTGTACTGTAGGAAAAGTATGACTTGTATAGCGTTTTTTCTGTGTGTAACTAAAATGCTGGGCAATACAACGTAACACCATTACCTGAAAACAATTATTAATTATACCCCGATATAACGAACATTTTGGTCGTTTTTTTCCCCACAAATTCGTTAGTAATATAATGGGCTCCTGGTTTTCGATATAACGAACCCTCGATATAACGAACCCTCGATATAACGAACCCTCGATATAACGAACCCTCGATATAACGAACCCTCGATATAACGAACCCTCGATATAACGAACCCTCGATATAACGAACCCTCGATTCGCACTTCGTTACAGAAATCGAGGTTCCACTCTACCGGGATCAAATAACTGTGTAACTCGTATTGTATTTTTTTAACAAATTTAAAATAGCATTCTACTGATTGGAAATGAATTAATTCAGTTCAGTCTAACTGCAATTTTGGTCACTAAAGGCTGCTGCTAAAGAAAGTTAAGGAAGGAAGAAATAGAGCGAGTGTTACGGGGCGCAGGAAGCCCAGCATAGGACGTTTCTCAGCACAGGGAGCCCGACATAATACGCATTGCGCGCGCGCTCTCTACCACAGGAAACCCATCAAAAAAAGACGCAAATATCGTTTTATTGAATTATTTAGTAGCCTCAAAAGGAATGGTTGGGCTGCCTGTGGTTGGGCTGCCTGTGCAAGAGATTAGTAACGAATGAACAAAAACATGAAAAGAGTTCATTCGAAACGGAACTCCATTTTGACTTTTAAATTCCAAGAAACTCGGCGATGCTTTGTTAGGTACTCGGTTTCTGATCTGCAATGCTAAAATATGCAGGCAACTTGTCTTAGGCTAAAAATGAACGTTGCACAGTTGTGATACAAGTAGCCTAATCATTGTAGCACAATATGTGGGGTGTTACACAAGACAACAAATACCATAGCAACCTTGCTGCAACCAAGCATTGCGAAAAACCGCGAGCTCGACTTCTTGCAAAGGTTGCTGCAATGACGAGTTGTTAGGCATGTCCATCGCACTGAGGGTAGGTTATACTGGGCAACATTAGACACAGCATTTGTGTTTCTTAGGATGCCGGGCTTGTACAGTGAACTTTAATCCTGGTTTTAGGGTCATTCTTTCTTACCTCTCCCCCCCCCTCTTCTTACCTCCCTCTCCCTCCCTCTTCTTACCTCCCTCTCCCTCCCTCTTCTTACCTCCCTCTCCCTCCTCTTCTTCCCTCCCTCTTCTTACCTCTTCTTACCTCCCTCTCCCTCCTCTTCTTCCCTCCCTCTTCTCCCTTCTTCTTACCTCCCTCTTCCCCCTCTTGATCGAGCCGAAATCACCAGTTCATATTTTTGTTGTCAATATTTGGACCTATCGGTTGTTACGTGATTTCGGCTCGAACAATTTTCTTCTTACCTCGTCAGAACATCACTATGGACCTTAAAAGGTCGTTCACGAAGTTTAAAAGAAATCGTACGAGGGAAAACCGTTTGGCAGCAGTTTTAGTGAAAATAGTGTGGTTTGAATATCAGCTGGCATTCACAAACGCGGCTTACAATGATAATTTTGAATAAACCTTCCAAAAGCAGAATAGTTGAATTAGTATTTGTGTTAAGCATAATAAATATTGACGCGGAGCGAGCGAGTTAAAAAATACGGCAAACAGGTCATCCATTATGCGGGAACCACCTTAAAAGGAAAAAAAAAAAAATTGTAACAGTTCTCAGTACTCTTTGGTATCTTTTTCGTCTTGCTAGGGGGGGGGGGGGGGGGGAGCCACCAACTTTCCCCTAGCTGCCCCTGTGCTGTGTACGGCCCTGGAAACTGAAGCTTTCTTTACGTAGTTGTCCAAACAATACAGCGAGAAAGATTGAACTTCTAACACTAGTTTTGCAGTTTATGCTGGAAGGGTGCACTGAGCCTGACTTTCAGACAGTCAGCGGTCCTCCGCTACTGACCATCTGAAAATCAGGCTAGAATGGTGACAGGCCTTTTAACATAAACATTTTTTGCTCGGTGGAATCTATTAAAATCATATGAATTAAAACCAGTTGTTAATCTCACTGTAATGTACGTGACAGTCTGGCATTATTGGATTTGTATACCAAATTGCTTCATCGTCCATCCAAAAGACACTCAATTGGCTTGTGAATCAGACTTTATTGTCTCAAGCCCCCCTCTAACTGAAATTCATTTACATGCAACGGCGTCTTGTGCCGGGTATTTACATAAAGCTTGGATTTTAAATAGCTTTGACAGTGCGTTCAGTGACTACGTCAGTATTGAATCGTCTCCAGCGTTCAGGCGATGGTAGTTCTCGAGATTTAAAAGAGGAAACAGGAATCCACTTCGGTGAAAGAAACCAAAACCAAAAAGACAGGTCCTTTCGCTCGAAAGGTAAGATGGTTCGGGAATATCGTTTGTTGTCTAGTTTATGATTTCGTCGATCCATGACTCTCGGTCAGTAGCACAAGAAATATTGTCTTTTTTGCTGCTTCAAATAACATTTCTGCTTCGATGCTCTGCTCTCTTTGTCCAGAGCAAATAGTTGATGCTTTGTTTCTACAATTTCCCCTTCATTTCTCGACGAATAAAAACAAAATCCTTAATAACCTATATGTATAAGGCACTACCCTGGAATGAAAGCCGCAATTTTATTGCGATATGATCAAAAACAACAATAAAATGGTAATATTCTAATATTCGTGAAAGTTTTCCAAAGCTTTGCAGCCTGATTCATAAGTACACAAATATTTTCCTCTTTGAAACAAATCTATTAAAACAAACACAACATTTCGCACGATACGTTGACAATGTTGCTCTAACAAAGCAATTTAGCCATCTGGTTTGATTTCGTTTCTATCGTGCACAAGATGTAGTGTTTTTAATGTATCGTTACTATGGTTGCAATACATATTCCCGTCATAATAATCCCGAAGCCGTCATGCAGTGTCTGTGGGGGCAGTAGTCTGCCAGCCGCTTCAATATGTACATTTGCTTGTAGAGTACTTATTAAACATTCCCTTCAAATCCTGCAACACCCAAGTGTATATCATCTGTCATAACGTTATTGGAGAAACTGGTCTCTTGGATTCCGGCCGAAATAATTGGTTAAGTCTTTCTAATTTCGGCTCAGTTTTTGATGGTAAACAACAATAATAACTGGTATGGGTGGCGGGAACATTTTGGTAGATTTGTAATGTAAAACTGAACACCTTTAATCCAGTATTGAGAGTTTTTATGAACGCTATTTACAAAGCCAACACGATGAATGTTTACTGTCAGCAACTCTAGATCGCGGAAGATTAATAGTCGTTCAGCCACTTGTCAAGGAGTCATGCTTCAAAGAGAACTTTCAGTACAGTGTCATCAATACCTTATAATATAGATATTAATAACGCTGGTAGATTTGACTTGACAATGTTTAAGATTAGCTGACTGGTGTTAGTGATCGAAGTATTAAGAGATTACTATGCCACCACGGACACGGCTAAAAGTTGTCGTAACTGCGTGCCGTCGTCCAAGTCAGATCTGAAGTAGACTACGGTACTTTATATCAAGGTATTATATCTTACGTCAGTGGTATTAATACCAGTGTTAAAATACTAAATGTTCGGTTGCTGTAAAATTGTGCTTTGGAAATTGCGAAACAAAACGCTGATATAATACAACAGACAGTAATTTCCAAACCATTTTTTAACATTAGTGTAAAGAAGTTTATCAGAAGTTTATATGCCTGGTTATATGGTGGTAGTGATTTGGCGGTCCATCATTTTGCGTCGTCTTCATACATATTGACTTCCCATGAGCTTGCGTCGTATAAATGTCAGTACTTTCACATGCTGGAACATTCAGTACAGTAATCAGTAGAAATGTCATGTCGTTGTTAAACTGAGTTTGAGCAAGTCTCAAAACACATGCAGTTGACTACTAAAACTGCAACGAACTCCAATATCAACTTGTTCAGGTTATTAAGTGTCCCCGATTAGTGTACCACTTGTGGTATGCTAGAATGTGGACCAGCGTGAAGTTAGCAGCAGATTCAGCAGCACATTCGATTATCGCCTATAAATGTTTATATACAAATAATTGCCATACAAAACTACCTTAGTGTAGTAGAGAAACCTATTACCATCCTATATATGTATTCGGTTTGATCTTAACTAGAACACAGAGTTCTCTACACACTATACGAGACGTTACTAAAGCGACACTTTGAATATTTCAAGCTCGACACGTACATAGATTAAACATTAACCGGCAAAGGTCACGCAATCACTTCGATGGAGTGAATTCCGCTTAAAAACCCGCAAATCAAATCCCAAAAACATACTTCACAACAAGTAGTCAATAATAAACCATAGTTTATTTCATTTTGATACTTTGCATAAACATAACAATATTTTTTATAAGTAATAGATGGGATACCGAGCGTCAAAATAGGACCAATCGTGCTTTGTAGATGGGATACCGCCTATCAAAATACGACCCATCGTGCTTTGTAGATGGGCTACCGTCTATCAAAATAGGACCAATCGTGCTTTGTAGATGGGATACCGCCTATCAAAATAGGACCAATCGTGCTTTGTAGATGGGATACCGCCTATCAAAATACGACCAATCGTGCTTTGTAGATGGGCTACCGGCTATCAAAATACGACCAATCGTGCTTTGTAGATGGGATACCGCCTATCAAAATACGACCAATCGTGCTTTGTAGATGGGATACCGGCTATCAAAATAGGACCAATCGTGCTTTGTAGATGCTCTACCGCCTATCAAAATACGACCAATCGTGCTTTGTAGATGGGATACCGCCTATCAAAATAGGACCAATCGTGCTTTGTAGATGGGATACCGCCTATCAAAATACGACCAATCGTGCTTTGTAGATGGGATACCGCCTATCAAAATACGACCAATCGTGCTTTGTAGATGGGATACCGCCTATCAAAATACGACCAATCGTGCTTTGTAGATGGGCTACCGCCTATCAAAATAGGACCAATCGTGCTTTGTAGATGGGATACCGGCTATCAAAATACGACCAATCGTGCTTTGTAGATGGGATACCGGCTATCAAAATAGGACCAATCGTGCTTTGTAGATGGGATACCGCCTATCAAAGTACGACCAATCGTGCTTTGTAGATGGGCTACCGCCTATCAAAATACGACCAATCGTGCTTTGTAGATGGGATACCGGCTATCAAAATACGACCAATCGTGCTTTGTAGATGGGATACCGGCTATCAAAATAGGACCAATCGTGCTTTGTAGATGGGATACCGCCTATCAAAATACGACCAATCGTGCTTTGTAGATGGGATACCGCATCACAAATACGACCAATCGTGCTTTGTAGATGGGGTACCGCCTATCAAAAAGTACCAATCGTGCTTTGTAGATAGGATACCGGCTATCAAAATAGGACCAATCGTGCTTTGTAGATGGGATACCGGCATATACCGGCTACAAAAACGATAGGACCAATTTATAGCCGCTTTACAAAGATGGCTCTACCGTCCTATCAAAATAGCACGATTGGTCCTATTTTGATAGGCGGTAATCGTGCTTTGTATTTTGATAGGCGGTATACCGCCTATCAAAATACGACCAATCGTGCTTTGTAGATGGGATACCGATTGGTCCTATCAAAATAGCGACCAATCGTGCTTTGTAGATGGGATACCGGCTATCAAAAAGGACCAATCGTGCTTTTTGTAGATGGGATACCGGCTATCAAAATAGGACCAATCGTGCTTTGTAGATAGGGATAGCCCGCTACAAAATACGACCAATCGTGCTTTGTTTGATAGGCGGTACCGCCTACAAAGCAAATTTTGATACGGACCAATCGTGCTTTGTAGATAGGGATAGCCCATCTATCAAAATACGACCAATCGTGCTTTGTAGATGGGATACCGGCTATCAAAAAAGCGACCAATCGTGCTTTGTAGATGGGATACCGGCTATCAAAATACGATTGGTCGTACTTTGATAGCCGGTAAATCTACAAGGACGTGCTTTGTAGATGCTCTACCGCCTATCAAAATACGACCAATCGTGCTTTGTAGATGGGATACCGCCTATCAAAAAGCACGACCAATCGTACTTTGTAGATGGGCTACCGCCTATCAAAATAGGACCAATCGTGCTTTGTAGATGGGATACCGGCTATCAAAATAGGACCAATCGTGCTTTGTAGATGGGATACCGGCTATACAAAATAGGACCAATCGTGCTTTGTAGATGGGATACCGCCTATCAACATACGACCATCTATCGTGCTTGGTAGTATGGGATACCGCCTATCAAAATAAAGACCAATGGTGCTTTTTTGTAGCCGGTATCCCATCTATCAAAATAGCACGATTGGTCCTATTTTGATAATACGACCAATCGTGCTTTGTAGATGGGATACCGGCTATCAAAATACGACCAATCGTGCTTTGTAGATGGTACCGCCTATCAAAATACGACCAATCGTGCTTATGTAGCACGATTGGTCGTATTTTGATAGCGGTATCCCATCTACAAAGCACGATTGGTCGTATTTTGATAGGCGGTAGCCCATCTACAAAGCACGATTGGTCGTATTTTGATAGGCGGTAGCCCATCTACAAAGCACGATTGGTCCTATTTTGATAGACGGTAGCCCATCTACAAAGCACGATTGGTCGTATTTTGATAGGCGGTATCCCATCTACAAAGCACGATTGGTCGTATTTTGATAGGCGGTATCCCATCTACAAAGCACGATTGGTCGTATTTTGATAGGCGGTATCCCATCTACAAAGCACGATTGGTCGTATTTTGATAGGCGGTAGCCCATCTACAAAGCACGATTGGTCGTATTTTGATAGGCGGTAGCCCATCTACAAAGCACGATTGGTCCTATTTTGATAGGCGGTATCCCATCTACAAAGCACGATTGGTCCTATTTTGATAGACGGTATCCCATCTACAAAGCACGATGGGTCGTATTTTGATAGGCGGTATCCCATCTACAAAGCACGATTGGTCGTATTTTGATAGGCGGTATCCCATCTACAAAGCACGATTGGTCCTATTTTGATAGACGGTAGCCCATCTACAAAGCACGATTGGTCGTATTTTGATAGGCGGTATCCCATCTACAAAGCACGATTGGTCCTATTTTGATAGCCGGTATCCCATCTACAAAGCACGATTGGTCCTATTTTGACGCTCGGTATCCCATCTATTACTTATAAAAAATATTGTTATGTTTATGCAAAGTATCAAAATGAAATAAACTATGGTTTATTATTGACTACTTGTTGTGAAGTATGTTTTTGGGATTTGATTTGCGGGTTTTTAAGCGGAATTCACTCCATTGAAGTGATTGCGTGACCTTTGCCGGTTAATGTTTAATCTATGTACGTGTCGAGCTTGAAATATTCAAAGTGTCGCTTTAGTAACGTCTCGTATAGTGTGTAGAGAACTCTGTGTTCTAGTTAAGATCAAACCGAATACATATATAGGATGGTAATAGGTTTCTCTACTACACTAAGGTAGTTTTGTATGGCAATTATTTGTATATAAACATTTATAGGCGATAATCGAATGTGCTGCTGAATCTGCTGCTAACTTCACGCTGGTGAATGTGGTATGCTAGAAGTCATGACACGTTAATAAAGTTTATGTATGTATGTTATGTTTTCCAATTGAAGTTTTCGTTAAAGTGACGTGAGGAGAGAAGAAAATTTATAAAATGTGTAACATTCAAATGGTTTTCCTCTGAACAATCAAATGGCTTCCCTATCTATCTGTAGCATTCAAATGGCTTCCCTATCTATCTGTAACATTCAAATGGCTTTCCTATCTATCTGTAACATTCAAATGGTTTTCCTGTGAACATTCAAATGGCTTCCCTTTGTAGAAATACAAAAATCGAACTCGCGTGCAAGTACCCTGGTTCCAGAGGGGCTTGCTGCTAAACGAGCTAAACGAGCTGCAAACCGTATGAATATGATTGTTTCTCAGCGTTTTCAAGTAGTTGGAAACATGAATAAGATTGCGCAGAGCGAAAGAGCGAACAACTTCTTTCAGTGTTTAATTAATTAGTCTGCTATATAAGTCTCAGTTCCATATCAATATTCTCACTCCACGAACTGTAACAAGTTCCTTTATGATGATATATTAGCGAAGCAAGAGAGCTTGAAGGCCTGCGGGCAGATCTTGACAGACCGCTCAATTTTTCCCACACTTTGGCCGGACCGCGCGTTAAAATGTACCGCGAGGCCGGATGTTTGTGTAGTGTATGCTTGTGTTTCTCTATCTGTTTTTATATCTCTCTATTAAATAGCATGACGCGGCATTAATAAGGATTTATCTACGGATAGAACACTATGGATTAGCCAATATTTAATTAAAAAGTGATCTGCTAACACAACTATTACATGGCCTGGTATACTAGTGAGGCCATTGCGCAATATTTATATACTGGAAAGTCCATAATTTAGTCATTAATCATTCTAAAAGCTGATTGGATACTTTTGTCAACAAATTTTTAGATCGAAGACAATTGCTTGTTCGATCTCTCAGATCATTTCGTTCTGTCTGAGTAAGTATTGTGCGTTTGTTGTTTATGCTGGTGTTTTGCGTCTGCAGCCCTAGAGTTACCCTGCGAGCAGGGTTTTTTTTCTACTCGCCCAGGAAGGTAGCGACGAGCTAGCGACGAGAAAACAAACCCCTGCCGGTCCTCGCGACTATTTCTGTTGAGCATGCGCGAACGTGACGTTGCAAGACGTCATTTTCCACAGGCAGCCCAAGCAGTATACTTAAAAATGTCTCGAAATGTACAAACATTGCTCAATAAACTGACATTGACACATTTATTTACACTTATTTTGTGGTCTTTTGAAGTTCATTGAGTCATTTAGTGGTATTTTTAGCCATCTGAATCCTCCCCGTAAGAAAAATGACAAGGCAGTAAACCTCCATGGCGAGTGTCCCTCACTCAAATGCTTTTAACTCCGTAGAAAATTCACCCGAAGACCTATCATCCCCAAAGCCATTTAGATCGATAAATTTGCTTTCCATCCATACCTAATTTGTCGGGAGTTAGTCTCGATGCGAGCGAGAAATTCACGATAATCCAACAAATTTTCAAACCAAATCGCCGTCGAGATATCAACGGCACGTCGTCCTAAAGCTCGCTTGTCATGCGCGTGATCATATTTGCATACAAAACAGGTTTCGAAACAGGTTTTTGTCAAATAGACCATAATTTTTACATCCAGAAATGTGGATGTGGAAATCGCGAGGACCGGCAGGGGTTTGTTTTCTCGTCGCTACCTTCCTGGGCGAGTAGAAAAAAAACCCTGCTCGCAGGGTACCCTAGAGTTCGCGTCTTGAGGCAAATATTGCTTGCGAAATCATGCGGGATCAAACACGTAAATCAGTGGGCTTAATTATAAATGTGTATATCCCTTTTTTGAATTGTTCTTAGAAATTAAAACACAATGAAATTGAATTTGTTTTTGTATTTAAACTATGAGAAGAACGAGTACAATGCACCATCCAACATATGATGTCTATACATATTTCATAGGTTTTGACTAACTGCTCCACTTACGATTCTCTGTGGCTTGTTCTCAATAAACTCCCAGATCAATACAACTGTAGTTATCATGATTATTATAATTCGTGCCAATCAACTGATCCAACCTGGGGCCGCTCGGCTCGCTGCTCGGTAGGTGCATGCTTGAGGTTCTAAAAAGCTTTTCATATGGATTAACCGTCTTATGTATTCTAATCACTTGACAAAGAATCGTTGACACGCTCAATGGTTTTGGTGAAAAGAAATCTTCAACTGAATCGTGGGAACGCTCTACGTGTGTCCGGCTAGTGGGCTGACAATTATTTGACTACTGTGGAACAGAGTTTGTAATAGCGTTGCCACTCTTAGGATACTCAGCTCAAGAAAGAAGGACACATTGGTTTAAATTTGCAGGTATTTTCATCGTTTGTTTATCAGTAATTGAGGCTCAAAGCTTTTCTCGACTACACGAACAATTTCTTAAATCGTCTAAAAACACAGAAACTCACAAACATTTCTTGTAGCCCAAATCTGAGGCGAAAGTCGTTGAAAATGTTTGTTTATTCAACGTTTTCACAGAAATTTGTCTTTCCACGTTATCCTATTAGCATTGCTTCAACACTTGAAGCCTATCGACCATCATTAATTGCTCAACACTTCGTTTATCAAACTTTTGCGGGCTAAATAACCGAGTCGTTTCCAATATTTTATCTCTTCTCAATGATGTACCACAACAATTCGCTCCCAACAATTACATCGAAAGTTCTCACGAGAAAATTAGCAAAAACCAGTAGTAGACATAATTTAATATATTGCCGCTTGTAGACCAAACATGAAATATTTCCATATACCACTTCACTTTGTTTACCTTTAGGAAACTCATTTTATAGTGAGAATGAAAGGTACTAAAAATGGCTACGAAGGAGACTAGAAAGATACACAAGTTAGACTAACTAGAAACTTTATTTGAGAAAGCGAAAATACCGTAGCACCAATTCCTGCACTTTTTGCCGGTTTGACAGGTTTTTATAGCTGTAAAGTTGTCAGTAATAAACTATCTATCCATAAAGGAACGTTGATCTAATACCAGGGTACTTTATCTAGGGACGTTTATCTATCTATGGACGTTTTTGTTTCTTTCTTTCTCCAACTTTGCACTGGTTTTCTAGAACCTATTCAATTGTTGGAATGTTGACATTCAAGACTGGCAACTACTCGAGCGTATTTGCGTGTAATTCCGTTTTGGCTTTTTTAAATATATATATATTTTTAGATTAGGAGGGCCATAAGTTTTTCAGCTTATACACATAAGCTGTATTATGTATTTCACCATCGTGAAATAAAGTGTATTACAGTGGGTTTTTTTTTGGGGGGGGGGGGGAAGGGGTAGATTTATTTTGTCTTGGGGGAGAAGCCAACTCTGTTTGATTCAGTCACAAAATTGTCCTAACTAAAGGTCTATAATTTCTCTGAACGAGGAAGAAAAGAACAAAATGTCTGATGTGCAAATAGCCAGCTTAGCTATTCCTACCCAAACGAGTCTCGGTACTTTTAATCAATTTTCTACCTTTACAAACGTTTGGCACTTCATTGCTTACTGGAGTATCAGTTCAATAAACAAATACTACTGAGTACCGTAATTGTTGTTTACTCGGCTTGAGAGCAGTACTCATGACAACCACGTATATCTGATGTATGATATAATCGTTACTGTTGATCATGACTTTATAAATTAATTCACACACTGCTATCGACGCAATCTCCATGCATTTCGTCAAGTGATATGTCGACATCTAATTGAAATTCAATTGTAGTTGGAATGTCAATTGTCTATAACAAATGGACTGTAGTTAGTTAATCAAGTTTGTTTTGATGCTTTGTTGAAGTGTGAGATTTCGAAACTCAACATTGACCAAGAACTGGACTGAGATCGAATCGATTGCCATTCCATAAGCGCGTGTTTGAAGAACTTTTCTGACAAACATATCAAACTGAACTTGGTCGTCTAAGGTAACGATATAACGGAGTGCTAATTAGATGTTAATATACAGCGTTAATTGATATTCACGGCAGTCGTTTAACTGTGATTAGCAAGTCAACAACAGGTCGATGCGAAAATACTTCTCGAAGAAAACAGCACGATTCAGTAATTTTGAAAGTTCTGGATAGATTTTCAGTATCTGAATTTAACAAACTGTGCTTCAAACTGTGCTTCAAGATGCGTTCTTTCGTCTCAAACTGTAAACATTGTACTATAGTTCTCGGTAATCAGCTTATTTTAATGTGGATGCAAATGACCAATCAATTGTACATAGTTCATTAAAGTGCTGTCAGATAGTTTTGTTGCTTTATGAAAACACTCTTTCTTTCTGTTTCTAGATTCACGATGAGTTACTATTCAAAACGCAGCAGTTACAGTGGCATAACATCTAGCTACGATACCGGGTTATACTCGTCCGCCAACAGACCTACAAGATCGAGCTACGATTCCTATTCATGGCGTAAAAATTCTTCCTCGACGTCCGCGTACAAGCCAAGGACCTACGATTTTGGGACGTCAAGCTTTCTGTCCAAGTCGTACGGGTCTAGCAGTGATGCATACAGTAGGAAGTACGAAGAATACTCGTGGAAAGCCAAGGATCTTTTGACAGACAATCCCTTTAACCCGGAGCTGGAGATCAATCTGAGGGATCCCGTCAAAGAGAAGTATGAACTCATCAGTGAAAATGATTCGTTGAAAGAGGAAGAGTCTGTTGGCACAGACAACAAGAGCGAAGGATACTCAAGCAAGGACGATTCAAACAAAGATTACTCAAGCAAGAAGTACACTATTGATGAAGATTCGACAAAGGATAACACGCGTGAAGATGACTCGAGTGATCTCTCAATCAATCGCTACTCCAGGAAAGATTACTCGCTCGACAATTACTCCAAGAGAGATTACAAAGATTACTCAAGCAAAAACAACACCGGTGATGAAGATTCGACAAAGGATAACACGCGTGAAGATGACTCGAGTGATCTCTCGATCAATCGCTACTCCAGGAAAGATTACTCGCTCGACAATTACTCCAAGAGAGATTACAAAGATTACTCAAGCAAAAACAACACCGGTGATGAAGATTCGACAAAGGATAACACACGTGTAGATGACTTGAGTGATCTCTCGATCAGTGGCTACTCCAAGAAAGATTACTCGCGCGACAATTACACCAAGAAAGATTACACAGATTACTCAAGCAGCAAGCTCTTAAAAGAAGAAGACGGCGATGATTCAAGTGGAGATATCTTGATCAAGGGATATTCGAGAAAAGCCTCTTCGAGAAAAGATTATTCAAGCAAGTTCAATGATGACATAAGTAACAAAGACGACACGAAGGACATCAATATGAACTACTTGTACAATGATAAGACGACCAAGAAAGAGAGTAGCTTGTACGACGTCGATCCGTCCATGAAGAAGATCTCACTGTACGATGGCGGCACTCACGCTGCAGACTCTGAGAAGAACACTTCAGTCCTCGAGAAGAACGTATATAATTTTGAAGAAGATGACGATGTTTTTGTGCAGCCAGAAAACGAGAAACCCTTGTGCACAGAGAAGGAAACGATTTTCGATGACGCAGAGAAGCAACCATCGACCAAACCTCAGGAGAAAACCGTTTCCGACGAGACACCGAGCAGTGTGACACGTGACACGTATTCTCGATCCAAGACCAAAGAATTTGATTCAACTTATTCAATCAAAAGAGACACTGTCACCGCGATCAATAAGGAACTAGAACACAACAGATTTGAAAAATCCAAGGAAAATAAGTCTCGCCATGTGATCGGTTTAGGTCCACTTCGAATGCACCGTCAGATCATCACCAAGTACATCTCTGCTGTACCTGATGAAAACCGTTACATCAGCTCTGTTAACTTTCTACCCGACCGCATCGAGCTGCGCTTCTGTGGAGTACCTGCCAGAGAAACGAAAATGAAGAGATGCCGCTCCATTACAGATCTCTACGAAATTACAGTAAGACCACAACAACAACAACAGCAGAAGCCAAGACAGCCAAGACAGCCATGGGAAGAAACAATTGAGTGCAAGCAGCAAGACGTCGCTTTCTGCTATGACAGTGAGAACGAAATCCTTCACTACAACAAACCCAAGCACGAGCATACTAAAGAGATGTACATCACACAGTACACGCATCATTTCGACCCAGATGAACCTCGCACTCACATCGCAGGGTGGAAGGTTGGTGTTGAGCCCAATGGAATCCCGCATGAAAAGTCGCGAATGTGCGTCGTTCGTAGTCCCGTTGTCTCAGATTCCCGCAGACGAGTTCCTCGACCCAAATCAGCGCCACCTCAACTGTTCGGGTATGCAAGCCCCGACATTCAGTCTCAAAAAGTAGACGTCGTCGAACGAGGAAATTACACTTTACCGTTGAGGGGGAATCAAGGCAAGGAATACTTCTTCCAAAGTAGCATGGACGACAGCCCGACTGAAGACGCGTCGTCCGTTGGTTACGAACCAAGCGACGACACATCCGACTCGTCAGCTTTTTTCTTCAACGATCCACGATTCCAGTCCCGATACCACTACGAGAACCAACACAAAGATCCAAACTTCTCGTTCAGCAAGCCGAGGCTAATCCGACTGTCCGCCGAGTTTCCTGGCGTTCGGAACTTGGAGAAAATTAGACAGAAACGGCAAAGCATGGGTTCAGCATCGTCGGGTGGATCTTGCGTCGGGATTTCGTCGCCAAGAAACGGCGAGTATGGCTTCTTCGTTGCGCTGACATCCGGGAACCCAAGAAAACCACAATCGCGCAGACAAAATCGTTATTCATATACCTGAGTCGATAGAGACATACTGCGCATGCGTATAGATGGCACTCAGAGGATTGGTAGAACAAAACATCTACAGATGATGTTTGTAGACTGTGCCATTTGTAGTTCCATCCTCAGAATATTTAAATGTGAAACAGAGTTTTCATTCCTTGTTTTAGACATTGACAAAGTCGCAGTAGTGCGCATGCGCGCATCGATTAGTTCATTTCATAACTTATGCTGAAAAAAAGAAGTTTTTTTTTGTCGATTCTATAAGTTGAGTTTTGCAGCTGCTTGCACCTTTGAATTAATAGTCAGCCAAGAGTTCTTCTTTGCTGTGTAGACTGAATTCACCTCCATAGTTAGTACGAGTCTACACAAGGACACACTGATCTAGTGAAATGTAAGGACCAAGTAAGACATGTCTAGTTTCAGGAGCACTAAGCATTATGGTCACAGCATTATTTAATAGGCATAGTTGCGCGTTTTCGAGGTAATTCTGTCAATTGAAGTCAAATACATTTGTCAACTAAAAATTGGTTGTCTCTGGCTTAAATATTAGTCTTTTGTAAAAAAGAAACGTTTCGATCCTTAGTCGGATCTTCTTCGGTATTCTTCACTACATTTTTATTTATTAAACAGATGCATGTCCACGTTAACAATGAACTGTGTAGTACTCGACATAAGAAAGATAGCCGTATGGGTCGTATGGTTAAGCTGCGTCCTTCGTAATTCAGCTACCGGCTGCAAGGAAGGATGATTAGCCGCCCAAATTATAGCTTCAAAACAGCTAGAAATTTTACAAAAGCGACCGAGACGCAAATAAGGAAAATCAGACTGCACGGGTCCCTGGGATACTGTCTCCCTACTAGCTCTCTAAATCTGTCATAACCTTGTCACTTTGGGGTTTTAAAATACACAATGGCAGTTCCTTGACCTCCATTGTAAGAACGATCATGCGTCCTTGGATGCTGTACTCTATGCATGCATGTGCACACCATATGCATCATGGTTCAGCGGGTTTGCACATGCGTCATGCGCTCCTTCCCAACCTCCGACTAGGCTCAGGTATATTAAGGCTTGGCTTTTTAGAGCAACACGTAAAATCACATTTTTTACAATAACTCTATCCATTTATAACACATGATTATGGTGTTTGGTCCTTAGGAGGCATTTAGGTTTTGTAATATTTTAAGTGCAATTATTTTAATTTCTAGGGGTCACGTGACCTTAAAATGAGAAAAAGAGAAAATTGAAAATGGGGAGTACAGAGACTTTTCTTAGAATAATAAAATAGGTGTCATTTGATGATGTTTGAAGAGGTCTTCCTAAGTTAGCCTTTGATGGTTGTCCCCAGCTAAACGGTCAAGAGAAAAATGAGAATATATAATTTTCAGCTTGGTCACGTGACCTGTTTTGTCAATTATCTTCATAACTAACAATGATGGACGACGAGAAAAGGCTATTTTGGAAAGAGCTACGGCTATACAATTGTCCTTATTGAAAACATATTTTATTATTCTAAGAAAAGTCTCTGTACACCCCATTTTTTGTTGAATCTTTCGTACATTTGTGACCACGTGGTTTGTCACGTGATACGGCATGTCCAGTAGTTACCATATAATATTATTTCATTCAACGAACTACAGCTACTGGCGAAGTTTCAGTTTGGTAGGCTTAATTCCTGACTCAATATTTCAATAATTGTGATTTTATGCTAATTAGTCTCTGAGCCAAGCCTTAATACACCTGAGGGGTTGATTGAACCGGTGGACCTTATATACCATTTTAAAGCCATATTGAGTCGTGACTGGTGCGGATTTGACACTTTAATATGTTCTACTACCTCCAGGAATTCCTGACAGTTAACAAAGACATGCTGAAATATATCAGTACAGAAAATATGCAAAGACTCGCGTCATTCTACAGTGTTGCAATTAGGAAATAATTATTAGTATTCGAAAGAAACTGTGTTGAAAATAGAACGAAACTATGCAATGCAAAAATATTTCAGTCAAAAGTCGGGGATTATTGATTGAATACAGTCACGTGACCTCACGCTTCTGAAGTGTCGTCCATTTCAAAATTGTCAATGCTCTTGGTAAAGTGCCTATCATCGTAATTGCCTTCAGACGATAAGTCATCGCCATCATAATCATCATCAAACACAGCCGCATCCCTGTAGCCACTCCTAGACGATGACCTTGAGCTCCTGGTGGAACCATAGCTGTAGCCTTGGGGGTCCAACCGGTCTATGTACTTGCTGGGGCTTATTTCTGAAAACACTCGAACTGTTGGAGGATTTTTGAAGATGTCGAGGAGATCCTTAACTTTCAGTTCATAGTCCCTATTTGCACGTTTGAGGTTCTCGAAGTCTTGAGTGAGCTCTTGTCGCTTGGCGTCGTATGTATCGATTTGTTTGTAAAGACGTCTTATCATCCCCTTCATGTCCTCGACGTCATGACGGAGGGAGGCAAAGTTAGACGCTCGGCTGTCATCGGTAATCTGTAGAGAAGAATATCAGTCATCCAGTTAGCATTGCATGAAACGAAGCGTATAAAATGAATAAAATTACTTTTCAATTCTTAAGTTTGTCTAAATAAGTCATGAAAAAGATCTCATTTTACCTTGTTTAACGTCTCTATTGCACTCGATGGTTCACTCATTTTGAACGTAAATGCGCCCTTTTGATTCTAACTTAGCTTATTGAGAAAGTTCGTCGATTTTTAGCGCGATCTGTAGACAGCTTGGAGCAATATTGGCTCAGTTACAAATCGCTTACAGGAAAGACAGGACAAGTTTATGTATGCATCGAAGGAGCAACGAGTCACTTTTGTAATTGTTATTGTATTCCCTTTAGGGATTTTGACAAACAATAAACGCTTTTCACTGCAGCCAATTGTAGAGTTGTTGGTGTTTTTGTTTGTTCAGCTATTATACATAGACTTAGGATGACGCACAGACATATAACGGTCTCCTTGACGACAAAGTATACTTCAAATATCCCTTGAACAAACAGCGGTTTTCAAAAAAACATGTTTTTGCTTGGATTATGCACTATGAGACAAGTCTGGCATTGCGTCTTAAAAACATTTTGGTCTACCTGTGTGATCAGATCAGAGAGAGAATGAACACCAGTCCAAAACAGAATGATCGTGGTCATAGATGCAGTGCGGGAAATTTAATGTGAAAATTTAGTGCTTTTTTTACGCGGTGTTAAAGTTTCCTGATTCTACACACTTGTTGAAAATGTTGGGTTACCGATTAGCCTGGGGGAGGGGGAGGTACATCCTGGTTACCTCCTCTCCCCACCCCTCTCATGTCAGACTCGGTGCGTGTATAAATCAATAACATTTCTGAAGAGTAAAGTTTTAATCCACTTGTTGAGCTCCTGATAAAATCATTGCTTTGTCGTCTAGGTTTGCCTCACTGTTTTAGCATTAACCACAGGGGTGTATGTATGAATGTGTGACGCTTTAATACTCTCTGTTTGTTTAGAAGCTATAGATATCCAAATAGGGAACCGTCAACACGTTTATATCCACTATTAAAGTATTATTATTCCAAATGTTTACAAAAGAACAATTTATACCATAAGCTAGTTTTAATGGTCTACACTACGTATAAAACGATTACACTGTGTAGTTCTTAGGTGAACTTGTGTCGTGGGGCCGTGGGGCTGTATTGACTCCTTCCAAACAATAGTTCAGGAGAAACATTTCTATTTCTATGCATAAATAAGTCCTTGAACATTGGGTCGAATGTTTTCTCTTTAATTAAATTAATTGATTCGGTGGCCGCGGATCCTGTACCAAAGGATAAGCTACTCGAGTTGGCATAGGTTATTAGGAAGGCGAAATCATTCAATTCGTGTATTAATTCACTTCATAACTTACATTCTTGAGTACAACAAGACTACCAAACTAAGATAACCTATTATTATTATTGACCAATTTCCTCACACAAATTTAAAGCCAGTGATAATTCAGTGTTGGGAAATTCGCTCCAGTTGGGCTAAAGAATGTGTAGTTATACTTCAAGCAAGCAGCCCCTATAATAATCAACTCACCACACTGCTCACAGATGACCTTCGACTTCGAGTGTTGTATGAAGAGAGAGCCATTACAGAAAGTAAGCCAGGAGGAGGTGTTTGTAACTCTGCCATCGTGTCCTGTCACTGAGGTACCGTGTTGTGTGTAGAGCCTGTAGCTGCCTTACTCAATGTCTCGAATATGCTTTAGATTACTGTGGTGCAAATGACGCAGCGGGCCGCAATGTTGTGTATGCATGTATGATGCGGGACGCCGAAGTAGGGCGTGGAGGAGGGGGCCCGGGGTGGAGACAGCAGCTTCAGTTCATGGCAACCTATATATTAATTGTTTTTGTAAATCGATGGAAAGTGAAACCTCAGATGACAAATAAAATAAGTCGAGTCAATCAGTAAACTGAAATCAATCCTTTTAATATAAATAATATAATATATAATAATTATAAATTCACGCAGTTTATATTTTTCTCTGAGGTTTGCGGCCAGGTGCATGTACGCCATAAATTCGTCCAGTCGGAGCTCGGTATTTGCGTGATGGCGAGATCGTTACGTCGTAACCGCAGATGGATTAACAAGTAGTCACTTCCTGCTCTACATCGAAACGTCACTGGTTACTGATAGGGTCAATTTTTCATAGTAGTTGACATATAAGAGGTATTTTGCCTTGTGTAAGGCTAATGGTATTGCTATTATTTAATTGCCATTTTACTCACCAGTTATACCTAGCGCAGCCTGCGTTACAGGAACCCCAGTGATACCAAAAATAAGAGAACATACATTGCATACATGATACATATACTCTCTTGGTTGTACTCGATGCAAAAGTGCAATCAATGGCTTGGTTTGGTTTCAGCGTAAACATGGCGCCGTGCACTAGAAGAAAGTAAGGTTGCGTGTAAATTAGTTGATCTCCTGTTGATCATTCATTCATTCATTCATTCGTTCATTCATTCGTTCTTTCGTTTATTCATTCGTTCATTCATTCGTTCATGCATTCGTTCTTTCGTTTATTCATTCGTTCATTCATTCGTTCATTCATTCGTTCTTTCGTTTATTCATTCGTTCATTCGTTCATTCATTCGTTCGTTCATTCATTCATTCATTCATTCGTTCATTCATTCGTTCGTTCGTTCATTCATTCATTCATTCATTCGTTCGTTCGTTCCTTCATTCCTTCATTCGTTCGTTCATTCATTCATTCATTCATTTATTCATTCGTTCATTCGTTCATTCGTTCGTTCATTCATTCATTCATATATTCGTTCACGACCGCACAGGAAGCCCAAAATGCAACGTCCGCGATACGACTACCCAGCGGTTTACCACTAAAGAGAAACAAAACATGGCGGCAAATGTGAAGAGCGATGACACATTTGGCGAACTTTCTGCCTGTTTTACTTCGTAAGTAAGCAAGAATAGTTTGAATAGTTGCCATAGCGTTCTTATTTCTAACGTTTTTCCTTGTTTTGAAGATTAAACGAAGACCTTAGACGATGGTACAAGGCTTGTAATCAGCAGAGACGAGATATAGAAAGCAGTGTACAGCAGTGCAAGAAGCTGCTCAAACCATGGTGAGAACACTGTACTAGTAGACATATGTAGGCTTGTAATCAGCAGAGACGAGATATAGAAAGCAGTGTACAGCAGTGCAAGAAGCTGCTCAAACCATGGTGAGAACACTGTACTAGTAGACATATGTAGGCTTGTAATCAGCAGAGACGAGATATAGAAAGCAGTGTACAGCAATGCAAGAAGCTGCTCAAACCATGGTGAGAACACTGTACTAGTAGACATATGTAGGCTTGTAATCAGCAGAGACGAGATATAGAAAGCAGTGTACAGCAGTGCAAGAAGCTGCTCAAACCATGGTGAGAACACTGTACTAGTAGACATATGTAGGCTTGTAATCAGCAGAGACGAGATATAGAAAGCAGTGTACAGCAATGCAAGAAGCTGCTCAAACCATGGTGAGAACACTGTACTAGTAGACATATGTAGGCTTGTAATCAGCAGAGACGAGATATAGAAAGCAGTGTACAGCAGTGCAAGAAGCTGCTCAAACCATGGTGAGAACACTGTACTAGTAGACATATGTAGGCTTGTAATCAGCAGAGACGAGATATAGAAAGCAGTGTACAGCAGTGCAAGAAGCTGCTCAAACCATGGTGAGAACACTGTACTAGTAGACATATGTAGGCTTGTAATCAGCAGAGACGAGATATAGAAAGCAGTGTACAGCAATGCAAGAAGCTGCTCAAACCATGGTGAGAACACTGTACTAGTAGACATATGTAGGCTTGTAATCAGCAGAGACGAGATATAGAAAGCAGTGTACAGCAGTGCAAGAAGCTGCTCAAACCATGGTGAGAACACTGTAAGCTAGTAGACATATGTAGGCTTGTAATCAGTATAGAAAGCAGTGTACAGCAATGCAAGAAGCTGCTCAAACCATGGTGAGAACACTGTACTAGTAGACATATGTAGGCTTGTAATCAGCAGAGACGAGATATAGAAAGCAGTGTACAGCAGTGAAAGAAGCTGCTCAAACCATGGTAAGAACACTGTACTAGTAGACATACAATGTATGTAGGCTTGTAATCAGCAGAGACGAGATATAGAAAGCAGTGTACAGCAGTGCAAGAAGCTGCTCAAACCATGGTGAGAACACTGTACTAGTAGACATATGTAGGCTTGTAATCAGCAGAGACGAGATATAGAAAGCAGTGTACAGCAGTTCAAGAAGCTGCTCAAACCATGGTGAGAACACTGTACTAGTAGACATATGTAGGCTTGTAATCAGCAGAGACGAGATATAGAAAGCAGTGTACAGCAATGCAAGAAGCTGCTCAAACCATGGTGAGAACACTGTACTAGTAGACATATGTAGGCTTGTAATCAGCAGAGACGAGATATAGAAAGCAGTGTACAGCAATGCAAGAAGCTGCTCAAACCATGGTGAGAACACTGTACTAGTAGACATATGTAGGCTTGTAATCAGCAGAGACGAGATATAGAAAGCAGTGTACAGCAATGCAAGAAGCTGCTCAAACCATGGTGAGAACACTGTACTAGTAGACATATGTAGGCTTGTAATCAGCAGAGACGAGATATAGAAAGCAGTGTACAGCAGTTCAAGAAGCTGCTCAAACCATGGTGAGAACGATAGACTGTACTAGTAGACATACGCACGATGGTCTTTTACACAGCTTGATAAATTATGAATTCAAGTACAACGAACACCATAATATGATATGTTTGTAATTGTGAATCGGTATGATAAGGTGCATACCGCATGGCGCATCTTGCAAAAATGTCTCGTTTGAGTTTTTGCACTATAAAAATATTTACTCAATTAACACTTTATTTGTTTTGTTTCATGCATTTAATGTGTGTACATTACTCTAGATTCTGTTGCATTTGTTCAAAGATCCGTTGCCCCAATCCTTATATCCAGTGAATAAATGTATAGGATATAACAGTATCAACTGTATTTGCTGGATAAGGATATATTTCATTGCATACCTTTTGTTTGTTTGCAAAAAAACAACAATGGGAACTTTTCCATGTGTGCCTTCTTGAACTTGAGTACAGTGGAACCTCTATACAATGGCCACCCTTCAGGACTTAATTTGCAAACTGGCTGTTATATAGAGGTGGCCGCTTAATCATTTACAGAGCTTGACTGACAAAAAAAATCGGGACCTTAAAAAGTGGCCGCTGAATAGAGGTCCGTTATATAGAGGTCTGTTATATAGAGGTCCGTTATATAGAGGTCCGTTATATAGAGGTCTGTTATATAGAGGTCCGTTATATAGAGGTCTGTTATATAGAGGTCCGTTATATAGAGGTCTGTTATATAGAGGTCCGTTATATAGAGGTCTGTTATATAGAGGTCCGTTATATAGAGGTCTGTTATATAGAGGTCCGTTATATAGAGGAATACTGTATATGCAAAACGAACTGCAAAATGCAAAATACCCTATTTCAGTGGACATCATGTATACACGTGTAAACACTGCTGTACCTTTCCCAGGCCTTCTCAAAACAAAGAGAAATGTGAACAACAAGAGACAGGAGTACAGGGGACTCAAGACAACACACCCTCTAAAGATGAAGGTGAGATACACAAGACAATATCTATTAAATACAATACAATAACTTTTATTTCAACACAATGGTAAGCGTTGCCACTTGTTTGTTGGCTCAACAATATTTGCATTACTACATGACGAACCAAAGACTAAAGTTGTATCATAGAGTGCAATTTAGAAAAGTGTGAAATAGTACTAATTTTAAATAGTACTAAATAGTGCTATTTCTATTGTTTTCTATTGTTTCATTAGTGCTATTTAGTACTAATTAGTTATTTAGTTTTCACGCTTTTCTAAATTGCACTCTTAATAAGCCTTAATAGGTAGAGTTGTTTATAAACTGCATTCTTAATAAATTTATATAAAACATTCTTAATCAATCTTAAAAATACTTTTAGTTTACATTTTACTTAGTTTACATTTATGTTTTATGCGACCCCACAACTAGCTGTAGCTTTAACAATTATTGTGTATAAATAAAAGTTATTATTATTAAATATTAATAAATTACATTAAAAAAATTAAATTGATTGAAATATGATTGTATTACTATTTGAGACTGTATTGGAATTGTAAAGCGTTGTTGAACTCTTGGAATTGATGCTATATAAAATATGATTATGATTATGATTGATGGAAGTCTATTGCAATCTTACCAGTCACAACTTTCATCAAGATTCTAGACATCAATTAAGCCGCTTTCGGCATAGTTGATGTTTATGATTAATGAAAGTTTATTGCAAACTAATCACTCTGAACTTTCCTCCTGCAGTCACATAGTAATTTACAATCAGTGATAATAGATCGATGAAGGACTGTTTTTTACCTATCAGATACTGTAAAACCTGATCCAAATATCGAATTATTGGACAAGATACTAGTCAAAGCACAAAGAGCCAGGGAAATACAAAACAAGGTATTCAAGAATTGAAGCAATAAACAACATACATTTTAAGTGCTATTGGTGTTGAAATACTAATAACTATTTATTGTCACTAATGGATCAAGTTTGATTTTCTATAAAATACTGTTTATTTATTCAGTTAGATTCGTTAAATGCTTCTAGTGAGACAAGAAAACCCAAGAAATCCAGTCAAACTGTATTATCAGAGGAACCAAGTAAGACACGAGAAGCATTTGGGAACAACAATAATGTTCATTGTTATATACCAACTGTCAAAGTTCATTTTTCTCGTGCTCTGATTGGGCGAGCGGGTATCACGTGAACGTGAACAAGTTTTCATGTTTCCCCGGCAACAGCTCTCAGTGGTCAACAATATGTTGTGGACCGGCAATAACAAAACCGGAAGTTGATTGAGCTTTGTAACCTTGATTGGCGTTGGTAATCGCGCTTGAAAAGCGGGAAACCCATCTTTTTGTTGTTCTTTGACAGTTGGTATATAACAAAACACTTATTGACTGGGACCTCGGGTAAGCAGTATGTTTTGTGGTCCCTGGACCGCGAATGTTTCCCTCGGCTCCGCCGCCTCGGGAAACATTCGCGGTCTCGGGACCACAAAACATACTGTTTCCCTCGGTCCCAGTCAATAAGTCTTAATTATAATTCTTCTTCTTCCATCTGCCTTATAGAGGTGTCTTCCTTAGAGAGGTGACTGCCTTAGAAAGGTTTCTATCTTAGAGAGAAGTGACTATCCTATATAGTCTTCCTTAGAGAGGTGTCTGTCTTTGATAGGTATCTGTCTTTGATCAGTGTCTGTCCTAGAGTGGTGTCTGACTTAGAGTGGTGTCTGTCTTAGACAGATGTCTGTCTTAGACAGGTGTTTGGCTTAGAGTGGTGTCTGTCTTAGACAGATGTCTGTCTTAGACAGGTGTTTGGCTTAGAGTGATGTCTGTCTTAGACAGGTGTCTGGCTTAGAGTGGTGTCTGTCTTAGACATGTGTCTGTCTTAGAGTGGTGTCTGTCTTAGACAGGTGTCTGTCTTAGAGTGGTGTCTAACTTAGAGTGGTGTCTGGCTTAGAGAGGTGTCTGTCTTAGAGAGAGAAAGAGAGAGAGAGAGAGAGAAGTGTCTCCATTAGAGGTGTCTCCTAGAGTGGTGTCTGTCTTAGAGTGGTGTCTGTCCTAGAGTGGTGTCTGTCTTAGAGTGGTGTCTGTTCTAGAGTGGTGTCTGTCTTAGAGAGGTGTCTGTCCTAGAGTGGTGTCTGTCTTAGAGTGGTGTCTGTCCTAGAGTGGTGTCTGTCTTAGACAGGTGTCTGTCTTAGAGTGGTGTCTGTCCTAGAGTGGTGTCTGTCCTAGAGTGGTGTCTGTCCTAGAGTGGTGTCTGTCCTAGAGTGGTGTCTGTCCTAGAGTGGTGTCTGTCCTAGAGTGGTGTCTGTCTTAGAGTGGTGTCTGTTCTAGAGTGGTGTCTGTCTTAGAGAGGTGTCTGTCCTAGAGTGGTGTCTGTCTTAGAGTGGTGTCTGTCCTAGAGTGGTGTCTGTCTTAGACAGGTGTCTGTCTTAGAGTGGTGTCTGTCCTAGAGTGGTGTCTGTCCTAGAGTGGTGTCTGTCCTAGAGTGGTGTCTGTCCTAGAGTGGTGTCTGTCCTAGAGTGGTGTCTGTTCTAGAGTGGTGTCTGTCCTAGAGTGGTATCTGTCTTAGAGTGGTGTCTGTCCTAGAGTGGTGTCTGTCTTAGAGTGGTGTCTGTCCTAGAGTGGTGTCTGTCTTAGAGTGGTGTCTGTCCTAGAGTGGTGTCTGTCTTAGAGTGGTGTCTGTCCTAGAGTGGTGTCTGTCCTAGAGAGGTGTCTGTCCTAGAGAAGTGTCTGTCCTAGAGTTGTGTCTGTCCTAGAGTGGTGTCTGTCCTAGAGTGGTGTCTGTCTTAGAGTGGTGTCTGTCCTAGAGTGGTGTCTGTCTTAGACAGGTGTCTGTCTTAGAGTGGTGTCTGTCCTAGAGTGGTGTCTGTCCTAGAGGTGTCTGTCCTAGAGTGGTGTCTGTCCTAGAGTGGTGTCTGTCCTAGAGTGGTGTCTGTCTTAGAGTGGTGTCTGTTCTAGAGTGGTGTCTGTCTTAGAGAGGTGTCTGTCCTAGAGTGGTGTCTGTCTTAGAGTGGTGTCTGTCCTAGAGTGGTGTCTGTCTTAGACAGGTGTCTGTCTTAGAGTGGTGTCTGTCCTAGAGTGGTGTCTGTCCTAGAGTGGTGTCTGTCCTAGAGTGGTGTCTGTCCTAAGGTGGTGTCTGTTCTAGAGTGGTGTCTGTCCTAGAGTGGTGTCTGTCTTAGAGTGGTGTCTGTCCTAGAGTGGTGTCTGTCTTAGAGTGGTGTCTGTCCTAGAGTGATGTCTGTCTTAGAGTGGTGTCTGTCCTAGAGTGGTGTCTGTCTTAGAGTGGTGTCTGTCCTAGAGTGGTGTCTGTCCTAGAGAGGTGTCTGTCCTAGAGAAGTGTCTGTCCTAGAGTTGTGTCTGTCCTAGAGTGGTGTCTGTCCTAGAGTGGTGTCTGTCCTAGAGTGGTGTCTGTTCTAGAGTGGTGTCTGTCCTACAGAGGTGTTTGTCCTAGAGAGGTGTCTGTCCTAGAGAGGTGTCTATCTTAGAGAAGTGTCTATCTTAGATTGGTGTTTGTCCTAGAGAGGTGTTTGTCCTAGAGTGGTGTCTGTCCTAGAGGTGTCTGTCCTAGAGAGGTGTCTGTCCTAGAGAGGTGTCTGTCCTAGAGAGATGTCTGTCCTAGAGAGGTGTCTGTCCTAGAGAGGTGTCTGTCCTAGAGTGGTGTCTATCTTAGAGTGGTGTCTGTGTTAGAGAGGTGCCTGGCTTAGGGAAAGAGAAAGGTATCTTAGTCTGAATTTTTAGCTAATTTTTACATTATAATCTTCTGTCAGAATATGTAGAAACAAAACCCATCAAAACTTCCACCACAAAGACATCAAGTAAATTAGACACAATTACCCAAACGAAAAAAACCAAAATAGTAGCTATGAGAACAAAACCACAAACATCAGCTCGGCCGTCAACTTCAAAAGCAGTTGTCAAACAACCTGTACTTCTACACAAAAACAAACCAGTTCCTATGAAAACCACTTATGGGGCAACTTATGGGAAACCTGTCGTCAATCGGCCAAGTTCTGGAAGCACAACACAGTCTTTCAAGAGTGCTGCTTCGTGTAGAGGCCAGCCAGTCATCCAAGGTGTGTTTTAGAGTGTGTCAGGGTTATGCAGCCTATTTCATATTAGGGAGCTTAAGCTGTACATGATGGCAATGTCAACCAGAAGTGTAAATAACTTTCATACCTTCATAGTTGGTATTCCCTGTGTAACCTCACAGGCTTAGGCTTGGACTAAATCTCTAATGTACAAAACCCCGAACAGTTGTAGATTTTATATATTTATTTGTACCCTGACATTTAGTACAGATGTTTATCCCACATCATAGAAAATACAACCAATCAGAGAGTTGAATCGTTGTTGCATACTCCACGGTATTCTGCCCTTCCTTCCCATGGTACAATGCAGTTGTGCTTGTTTTGATATTGTCTATGGTGTGGGAGTTATTATAATTATTATTGTATTTTCCATGCATAGCAAAAAAAAGGTGACACCTGGGATATTCCATGGTATACAACTCAAAACCATCGCATAACTTGTATACAGCTATCAAAAAAGGTTGACGGGATGAACGGCGAATGTTGAATGACGATTGGTGATTGCACGACCAAAAGGAACTATGAGGATACAAAATTCTATATAAAAATGCTTTAAATTCTTTGTTTTCACGACCTAAAGGAATTCTGGTTACGTTTAGTGCACATGCAAAGGAAAGGTGCAAAGGTTTACATTCGTTTACTAAGAATTTATAAAGAATTGTGTAGACCCATAGTTCCTTTTGGTTGTGCAATTGCCAATCGTCATTCAACATTCGCTGTTCACACCGTCACCCTTTTTTGCAATAGCTGTATAAAGAATGGTATTTGTGGTAGTGATGATGATGATGACTAGTTTGTTGTTAGAGATGATGATGATGGTTAAAAGGATGGTAATGTTTGGGATTATGGTAGGCAATGCCATGATAGTAATTTACTTTTTATCAGATCCAAACAAAACGGTCAGTAATAAAAAAGACAAAAGTGTAAAACCAAGAAATAACACTGTAGTAAGGGAAGGAGGAGAACCAAATACCAAAGAATGTAAGGACTTATCTGAGCCTTCAGATCTTGCTCCAACAAAAGAGTCAACTCAAGAAGACACTATTGATGAACAAACTGACACAGACTTTATAGAAAGAGCTAAGAGAGAGTTAACAAGAATCTCAAGTGAATTAAAACAAGTACATTCAAGAAAACAAGAATTATCAAAAAGAGATGAAACCAAAACTAACCTTGTCAACAGAACACATACACCAACAGATGATAAGTACCAAGGAGAAAAAGCTCAATCTGAAAAACCCTTTCTACTCACAGAGGAAGGCCATACTCTTACACTACCTACAAAATACCGTAAACTTAAATCTTCGCATTTAAAACTCATTTCCAAGTTACGCAAAGATTCAGGGAGTACGAGTCAATCAGAAAACTTTGTCAATCGACTGGAAAGTGAGTTTGATTTGGATGATGCTCCCCATGATTTTGTGCAGAGTAAAGTGAAGGAGTTAGTGCAAGCACAGGACAAACTTCAATTGTATTTACAATGGGTGACAGAGAGAAGTATCGCTGTCAGTGATTCTTCTTTTTCATGGCAAAATATTTACAAGTGTTATAGACATTGGCAAGTTTTGTTGGGAAAATTCCGAGAGCTACAAAAAGGAACACAGGAATTGTTGGCAGGTAGGACTGTTCTATTATATTTGCTTTTTTAACTACAATAATTATTGTTGCCAAAATTCTTGGACTGATAACAGTATTTCTTTGAATTTGATTGAATTCTTGTCACCTGGACTGGTCCTTTGTCCCCTCCCCTCCCCTGTTCAATGTAGATCCAGGCATTATGCAAAGTGGTGTCAGCCTTCATGTGCATCATAGCAGCTGTCCAAAATTCCTCCCAACATTGATTGAGGGGGGATGGGGGATATAATATATAATCCCTAAAAGTATGCAAAAATCATCTAAGAGAACAATGAGTCCAAGGTATTTTTGGCAACGATTGTAGTTTAATTAAGGGAAGTGTTTCACTTGAGATCAACATGTATGTGATGAGATCTCTTCTAAGAAATATAGGAACAACATTATTTTATACACTATCAGAGATTATCCCAACTTTTAGTCTTAGCCTTTCCCTCCCCCTCCTGCCCTCCCCCCACCTGCCCTGCCCTCCCCCCACCTGCCCTGCCCTCCCCCCACCTGCCCTGCCCTCCCCCCACCTGCCCTGCCCTCCCCCCACCTGCCCTGCCCTCCCCCCACCTGCCCTGCCCTCCCCCCACCTGCCCTGCCCTTTCCTTTATGTAGCCTGTGTTGCAGTTTGGGCTCCCTGTGTTTTATTTTTGATATGTATTTGAATAAGAGTGACTTTTGATAGACCATTGAATATAAAGAACGATGTTTTTAAACATGACAACATTCTCACCAAAGTGAAAACTAACTATATATATAATGTATATATCTATCTATCTATCTATCTAATATAAGTGAATAAGAAAAATGGTGAAGAGATACATGAGAAGATCACAACCATCTTTATTACATTGTTTATTTGACATATTTTGAATACTTTGACTATTCCGTGGCATAAACAAATCGCCTTTTGGCAATGCAGTGGTGTTTTTTTAAAAGAATTTATGCTCCCACGTGGTCGGCACGTGTTTTAATCAGACCAGTAGCATGTTACCCTAAATATGGATGACGTGTGGTCGATGCGATGATTGACAGACTGCGATATCAACTGCTCTGGTGACAGATTTATAGCTAGAATAGTCTCTCTCTCAAGATTATTTTTTTAATTTTTATCAACCCGCGAAATTATCGTCAGGGATTATTCTAAAAGGCCTGTTTTGAACACAGGTTTTTGTGATTGCTAAATGAAAAGGAAACAGATCTTTTCTCTTGAGACATCTCCTGTCATCGTATATCTCTCGCATTGTGTACATAATTAAGCTGGTGAAGCTATTGTCTCACACATTGACAACTTGTTTGGCATCTACTAAAACATGGACTGGACTTTGGTCTGGACTTTGGACTTTGGACTTTGGACTGGACTTTGGACTTTGGAATAATAAAAATAATAAATAATAATAATAAAAATGAAAATTGAAAATTAAACAGGAAAGAAACAAAATTAAGAAAATTGGATTTTGGAATTTTGAATATATATTTCTTAATTTATCAACTATTTTCAATGACTAAATGTTAGGTTTTTATAGTTAGTTTCTCGACGTTCATGTGAGCCTTTAGCCTCCTTTGCAGTGAACCTTTGTTGTGTTTGCTACGCAGGCATCCACTGAGGTGTTGTAGAGGTGTTATAATCTTTACTGGAATTTTTGATATGTTTGATTCCGTTCTAGCTGTATTTATAGTTGAGTTCTCTGCATTTACTAGCTTCGTGTGTTTATTCGTGTATTTTTCAAGATGGATCGTCATTTCACTTATTCTGAAGTTGCTCAAGGTGAGAAAGAAGGTGTAGCTTTCAAGAGGTCGCTTCCATGGAATGTTTGTGCCTTAGATTCATATACATGTGGAACAAATGATTTATTTTAGGAAAGCGACAGCATGTATCTACCTCTGGAAGTGATTCCGAATCCGATGAACACGGTAGGTTTTGCATTGCTGACACAATTGAAACAAAGAGGAAATTAAGACTGATCGAAAATCTAACAGTGCTTCTTTTATGTTGTCACTTGGTATAGTCCTTCAGGACTGAATCATCAGTTCATGTAAACGTGCTGCTTCCAAAACTGCAAAGACTGAGAGCAAAGGTAAATCATTGGCTTATAATATAATTTAATAATACCCTGGGGCGAGAGAACGACAAACCCCAGGCAACCAGGGTATAATAATAACTCTTTATTAGCAGATAAATATTTACAATTCATCAACACTCGGGTACAACCTTATGGACTTATTATTAATATATGTAGCCGGCATTTGTATAAGTATTTTAAGATTTTAAACTGACAATTACTCAAATATTTTCGCGATAAAAATGGAGGTAAACAAAAGAAAAGACGAAAGAATCGGAAGAGGGTGGTTCAAGTCCCTGCCGGACCATTACTCAGCTGGGTCTTAAAATAATTGAGGAGAAGGTGCTGCCTTTGTAATCACATCTGCAAACATGTACATGTGCAAATGGTTAGACCTTCACGTCTTCTCGGATAAGGAGGTTAAACCTTATAATTAGGTTCTGTCTCCCGACCCTAATCTAACCTGTACATGGGGGACATAAAACAACCTGTTGAACTATATCGTGCTATATCGTGTTATACTGAAACACTGCTTGCTATTTTATGACATTAGCTTGATTTACAAATTATTGTATCTTATTTTATTATTATCTTATGGAGGTAATGTTACCATCCATCCAGTAATGTATTATGCTCTCAAAGTTCCTATCAAACCATGTGATCACTAAGCAGAAAAACCGATAGAGTTATTATTATACCCTGGTTGCCTGGGGTTTGTCGTTCTCTCGCCCCAGGGTATCGGCTATAAAACACTGAAAAGAATAATACATTATAAGCCAATGATATACCTTAATTTGCTCTCAGTGTTAAGATCAAATTTTAAGTTTAGTGGTAACTGGGTTTTATGTACGTACATGTTGTCATCACTGTTTACCTTAGATAACCCAAGTAACAATACCTATGTACACCGCTAGATACCATGTACTGGTTATGAAGGATTAAAGATATATGTACATTCCACAAACGATTGTTTTGTTGCGATGTATAGTGAACCGGCCGTGGGAAGGAATGAATCTAAGGCACAAACATTCCATAAGCGACCTCCTGAAAGCTACACCTCCTTTCTTACCTTGAGCAATTTCAGAACAAGTGAAATGACGATCCGTCTTGAAAAATACACGAATAAACACACGAAGCTAGTATTTCAAATGCAGAGAAGAACTCAATAATACAGCTAGAACGGAATCAAGCATATCAAAAATTCCAGTTTATCACGGTGGATGTGCGTAGCATACACAACAAAGTTCACAAAGGAGGCTAAAGGCATTGCCACTTGTTCTTAAAATTTGATAAATGTCATATATTCAAAATTCCAAAATCCAATTTTCTTAATTTTGAATTTTCACACTTATTTTGTTTACTTTCGTTTTTTTCACGAGTATGGTCCAGTCCAAAGTCTCCAGTCCAGTCCATGTTTTAGTACATGATTGTTTGGTGACAACATTGAACGCATGTGTTTTTGAGGTTAAATTATGTGCATATGTTTATCACGGTTGTGTATATATGTACAAACAACATTGCCACTTGTTCTTATTAGAATGTCATATAATACCTTATGAAGACACTGCCGTCACGAGTTGGATTCTGTCGTCAGTTGATGTTATGGTGGTTTGATCTTCTTTAATCCGAGCTTTCAACCTGAAGCAAAGACTCACGCTTGTGTAAACATTCACTTCTGCCAAGATTATTTCTTTCTCAGAAATATTCGTCCTTGCCGTGGTTGTGGGTTTCTAACCAGACATCATTTATAATAATTGAACATGGATATCTTCGCAGAAAGTGACTATGGCTCAAGTTTCGGTCGAGAACTCAACAGAATTCGCCAGGAACGAAGATTCTGCGACGTGACATTGATCGTTGAAGGAAAACAGTTTCACGCTCATCAAATAATCCTCGCTGCGAGGAGCAAGTATTTCTACGGCGTGTTTACGAACGATATGCTCGAGAAGAGGTCACAGACTGTCAGTTTAGGCGAGCTGAGTGCTTCTGCCATGGAATCTCTGCTAGAATATCTGTATACAGGCGATGTGGAAGTTAATGAACCTAACGCTGAGGACCTTGTGATCGCTGCGAACTATCTATTACTCCCTAGACTCAAACTCCTCGCTGGCAAGTTTCTCGAGCGAGAAATGATAGCTTCGAATTGTGTTTATTATTTCAAGTTCGCCGAGCAGTATAACTGTAAGGAACTCAAACATTATTGCAGTCAAATGATCAGAACAAATTTTGGAACCATAGGTCATACGAAGGATTTCATGCACTTAGGCGTCAGACATCTGGAGGAGTTGATTTCTGGAGATGACGTCGTCGTTCGATCAGAAGAAGAAATTTTCGAAGCGATTTTGAAATGGATTTACGATGATCCCGAGGGACGGGAGGATTATTTCTCCCTGTTGTTCCGTCATGTCCGAGTAACCTCTATGTCTCAGAGTTACTTATTCTGTAGTCTGGCGACGAACACGTTGGTCAAAAATAACCCCGACTGCCTGGCACGAATTCTGGAAGCTTCAAAAATGCTTCTAATTGGTGATGGATTGCTACTTGAGAAGCCAAGGAAATGCTTGGAGACCCATGTGGATGCTATCATCACGTGCGGTGGCCTGTCTCCAGATACCTTAGTGCGTGACACTACATATTGTTATATTCCTAGTGATAGCACATGGTATGAACTTGCTCCCATGAAAGTGAAGCGATGCCGTCACGGTTTCACTGCATGCTGTGGTTTTCTGTATGCAATTGGCGGCAAAGACGAAGGATTCCATAAAACTGTGGAGCGCTACGACCCCAAGACAAACAGCTGGACAACAGTAGCACCATTGAAGCGCTGTGTCAAGCTGATTGGCACAACAACTCTCAATGCAACCCTGTATGTAGTTGGTGGAATAGAGTTCACTGCTGAGGAAGGACGACGACGGTGTGCCGCAGTGCAGAAGTATGACCCTGCTACTAACATGTGGTCTCTGGTAGCTTCCATAAGCAGTCGCCGCTCCAGTGTCTGTTGTGTCAGTGATGAGCACCATCTATATTCCATAGGTGGTCTGGGTGATGATGGCTTCCTGGACTCCCTTGAACGCTACGACCCCAAACTTAACACCTGGATGCACCTTGCACCCATGGCAGAAAAACGAGGCTGCGCATGTGGTGTTCTCTTGAGAGGGAAAATCTACATCTTTGGAGGAACAGTGGATGCATTTTCACGTCAGTCTAAACGTTCCTGTGAATTCTACGACATTCACATCGACCAGTGGCATTCCATGCCACCCATGCACATTCCAAGGTTCCATGCAGGGGCGGTGTTGCTAAGAGACTGTGTGTATGTCCTGGGAGGCATTGGTACGGATAGCTTGAATAGTGACGGGAACAAAGTTGTAGAGTGTTACAACATTAAGATGAACAAATGGATGAAAGAACATACTATCCCATATGAGGAGACGTATTTACGAAGTGTGTCTGTCAGTCTGTATAAGGGTTTGATAGAATCACTACCAAAACTTGGCTCCAGAGCTAATATATCATGACACTAGACTAGCTCTTCACTGTCAGCCAAGTCTATTAGAGATTGGTCCATAGAGACATTATAGAACATAGACATATAGAAACTTGGTCCTATAACATGACGTTATCATATAGAAGTGCATTGAATCCAACAAACTTATAGGTACAAGGGAATTCCTGGAGGCAGAGAAACATATGATAGCTCTTCACTGTCAGCCAAGTCTATTAGAGATTGGTCCATAGAGACATTATAGAACATAGACATATAGAAACTTGGTCCTATAACATGACGTTATCATATAGAAGTGCATTGAATCCAACAAACTTATAGGTACAAGGGAATTCCTGGAGGCAGAGAAACATATGATATAACATTTCTACGACAACAACAATTTATTTGTACTTTAACTTACCATTATGTACAAAATTATTATTAATGAAGTAACTTAAAGCTATTTAGAATAGCATATAAACTAAACAAGCTAAATACCACATTAAAATATAGTTAGAAAAGGGTATTTGGGTTGATGAATAATTGTAAATATGAATAAATAAATTAGCATAAATTAAGATCTAAATAGGAATAATTTAATAATTGTTTAATGTACTTTAATATTAGGTATTAAAATAATTTAATCATAGAATATATCCTATACCATGTTTCTAAATGTTCCATAATTAGTTCTGATACAAGGTAAATAAAAGGCATTTTTGAACTTAAACTGGTGTTATAGTTATAAAATAGAAGATTTTGAAATACAATTCAGGAAGAATATTATTGGCAACGTTTCGAAGTCGTCATGAGTTATAGTTATGCATTTTTTTTTAATTGTGCAAACAAGGGTATAGGTTTAGACAGAACGATAGAGTACATAGTTGTACATGTATTATGGGGTACGGGTATAATAAATATAGTTGTACATGTATTATGGGGTACGGGTATAATAAATATAGTTGTACATGGGGTATATATGGGGTATTACGGGTATAATAATAATATAGTTGTACATGTATTATGGGGTACGGGTATAATAAATATAGTTGTACATGTATTATGGGGTACGGGTATAAATAAATATATGGGGTACGGGTTGTACATGTATTATGGGGTACGGGTATAATAAATATAGTTGTACATGTATTATGGGGTACGGGTATAATAAATATAGTTGTACATGTATTATGGGGTACGGGTATAATAAATATTGTACATGTATTATGGGGTACGGGTATAATATAACATGTATAGTGTACATGTATTATGGGGTACGGGTATAATAAATATAGTTGTACATATGGGGTACGGGTATAATAAATATAGTTGTACATGTATTATGGGGTACGGGTATAATAAATATAGTTGTACATGTATTATGGGGTACGGGTATAATAAATATAGTTGTACATGTATTATGGGGTACGGGTATAATAAATATAGTTGTACATGTATTATGGGGTACGGGTATAATAAATATAGTTGTACATGTATTATGGGTACGGGTATAATAAATATAGTTGTACATGTATTATGGGGTACGGGTATAATAAATATAGTTGTACATGTATTATGGGGTACGGGTATAATAAATATAGTTGTACATGTATTATGGGGTACGGGTATAATAAATATAGTTGTACATGTATTATGGGGTACGGGTATAATAAATATAGTTGTACATGTATTATGGGGTACGGGTATAATAAATATAGTTGTACATGTATTATGGGGTACGGGTATAATAAATATAGTTGTACATGTATTATGGGGTACATAATAAATATAGTTGTACATGTATTATGGGGTACGGGTATAATAAATATAGTTGTACATGTATTATGGGGTACGGGTATAATAAATATAGTTGTACGGGTATAATATGTATATATAGTTGTACATGTATTATGGGGTATGGGGTACGGGTATAATAAATATAGTTGTACATGTATTATGGGGTACGGTATAATAAATATAGTTGTACATGTATTATGGGGTATATAATAAATATAGTTGTACATGTATTATGGGGTACGGGTATAATAAATATAGTTGTACATGTATTATGGGGTACGGGTACGGGGGGTATAATAAATATAGTTGTACATGTACATGGGGTATTATAGGGGTATTATGGGTATATAAATATATATGGGGTACGGGTACATGTATTATGGGGTACGGGTATAATAAATATAGTTGTACATGTATTATGGGGTACGGGTATAATAAATATAGTTGTACATGTATTATGGGTACGTACGGGTATAATAAATATAGTTGTACATGTATTATGGGGTACGGGTATAATAAATATAGTTGTACATGTATTATGGGGTACGGGTATAATAAATATAGTTGTATAATGTATTATGGGTACGGGTATAATAAATATAGTTGTACATGTATTATGGGGTACGGGTATAATAAATATAGTTGTACATGTATTATGGGGTACGGGTATAATGTACATGTATTATGGGGTACGGGTATAATAAATATAGTTGTACATGTATTATGGGGTACGGGTATAATAAATATAGTTGTACTGTATTATGGGGTACGGGTATAATAAATATAGTTGTACATGTATTATGGGGTACGGGTATAATAAATATAGTTGTACATGTATTATGGGGTACGGGTATAATAAATATAGTTGTACATGTATTATGGGGTACGGGTATAATAATGTATATAGTTGTACATGTATTATGGGGTACGGGTATAATAAATATAGTTGTACATGTATTATGGGGTACGGGTATAATAAATATATGTTGTACATGTATTATGGGGTACGGGTATAATAAATATATATTTGTACATGTATTATGGGGTACGGGTATAATAAATATAGTTGTACATGTATTATGGGGTACGGGTATATAAATAAATATAGTTGTACATGTATTATGGGGTACATGTATTATGGGTATAATAAATATAGTTGTACATGTATTATGGGGTACGGGTATAATAAATATAGTTGTACATGTATTATGGGGTACGGGTATAATAAATATAGTTGTACATGTACATGGGTATTATGGGGTACATGTATACGGGTAAAATAAATATAGTTGTACATGTATTATGGGGTACGGGTATAATAAATATAGTTGTACATGTATTATGGGGTACGGGTATAATAAATATAGTGTACATGTATTATGGGGTACGGGTATAATAAATATAGTTACATGTACATGTATTATGGGGTACGGGTATAATAAATATAGTTGTACATGTATTATGGGGGGTATAATACGGGTATATAATAAATATAGTTGTACATGTATTATGGGGTACGGGTATAATAAATATAGTTGTACATGTATTATGGGGTACGGGTATAATAAATATAGTTGTACATGTATTATGGGGTACGGGTATAATAAATATAGTTGTACATGTATTATGGGGTACGGGTATAATAAATATAGTTGTACATGTATTATGGGGTACGGGTATAATAAATATAGTTGTACATGTATTATGGGGTACGGGTATAATAAATATAGTTGTACATGTATTATGGGGTACGGGTATAATAAATATAGTTGTACATGTATTATGGGGTACGGGTATAATAAATATAGTTGTACATGTGTACATGTATTATGGGGTATTATGGGGTACGGGTATAATAAATATAGTTGTACATGTATTATGGGGTACGGGTATAATAAATATAGTTGTACATGTATTATGGGGTACGGGTATAATAAATATAGTTGTACATGTATTATGGGGTACGGGTATAATAAATATAGTTGTACATGTATTATGGTACATGTATTATGGGGTACGGGGGTATAATAAATATAGTTGTACATGTATTATGGGGTACGGGTATAATAAATATATAGTTGTACATGTATTATGGGGTACGGGTATAATAAATATAGTTGTACATGTATTATGGGGTACGGGTATAATAAATATAGTTGTACATGTATTATGGGGTACGGTATAATAAATATAGTTGTACATGTATTATGGGGGGGTACGGGTATAATAAATATAGTTGTACATGTATTATGGGGTACGGGTATAATAAATATAGTTGTACATGTATTATGGGGTACGGGTATAATAAATATAGTTGTACATGTATTATGGGGTACGGGTATAATAAATATAGTTACATGTATTATGGGGTACGGGTATAATAAATATAGTTGTACATGTATTATGGGGTACGGGTATAATAAATATAGTTGTACATGTATGTATTATGGGGTACGGGTATAATAAATATAGTTGTACATGTATTATGGGGTACGGGTATAATAAATATAGTTGTACATGTATTATGGGGTACGGGTATAATAAATATAGTTGTACATGTATTATGGGGGGTACGGGTATAATAAATATAGTTGTACATGTATTATGGGGTACGGGTATAATAAATATAGTTGTACATGTATTATGGGGTACGGGTATAATAAATATAGTTGTACATGTATTATGGGGTACGGGTATAATAAATATAGTTGTACATGTATTATGGGGTACGGGTATAATAAATATAGTTGTACATGTATTATACGGGGTACGGGTACATGTATATGGGGTACGGGTATAATAAATATAGTTGTACATGTATTATGGGGTACGGGTATAATAAATATAGTTGTACATGTATTATGGGGTACGGGTATAATAAATATAGTTGTACATGTACATGTATTATGGGGTACGGGTATAATAAATATAGTTGTACATGTATTATGGGGTACGGGTATAATAAATATAGTTGTACATGTATTATGGGGTACGGGTATAAATATAGTTGTACATGTATTATGGGGTACGGGTATAATAAATATAGCTGTACATGTATTATGGGGTACGGGTATAATAAAATATAGTTGTACATGTATTATGGGGTACGGGTATAATAAATATAGTTGTACATGTATTATGGGGTACGGGTATAATAAATATAGTTGTACATGTATTATGGGGTATGGGTATAATAAATATAGTTGTACATGTATGTATATATGGGTGAGAGAAGTAGCTGTCGCTCGTTACTCGTTCCCAGAAAAATACCCCTGGGAACGAAGTCTGTTGGAACTTGTTCCGGAAGTCAAAATTCACCTGTTTCTAAAGGAAGGTCGACCAATCAGTATCAAGTATATTCTGCTTTGTTGGACAGCAGCTATATTGAATTTTGACTTCCGGAACAAGTTCCAACAGACTTCATTCCCAGGGGTATTTCTCTGGGAGCGAGAAAGGAGTAACAGAATATACCCCTGGATTCCTGAGGATGAGAAAGAATGGGATTACCACTCACTAAGGTAGCATCAAAGCCTTTACTTTGCTTGCTTGTCTGGTTCAGTATGTTTGTCCCATTTAAATTCCCATTTCTTCCATACTCTTAATCGTTGTATTTATTCACATAATCATGTTTTTATCCTCACCCCGTTAATCCCTCTTTCTGTTGTTCCCATTCACACCAAAGCTAAACTGGGTTTTTCTAGCTTCTATAATCTGAGAGCATATAAGTTCACAAGAATCAAACTATCTGGTATTTATACTATGCAACACAAAGTTTACCAGCAGTTTTGTGCCAAATGTTGCGTGGCGTTTGTAGATAATTTTCTAAACCTGTTTAGTTAAACCACTTTAAAACATGTTTTAGCCTCGGTGTGAACGGGGCATAATCTTAGACATGTTTCCCTTGCATTTCCAGCCGAGGAGTTTTCGCAGCGTTGGTGTCCATGCGGTGGCTGTCTGACCACGAGAGACATGTCCTCTCACTTCAAATCCCATGAGACAAATGACTACACAACGAGCCAAACACCAGCTTGTGCGATGTATTCAGCGTGGCTAGACATTCCTTCACGGACAGTACACCCACAGGCTCGCATGCCATGTATGGACCACGTTACCTACAGGAACGAGAAGGTTGGACACATGTTGAAATGTTGCCAATATGTAATTATTATTTTCAAACACTGTGGCTCCTTGGGTCCAATAGTCAACATACTTACAACATATTGACAGAGCGCTTGTACACAGCAAGATGTTTTATCAGTTTTGAGAAAACATCATTAAAAGAGATGGGTTTGATGTAACAGTGGACATTATTGAAGGATCTCAAAACATTGATCATCACTCAACAGGAGTTGCGCGAGCTCAACGAGTCTCTGCACAACCTACAGATGTCTGAAGTAGACTTGTACCTACAGAATCGTATCGGTAGAAAGGCTTTGGATGCAATGGAAAGGATTGATCCCTCGCATAGGTAAGGCAACACCTAGTAGACTTGTACCTACAGAATCGTATCGGTAGAAAGGCTTTGGATGCAATGGAAAGGATTGATCCCTCGCATAGGTAAGGCAACCCCTAGTAGACTTGTACCTACAGAATCGTATCGGTAGAAAGGCTTTGGATGCAATGGAAAGGATTGATCCCTCACATAGGTAAGGCAACACCTAGTAGACTTGTACCTACAGAATCGTATCGGTAGAAAGGCTTTGGATGCAATGGAAAGGATTGATCCCTCGCATAGGTAAGGCAACCCCTCGCACTCACTACGAGCGAGTAGGGCGTATCCTCGCCGGGAAACAATCTCAGAGCGAGTAGCACCCTTGCACCAGCCTCGCACCCCTCCTGTAGATAAGACAAACCCCTTACATCCCTAACAGAGAGTAGTACCCTTGCACCAGCCTCGCACCCCTCCTGTAGATAAGACAAACCCCTTACATCCCTAACAGAGAGTATCTCTCACCCCTTCTCAGCGAGTAGCACCCTCGCACCAGCCTCGCCCCCTCCTGGAGATAAGACAAACCCCTTACATCCCTAACAGAGGTGTATCTCTCACACCCCTCTCAAAGCGAGTAGCACCCTTGCACCAGCCTCGCACCCCTCCTGGAGATAAGACAAACCCCTTACATCCCTAACAGAGGTGTATCTCTCACACCCCTCTCAGAGCGCAGTAGCACCCTTGCACCAGCCTCGCACCCCTCCTCAAAGTAGATAAGACAAACCCCCCTTACATCCCTAACAGAGGTGTATCTCTCACACCCCTCTCAGAGCGAGTAGCACCCTTGCACCAGCCTCGCACCCCTCCTGTAGATAAGACAAACCCCTTACATCCCTAACAGAGGTGTATCTCTCACACCCCTCTCAGAGCGAGTAGCACCCTTGCACCAGCCTCGCACCCCTCCTGGAGATAAGACAAACCCCTTACATCCCTAACAGAGGTGTATCTCTCACACCCCTCTCAGAGCGAGTAGCACCCTTGCACCAGCCTCGCACCCCTCCTGGAGATAAGACAAACCCCTTACATCCCTAACAGAGGTGTATATCTCTCACACCCCTCTCAAGCGAGTAGCACCCTTGCACCAACCTCGCACATCTCCTGGAGATAAGACAAACCCCTTACATCCCTAACAGAGGTGTATCTCTCACACCCCTCTCAGAGCGAGTAGCACCCTTGCACCAGCCTCGCACCCCTCCTGTAGATAAGACAAACCCCTTACATCCCTAACAGAGGCGTATCTCTCACACCCCTCAAAGCGCGAGTAGCACCCTTGCACCAACCTCGCACCCCTCCTGGAGATAAGACAAACCCCTTACATCCCTAACAGAGGTGTATCTCTCACACCCCTCTCAGAGCGAGTAGCACCCTTGCACCAGCCTCGCACCCCTCCTGTAGATAAGACAAACCCCTTACATCCCTAACAGAGGTGTATCTCTCACACCCCTCTCAGAGCGAGTAGCACCCTTGCACCAGCCTCGCACCCCTCCTGTAGATAAGACAAACCCCTTACATCCCTAACAGAGGTGTATCTCTCACACCCCTCTCAAAGCGAGTAGCACCCTTGCACCAGCCTCGCACCCCTCCTGGGAGATAAGACAAACCCCTTACATCCCTAACAGAGGTGTATCTCTCACACCCCTCTCAGAGCGAGTAGCACCCTTGCACCAACCTCGCACCCCTCCTGGAGCTAAGACAAGCCCCTTACATCCCTAACAGAGGTGTATCTCTCACACCCCTCTCAGAGCGAGTAGCACCCTTGCACCAACCTCGCACCCCTCCTGGAGCTAAGACAAGCCCCTTACATCCCTAACAGAGGTGTATCTCTCACACCCCTCTCAGAGCGGTACGGCATAGGGTTAGGGTTAGAAATTATTATTATTATATAAGTTGTTGGCAATGAACGAGTATTCGTGTTTCGATTTTGGTGCAAGGGTAAGGCGAGAGTACTCTACACGAATATCAAACGGCAATTTCCTGGCATTATTATCTAATATCCCGTTCACACCAAGGCTTAAATATGCTTTAATGTGGTTTAACTAAACAGGTTTAGAAAATTATCTACAAACGCCACGCAACATTTGGCACAAAACCGCTGGTAAACTGTGTAGTGTCCTTTATATTGCACAATATAAATCAGTTCCAGGTAGTGTGATTCTTAGATGCCCTCAAATTATAGAAGCTAGAAATGACCTAGTTTAATTAAACAAGGTTTGGTGTGAATGGGGCATTAGACATTGTTGGTCACCCTCTACCCCCTCCCTTCGGTAGCACCCTGCATCAATGGGCATCAAGCTACATGGATCAGACGAAACAAGGGACGCTTGAAAAATTTTTTTCCTCTTTTCGTTGCAGATCTTTCACACGCATCTATCGAGCATTGTGGGGACTTGTGTGTTGTGATGGTAAAGCGTTCCCTTCGGTCGTACTTGACAACACCACAGATTAAGACCGCACGATTAGTTCGTAAAGATAAGACATTCAACCGCGTTCATTTGTGATAGCAACTGGCGACAAGCATGATGGGATTGATTCAAAATGGCCGCTATCAAGGACATTGCATTTTTACAGAAGAGAAAATAACCATAAAAAACTATTAGAGACATTTTCTGAATTTAAACTACATGTAAATTTCAAACTAAATTTCCAATAAAAATCAGATCTTTTGACTGACAAAATAAGGAAATCAAATTATGATTATTCACGGTTTATGTATAATATGAATATTTAACAATATTGCTGCAACATTGCCAAACCAAGAAAAAACATGTAGTTGAATATTGTTGTTTAATTAGCCAATCACATCACACGATGTATAAGCCAACCTATGTTTAGACAAACACTTGCAATGAACAGGGAGTTGCTTGCTGGTTACAATTTCCTTCCACCCCCACCCCCAAAGACAACTCATTGGTAGGTAGTTTTAGTTCTTGTCCGAAGACCTGAACAAGACTCGAAGTCGTTGGCTGTGAGTCGAAATTGATTGATTTGTACGGCAGGTTGGCTGTAGTGAGGGCTTGAATTCAGAACGTGTGCCTAAAGAACAAGGAAAGACCATACCTCCCCCTTGAACGTCGTCACTCCCCCTGGATAATGAGTGTCGCTTTGGTGTGGTTTTAATATTGGGAGGAGCTTGCGCAGAGTTCAATTATATCAGTGCTGCCAAAACAATCCAAGTTTAGAGTTCTCACTTGCTCAGGTTAATCTTAGAACAAGGAAACTGTCAGCAGCTATTTAGTCGACATGTTGTTTGGATTCGTTCTGTCTATTCTGCTCGCCTCGCTAGGAAAATACCTCGCCAAGCGTTGGTTTCTCTACCTCATGTTGACGATCATCGGCACAGAAATCGGCCTTCTTGTAAATTCTGTGGGGAAACAAGAGAAAGGCTCTGGCAACGCTTTAGGCACTGCAAAAGCACCTAAAAGCCCTGAAAAAGAAGCTGCACCAGCAGGAAAGTGACTGCAAAGTAAAACACCTATTGAAGTCCTTGTTGTTATCTAGAAATGTTGTGTATACATTGTGGAGTTTTGCACCAGTTGTAAACAAAGCCAAGCATTCAATGAAGTCTATTTGTGAAGATGCACTGGTTGTGGACACTAGATGTACATAGAACTATGTATACCCCATGTACAAATGTAGGATACAGATTTTCATGGCTCCGACGAACTGCAAAGTTTCCTAAATCGATCCTAAAATACTGAATCGGTGAATACTTCTCTATTGACACTGTAAAGTTGGCCAAGGAGGTGACACTGTCAAACCAAAAAGCAGCACATTTGTCGGAGAGATTGTTTTTCAGTAGAAGAACAAGTTTCCTAGTTAATTCTTGATAAAGTATCAATAGTTTAGTTTTCAAAGCAATGTATTTATGTGTGTTGGTATCAATTATTCCTATATCTTCGGTGTAAATTTGATTGAAAGTTTTGAATAAATTCCTTTTTAGTGGATCATGGGTTACTTTGTCACTTTTTTTTATTTTTTATTTATTTCAAAAAAACCTTTTATTTTACCAGTTTCAACGAAACAAAACGAATGCAAAGTTGTGCTTGTCGCGACAGGTGCTGCAGGTAGTGGTTTGGCTGTGGCTAGCAGACTCTATACTCTATACCAAAACAGTATTGGCCAACACAGATTTATCGATTTGTTTATTTCTGAAAATTTATATTCTTGAAGAGCTTTTCAAAAGTAAGGAAAAAACAGACGCTCTTCAAACCTTGGAAATTCTTTAGAAAATATCAAAAACCTTGGAAATGTTTTCCACTAATATAATGAGGTTTGAAGACCGCGCATTTTTACCGTGAAAGAGTCGATCTCTGTGCGTGTTTTTCTTGAAGAGTTCTTCAAAACCAATACCCACAGGACATTAGCAACACGGGGGTATATCTTTAATTAGAGTGATTCCAATAAACCTGGACATACATAAACTTTATTAATTTGTCAGACTTCTAGCGTACCACAAGTGGTACACTAATCGGGGACATTTAAACACAATTACATTACTAACTACACCAATACACACTATTAGACACTCTTTTCTTTTGTTTCTTTGCATCTAATAAACACTGACAGCTAATTAGTAGTGTCCAGGTTTATTGGAATCACTTTCTTACTTTAGTTAAATTAGGCCGTTTGTTTATATCCGATGAGCAACCGCATTGCAAATGCTTTAAAACCCGATGGATTATCGCTATTCTGAACAGAACTAACATTTGACGTTAATTGGAGCAAAACTTGGAATTTCGCTGTCGTCCTTGGGGGCAAAACATGTGGAAACGACCTCGTCCGCTTGGCTTCCGGCAGGTCTTTCCGTCTGCGCGCGAAGGTTTATACCACAGGCAGCCCAACCATTGCTTCCGAGGAATAAATAAAATCCGCGCCTTTTTTGATGGGTTTCCTGTGGTAGAGCGCGCGCATTACGTATTGTTGGGCTCCCTGTTTTTAGTAACGGCGCACTCTACCACAGGAAACCCACCAAAAAGACGCATTTTATTAATTCCTCAAATGCAGGGCTGCCTGTGTTTATACTAGTGACAGCCGCACATAAGCTTCATTACTTCAACCAGACTCCATAACATTTTTGTACATTTATTTACTAATGAGTTTACTACATTTAAAAATGACAAGGACGATTGTATTCATTATAATTAATACAGCACACAGGATGGTCCCACGATTCTCATTCACCACATGCTAAAAATAATTTCTCTCTGAACCAATCAGAGGGCAGAATTTGAATACCACATCAAAGCAAAGCATTTCAATTTACTCTTCCAGCCATATATGGTGGGAAATCGGTGGAAGCCATCACAGTCAATCCCTATAAAACTAGGCAATGTTCTTGTGTTACTCGTCTAAGTATTGTAGTAATTGATAAAATGTATTATCGATGCTTACAAGGGATTCTGGGAAGAATGGTTCCCATGCACCATTGCACACCAGAACCAAATTGATTCCTCTATATACACAATATAAATAGTCAATGGGAAATGAAGTAAAGAATGGAAGAGAAATAAAATATGAGAGATCCAGGAACAAAGTTCAGAAAAAAGAAAGGAAGACTCAGTTTAGCATGTTTACTGATTGGATATTTATTTGCACGATTAGTCTATGGTACACGACTAGTCTATGGTACACAACTAGTCTATGGTACACAACTAGTCTATGGTACACGACTAGTCTATGGTGCACAACTAGTCTATGGAACACGACTAGTCTATGGTACACAACTAGTCTATGGTACATGACTAGTCTATGGTGCACAACTAGTCTATGGAACACGGCTAGTCTATGGTACACGGCTAGTCTATGGTACACAACTAGTCTATGGTGCACAACTAGTCTATGGTACATGACCAGTCTATGGTACACAACTAGTCTATGGTACACGACTAGTCTATGGTGCACAACTAGTCTATGGAACACGACTAGTCTATGGTACACGACTAGTCTATGGTACACGACTAGTCTATGGTACACGACTAGTCTATGGTGCACAACTAGTCTATGGTACATGACCAGTCTATGGTACACAACTAGTCTATGGTACACAACTAGTCTATGGTACACGACTAGTCTATGGTGCACAACTAGTCTATGGTACACGACTACTATGGTCTATGGTACACAACTAGTCTATGGTACACAACTAGTCTATGGTACACAACTAGTCTATGGTACACGACTAGTCTATGGTACATGACTAGTCTATGGTACATGACCAGTCTATGGTACACGACTAGTCTATGGTACACGACTAGTCTATGGTACACAACTAGTCTATGGAACACGACTAGTCTATGGTACACAACTAGTCTATGGTACACGACTAGTCTATGGTACACGACTAGTCTATGGAACACGACTAGTCTATGGTACACAACTAGTCTATGGTACACGACTAGTCTATGGTACACAACTAGTCTATGGTACACGACTAGTCTATGGTGCACAACTAGTCTATGGTACACGACTAGTCTATGGTGCACAACTAGTCTATGGTACACAACTAGTCTATGGTACACGACTAGTCTATGGTACACGACTAGTCTATGGTACACAACTAGTCTATGGAACACGACTAGTCTAAGGAACATGACTAGTCTATGGTACACAACTAGTCTATGGAACACGACAACTAGTCTATGGTACACGACTAGTCTATGGTACACAACTAGTCTATGGTACACGACTAGTCTATGGTGCACAACTAGTCTATGGTACATGACCAGTCTATGGTACACGACGACTAGTCTATGGTACACGACTAGTCTATGGTGCACAACTAGTCTATGGTACACGACTAGTCTATGGTACACAACTAGTCTATGGTACACGACTAGTCTATGGTGCACAACTAGTCTATGGAACACGGCTAGTCTATGGTACACAACTAGTCTATGGTACACAACTAGTCTATGGAACACGACTAGTCTATGGTACACAACTAGTCTATGGAACACGGCTAGTCTATGGTACATGACTAGTCTATGGTACACAACTAGTCTATGGTACACGACTAGTCTAAGGAACATGACTAGTCTATGGTACACAACTAGTCTATGGAACACGACAACTAGTCTATGGTACACGACTAGTCTATGGTACACGACTAGTCTATGGAACACGACTAGTCTATGGTACATGACTAGTCTATGGAACACGACAACTAGTCTATGGTACACGACTAGTCTATGGTACACGACTAGTCTATGGAACACGACTAGTCTATGGTACACGACTAGTCTATGGAACACGGCTAGTCTATGGTACATGACTAGTCTATGGTACACAACTAGTCTATGGAACACGACTAGTCTAAGGAACATGACTAGTCTATGGAACACGACAACTAGTCTATGGTACATGGCTAGTCTATGTGAGTACACTGATGACTACAACTTTAGTGGTCTATGGTATGTTTGGTCTATGAGGGTATATGACTAGTCTATGGAACATGACCACTCGTCTATGGTACACGACTAGTCTATAGTACACGACTAGTTTATGATACACGACTAGTCTATGGTTCACTAGTCTATGATACACTACTACGACTAGTCTATGGTGCAAGATAAGCATCGGCCAGGCTCTGCATCGTAGAATTACTCATCGTCGAGATAGAATCCAAGTAGTGAAGAAACCTGATAAAAACAGTACAAAATTAGTCTTAAGAACCACAACCACCGTCACACATGCACTCAACCAACAAAATGTTGTACTTATGACTTCAAGTATCGTGAATATAAATGAAGGGCTCCCTGCAAGAACAACGTAAGTGAATCTCTGATCAAAATCGAAATTCTCCTCGACATTCATTGAATTTCAAAGGAGAATTTCGGATTTGATCACAAGTCACTTACACCGTTCTTGCAGGGACCCCTTCAAATGTAACAACATCACTGTAGATCAAACTGGGCTCTCGAGTTAGAATGTCACACATGTTTACTGCAGCCAATTGTTACCTTCGTTTCATGTTGGCAATTTCTCTAAGTCTTTCTGAATGACAAATTGACCTGAGGGTGGGGAGGTACTCAGTACACGTAGCATGATGGGAGCAGAACGTCACAAGTGGAAGCGATGAGTTGACTGTTCTGTAAAGTTTGTTCATTTTAGAGATTTGACTGAAAAAGGAATGTAAAACACAAATAAATTTACATAAATTTCCAAAAATATAAATATCATACAAAAGTGAAAGGAAGTTGATAATAATTAATAGTAATAATTACCCTGATTGAAGGTCCGTCAGTCCGGTCCAGTTCACCAGAGAACTCTGTGGTCTACCAGGGAGACAGTCTATCACTTCCGTTGACAAACCATCGCCATTACTCTTGTCATTGCTCGCACAGCCATTCTCCTTCGTCAATTCGTTGATGGTCTTACAACGCGCATATGAACATTCTAGACTAGCTACTTCCAGAGCTCCACGAATACACACACTCGTGTCTTGAGTCCACCAATCACAGGCCGTCCTGTCAACTGTAACAACGTCATCGCTCAACCCTGATGTCGCGTGCGCATGCCACCATCCATATTCTGATGGTCGGTAGTCATCGCAGACTACATTTGGGGTGTATGCATCCATGAAAGACAAATCTTCTGCGATGGTTGTGAAGATATCCAAAGTCTTTTTGTGTAATATCTTAGTTGAAGCTGGAAGAAAAATAACTAAAAATAAGAAATTCAACTACAAACAAAGGAAAACAAGCCACCAATAAATAACTTACTCTCTTCTTTGCTACCAACTTTGTGCTGAGTGGTTGAGTGTTTTTGACTGACGCCATGTGATGAACTACCTTTGGTTGCCATGGCTACCTCACTTGCATTGCCATGGTTACTATCACCTTCATTTGACTCAGTCCCATCATCAAAGACACTTCTATCCACAAACATCGAGCCTTCAACTCCTGCTTTTTCGTCTCCCTGGATTATTTTAGAGTCAGATGTCTCCTTCGTTGCCTTGGTAACAGAACTAGAAAGCTCATTGGTCAAGTGTTGTGGGTGCAGAGCGGGCAGTAGAGAGGGGAGGTTACTACTGACAAGATTAAGCCCTAGACTTTGACTGTATTGCATCAGCCTGTATTTAGTTATGGATGAGTTCACCTGCCAAACGACAAAGACATAAACATTACTTTTAAAAGGAAGGGATGGAAGTGTCTACAGTCCTTACATCCAGCAGTCTGCCATATAAAATATGCATACAACTCTCTTACTTACTTTCAAGACGTCGTCAGTAATATCTCTGTCCTTCAGTAGATCCATACTACCATGCCTGTAGCCAAGAGTATTATTAAGTATTCCCATAGCATGTTCTACTAACATACATTGAACACCAGGCATGACCACACCCTTATCCTCATCCTCCATTATCTGTATGGATTGACTTTCATTGGATTCAACGAGTATGGAATCAGTATGCGTGTTCTCGTCCACTGCGGTGTTGCATGTCTTAGGTGCTTCGAAGTCTGAATCAACGTCCTACCAAGTACAAAATGTGTTTGGAATTACTGTTGAACCTCTACTTAATAGCAGCAAGGATGGCTTAGTTGGTTAGTGCGCGGTGCCCGGTTCGATTATTCATGACCTCACATCCTTGTTTCGACTTCCCTCCAATCCGTGTAGCTCAGTGCAGCTTTAATTACCCGTAAAACGGAGGACTGATGGGGGGAGGGGGTAAGAGGGTGCACTATCCGCCTCCTGGGAGAACAGTTTTGACTGAAGGACTACGGACATTAAATATAATACCTTTACCTTTTAATGGCCGCCTCCCTACAACAGCCACCTAGTAACGGCTGAACGGCCAGGATTTTTTGTCTCAGCCACCAGCCAACCCATACATTTATTCGTTTTTGAAACCTCATCACAACAGCCACCTCTGCTTACAGTCCTGAGGTGTCTGTAGATGAAGCTTTTTGTAATGTCTCAGTAACAGACACAATGGCTTGTCTATTATAAGCTTCACTACTAGTTCCAAGTCCACGAAGAGACACCCACGGTATGCTAACAGAGTGGTGTAGTTGCTCACCATGGGTTTGCGCTTGCACTGGGCTAATGAGAGGTGTGAGCTTACCGGAGGTCGACATGACTACTACTGCATACATTAGTCTACTTTGGATACTTAGTCTGAGACACTACGATACACACACAAGCAAAATAGGGATATTATCTGTACCTCCGTCTCTGCAATTTGTCCACATTTTGATGCGCATGATTGTCGTTTAGCCAAGGTTTTCCAATCATCCAAAGTCAAGAACAAGCTTTCTTCACCAGGATCATCCAGCAACGCCAGAGCTTGGTCCTTTGAACTGCTCTGCACTTCCACATTCACCTGGGCTGATTCTTCTTTAATCCCACTTTCATTCTTCATTTGTTTCATGAATTTCTTCCATTTCATTTTCCTCCCACCGCCAGACATGAACCAAAATTGAAGAGCGAGAAGGCATTTTCTGATGTCGCAGTTGTACAATGACACAAGAGTTTTCAGTTCAACTGGATGAACAAGAACATTGTTTACAAGTGCAGCGAGTTGAAGATGAGCTGATAGCAAGTTGACAGACGGAGTCTTCAGGAGGAGACCATCACACTCAACACGAGAATCTATACAAGTAAGCAAAGCAGTGTCATTGACCATCGCACTCAACACGAGAATCTATACAAGTAAGCAAAGCAGTGTCATTGAGCCAATGAAGAAGGAAAATGAGATAAAGGGCAGTTTACTTCCCAAATGGATAAAAATATAGTGAGTTTTAAAATTACTATGAGTGAATAACAATACAAAACACTTAAACATTTGCTTTAAAAACTGCACAATTACAAATGAAATAGAATTGAACTATTTTCTTACCGTTGCTGGTCATGATGATTGGACACTTGGCATTGTTTATGAATGAGGTAACTGCTGACCAAAAGCCTTTATCATCTTCAAACACCAGGTCAACCTATAACAACACACATGCGAACTATCAACATGGAGACTAACCATTGCGTTATGATTCTTTTGGCATTAACTTTGTGTCCCCATTGGACTCTTATAGCTAAGCCTAGTTATTATTAGTTTGAGTTGCCTGTGGTATTAGCTAAGTCTAGTTATTATTAGTTTGGGTTGCCTGTGGTATTAGCTAAGTCTAGTTATTATTAGTTTGGGTTGCCTGTGGTATTAGCTAAGTCTAGTTATTATTAGTTTGGGTTCCTGTGGTATTAGCTAAGTCTAGTTATTATTAGTTTGGGTAATTGCCTGTGGTATTAGCTAAGTCTAGTTATTATTAGTTTGGGTTGCCTGTGGTATTAGCTACAATATGTAAGTCTAGTTATTATTAGTTTGAGTTGCCTGTGGTATTAGCTAAGTCTAGTTATTATTAGTTTGGGTTGCCTGTGGTATTAGCTAAGTCTAGTTATTATTAGTTTGGGTTGCCTGTGGTATTAGCTAAGTCTAGTTATTATTAGTTTGGGTTGCCTGTGGTATTAGCTAAGTCTAGTTATTATTAGTTTGGGTTCCTGTGGTATTAGCTAAGTCTAGTTATTATTAGTTTGGGTAATTGCCTGTGGTATTAGCTAAGTCTAGTTATTATTAGTTTGGGTTGCCTGTGGTATTAGCTAAGTCTAGTTATTATTAGTTTGAGTTGCCTGTGGTATTAGCTAAGTCTAGTTATTATTAGTTTGGGTTGCCTGTGGTATTAGCTAAGTCTAGTTATTATTAGTTTGGGTTGCCTGTGGTATTAGCTAAGTCTAGTTATTATTAGTTTGGGTTGCCTGTGGTATTAGCTAAGTCTAGTTATTATTAGTTTGGGTTGCCTGTGGTATTAGCTAAGTCTAGTTATTATTAGTTTGGGTTGCCTGTGGTATATAGGCCTGTACCCATAAAGTGGTAGTAAATATGACGCACACTCAGCATCATTGACAAAATCAAAGATCAAGTCACTTACCTCCTCAAACAGTATCAGAGAAATGGCCTTTAGGCTGGATAGTTGGTGGTTTGGATCACTCTTACTAGAATTCAATACACTTACCTCCTCAAACAGTATCAGAGAAATGGCCTTTAGGCTGGATAGTCAGTGGTTTGGATCACTCTTACTAGAAGTCAATACACTTACCTCCTCAAACAGTATCAGAGAAATGGCCTTTAGGCTGGATAGTCAGTGGTTTGGATCACTCTTACTAGAAGTCAATACACTTACCTCCTCAAACAGTATCAGAGAAATGGCCTTTAGGCTGGATAGTCGGGTGGTTTGGATCACTCTTACTAGAAGTCAATACACTTACCTCCTCAAACAGTATCAGAGAAATGGCCTTTAGGCTGGATAGTTGGTGGTTTGGATCACTCTTACTAGAAGTCAATACACTTACCTCCTCAAACAGTATCAGAGAAATGGCCTTTAGGCTGGATAGTTGGTGGTTTGGATCACTCTTACTAGAAGTCAATACACTTACCTCCTCAAACAGTATCAGAGAAATGGCCTTTAGGCTGGATAGTTGGTGGTTTGGATCACTCTTACTAGAAGTCAATACACTTACCTCCTCAAACAGTATCAGAGAAATGGCCTTTAGGCGGCGGGAGTTGGTGGTTTGGATCACTCTTACTAGAAGTCAATACACTTACCTCCTCAAACAGTATCAGAGAAATGGCCTTTAGGCGGCGGGATAGTTGGTGGTTTGGATCACTCTTACTAGAAGTCAATACACTTACCTCCTCAAACAGTATCAGAGAAATGGCCTTTAGGCTGGATAGTTGGTGGTTTGGATCACTCTTACTAGAAGTCAATACACTTACCTCCTCAAACAGTATCAGAGAAATGGCCTTTCGGCTGGATAGTTGGTGGTTTGGATCACTCTTACTAGAAGTCAATACACTTACCTCCTCAAACAGTATCAGAGAAATGGCCTTTAGGCTGGATAGTTGGTGGTTTGGATCACTCTTACTAGAAGTCAATACACTTACCTCCTCAAACAGTATCAGAGAAATGGCCTTTAGGCTGGATAGTTGGTGGTTTGGATCACTCTTACTAGAAGTCAATACACTTACCTCCTCAAACAGTATCAGAGAAATGGCCTTTAGGCTGGATAGTTGGTGGTTTGGATCACTCTTACTAGAAGTCAATACACTTACCTCCTCAACAGTATCAGAGAAATGGCCTTTAGGCTGGATAGTTGGTGGTTTGGATCACTCTTACTAGAAGTCAATACACTTACCTCCTCAAACAGTATCAGAGAAATGGCCTTTAGGCTGGATAGTTGGTGGTTTGGATCACTCTTACTAGAAGTCAATACACTTACCTCCTCAAACAGTATCAGAGAAATGGCCTTTAGGCTGGATAGTTGGTGGTTTGGATCACTCTTACTAGAAGTCAATACACTTACCTCCTCAAACAGTATCAGAGAAATGGCCTTTAGGCTGGATAGTTGGTGGTTTGGATCACTCTTACTAGAAGTCAATACACTTACCTCCTCAAACAGTATCAGAGAAATGGCCTTTAGGCTGGATAGTTGGTGGTTTGGATCACTCTTACTAGAAGTCAATACACTTACCTCCTCAAACAGTATCAGAGAAATGGCCTTTAGCCTGGATAGTTGGTGGTTTGGATCACTCTTACTAGAAGTCAATACACTTGAGGAATCAATTCTTTCTCCTTTCTTTTCTTTCCCATTTCCTTTCCCTTTCTTTTCATTTCCAGTTGTCCTCTGTCGTTCACTTTTAGAGCTTTTGTCTTCCTTTTGGTCAGCTTTGCTGATGAAGTTGGTGAATGGCGAGGTATTGTTGGTTTTGTCGGCTATGTTAGCAAACAGCCCACCAAATGCAGAAGATTTAGGAATGTTTGCTGAAGGGTTTGTAATTACGAGATGAGATTGTGTAGCTTCCTCAAGTCTTGACATAATCTGTTTACTGGACCTTTTGGACGAGCAGTTCACTTCAAATACCTTCCAAACAAGACATGAAAACATGAAGAAATAAATAAGAAAAATCCCAATTTTGTGGGAAAAAACGTCTCATTTCAGTCGTCCTTTCTGTTCATGGATTGGCATTAGTGCAACTTATCAGTTTACTTTTGTATTCTGTTCCCGAGTACTTTATCTCATTCGTCTAGTTTCATATCGAGACTGGAAATGGTCTTTAACACAGGGAACCCAACAAAACATACAGAACTTCAATAATTCAATTCATGCGTAGTAAGAAACTACCTTATATCCTAGTTCTTTTGCACATGCGTACACAGTAGCAGTCTTTCCAGACCCTTTGGGTCCGAGTACTAGCATGGCGCTGGACAAGCCCAAGTCCTCAGAATCACTGACATCACTGTCCTCGTCACTGAGATGGAAGTCAGAATCGTATTCTTCCTCACACCATTCAAGGGTTGCTTTCTTTCCATCTTTGTCTTTGTGTTTTTGCTTTGCAAGAAGTCTGAGCAACATGAAGATCATTAGAATTAGAGATGACGGAGAAATGGGAAGAGTGAAGAGTAGGAAAAAAGAAGGAAAAGAAGAAAGAAAATGAAAAAAATGAGAGAGAACAAGAGAAATAGAGAGAACAACAAAGGAAATGAGAGTAGAGAGAAAAGAGAGAAAACAAGAGAAATAGAGAGAACAACAAAGGAAATGAGAGTAGAGAGGAAAGAGAGAAAACAAGAGAAATAGAGAAAACAACAAAGGAAATGAGAGTAGAGAGGAAAGAGAGAAAAGAAGAGAAATACAGAGAACAACAAAGGAAATGAGAGTAGAGAGAGAGAGAGAAAAAAAAGAGAAATAGAGAGAACAACAAAGGAAATGAGAGTAGAGAGGAAAGAGAGAAAAACAAGAGAAAGTAGAGAGAGAAGAACAAAGGAAATGAGAGTAGAGAGGAAAGAGAGAAAACAAGAGAAATAGAGAGAACAACAAAGGAAATGAGAGTAGAGAGGAAAGAGAGAAAACAAGAGAAATAGAGAGAACAACAAAGGAAATGAGAGTAGAGAGGAAAGAGAGAAAACAAGAGAAATAGAGAGAACAACAAAGGAAAGGAAAGAGAGTAGAGAGGAAAAGAGAGAAAACAAGAGAAATAGAGAGAAAAAGAGAACAAAGAAAATGAGAAATGAGAGTAGAGAGGAAAGAGAGAAAACAAGAGAAATAGAGAGAACAACAAAGGAAATGAGAGTAGAGAGGAGAAGAGAGAAAAACAAGAGAAATAGAGAGAACAACAAAGGAAATGAGAGTAGAGAGGAAAGAGAGAAAACAAGAGAAATAGAGAGAACAACAAAAAGGAAATGAGAGTAGAGAGGAAAGAGAGAAAACAAGAGAAATAGAGAGAACAACAAAGGAAATGAGAGTAGAGAGAGAAAGAGAGAGAAAAACAAGAGAAATAGAGAGAAACAACAAAGGAAATGAGAGTAGAGAGAAAACAAGAAAGAGAGAAAACAAGAGAAATAGAGAGAACAACAAAGAAATGAGAGTAGAGAGAGAGAAAACAAACAAAGGAAATGAGAATGAGAAAGTAGAGAGAACAACAAAGGAAATGAGAGAGAAAAGAGAGAAAACAAAAAATAGAAATAGAGAGAACAACAAAGGAAATGAGAGTAGAGAGGAAAGAGAGAAAACAAGAGAAATAGAGAGAAAGAGAAATAGAGAGAACAACAAAGGAAATGAGAGTAGAGAGGAAAGAGAGAAAACAAGAGAAATAGAGAGAACAACAAAGGAAATGAGAGTAGAGAGGAAAGAGAGAAAACAAAAGAAATAGAGAGAAACAACAAAAAGGAAATGAGAGTAGAGAGGAAAGAGAGAAAACAAGAGAAATAGAGAGAGACAACAAGGAAATGGAAAGAGGAAAGAGAGAGTTGAGAGGAAAGAGAGAAAAGAAAAAAGAGAGAAATAGAGAGAAAAGAGAGAAAACAACAAAGGAAATGAGAGTAGAGAGGAGGAAGAGAGAAAAAACAAAAGAAATAGAGAAAACAAACAAGGAAATGAGAGTAGAGAGGAAAGAGAGAAAAAAAAAGAAAATGAGAGTAGAGAGGAAAGAGAGAAAACAAGAGAATAGAGAGAACAAAAAAAGGAAATGAGAGTAGAGAGGAAAGAGAGAAAAACAAGAGAAATAGAGAGAACAACAAAGGAAATGAGAGTAGAGAGGAAAGAGAGAAAACAAGAGAAATAGAGAGAACAACAAAGGAAATGAGAGTAGAGAGGAAAGAGAGAAAACAAGAGAAATAGAGAGAACAACAAAGGAAATGAGAGTAGAGAGGAAAGAGAGAAAACAAGAGAAATAGAGAGAACAACAAAGGAAATGAGAGTAGAGAGGAAAGAGAGAAAACAAGAGAAATAGAGAGAACAACAAAAAGGAAATGAGAGTAGAGAGGAAAGAGAGAAAACAAGAGAAATAGAGAGAACAACAAAGGAAATGAGAGTAGAGAGGAAAGAGAGAAAACAAGAGAAATAGAGAGAACAACAAAGGAAATGAGAGTAGAGAGGAAAGAGAGAAAACAAGAGAAAGTTAACTCATACAATCAAATTCTTACTTCTTTTGCAATTCCAGTTCTTTCCGTAGTGTCTTCTCTCTTTTAATTTTCCAGGCTTCCAACCATGACTTGAGTCGACTGACGGCCGATGCGTTACCCATGACCTCAGATGAACATTCTGGTTGATATTTCTCAGTCCACAATAAATCATTCTTGTCAACAGCTTTCCTGTCATCATTAGAGGTACGCGAATCTTCTGACTTCACCAGCTCACCTTTAGAAACTGAATGTGTGTCAAGTTCGTCTTCCATCGTCTTTCGTTTCTTTCGTTTTGAAGACTCTGGGTTTGCTTCTTTCTCTTCATTTTTCCCTTGCTTTTCATTTGCACCTTCACCACATTTCCCCAGCCTTGCTAACTTTCTCTTGCCCTTGTCAACATGTTGAATATCTTCTTCTTCTCTGCTTCTTTTCTTTCTCAGTCGTTCAGACACTGAGGTTTCAGCAGCGGCTTCCTTCTTGTCATCAGACATTTTCTTTTCCCTCTCTTTTCTTCTCCTCACTTTTTTAAGCTGTTTTTCGCTTAGTTCGTCGTCACTTTGGGTGGAAATCTTCCTCTTTGAGCGTCTTCTTTTCAAAGAGGGTTCTTCCTGAACTGATTCTTTTTCGTCATTAGTTGAGCAGTTTTTATGCTTCTTTTTTGTCTGTTTCTCTACATTTTTACTTTCTTGTGCTGTAGCGATGGTTTCAGCATGCGCTTCGTCTTGTTTGCCTTTGTATTGCTTGTACAACCTTCGCAGCGGAACCCCTGGGAAGTGAATCGACACCTCGGACAGAAATTTCTTGACAACAATAGCACTAAGAGCCTCAAGCTCAAGGTCGTGTGTATGCTTTTTGTTTTTCTCCAAAACTTTATCGTTACAGAGAGAACTGGTAAACTCACCAAGTTTGAGCTCTCGACTTTGTTTTTTTGACTCATCTGTGAAGAAAAAAGATGATAAGTTGAAAACCTAATAATCTGTCATACTTCAATATCAATAAGCTTTGGGATTTGTTAGAGCATGAAGATTGTCACCTCGATCATCATCATCATGCAACAACAGAATTTATCACCAACATGTAAGTCATCATCACCACCACTCCTGTTTCCAACATCTTTATAACATCACTGTTAATTGATTGTTAATTAATATGGTATTTGTTTATGGATGATGATGATTACAACAGGGTTGATGATGCTAGCTAGAACAATGTTGCTGTTGACATTACATCATAACAGCTGCAGTATTAATATGGTATATGTTTGGATGATGATGATTATAACAGGTGTGATGATGCTAGCTAGAACAATGTTGCTGTTGACATTATCATCATCATTATTCCAAAATACCCAAAATACTCAAATAATCACCTGTGACTAACTCAGCTCTCAGTGTAAACTTCTGACTTTCATGTAAATTCTCTAATCCCTCGTCTGATTGGTCGTCTTCATTCCACTGAGTCACATGATTAACAGTAGGCCATGGGGCAGGCTGCTGATTAACTTGCACTGCAGGCATTTGAGCTTTTACTGTTTTACTACTAGCAAACATAGCCATGAAAGCTGTGTTGGCAGCTTTGACTTCCTCTTCATTTATTGGTTTGCTGGCTTGCGCTTGTTCAACTTTCTCACTTTGCATAGAAGTCTTTGTAACTGATACTTCAACTATATCTTGTGTTGGTTTGGAGTCACTCTTTAGTTTTTCCTTGGGCTTTTGTTTCACAAATATTGAAGCGAGTTTCTGTGGGGCTGCAGATTATGGGTTTATATCACAGTTAATATTAGTTTACGAAGTAGTTAATTATCTCTCCTTAAACACTCAGGCTTGGGGAGATTAACTGAAGATCAGTTTTTGTTAAAGTGCCTATGAAACGAAAAAACAGACCCCGTTTTTATTTACTACTACGAAAGTTTACTATTTGCTTGTTTATTGAGCTTCAGGAACATTTTCTATTTCGCGCACGAAGTTGGGCATTTTGGGTTTCAAAGTGCGACAATTCCCGCTCGGTCAAACTATAGAAATGTGATGTCATAAGTTGTGCAAACAAAGGCATACACAACTTATGACGTCACCGAACCATTGTCAAGGGCCCAGTCTCTTGTCGCACATTTTGGTTGCAAATGATAATTTTCGAACCGCAAAAAGAAAATGTTCGCACGCTCAAAGTCAATGTTTAAATACAGCAAATGTTCAGAGAAAGGCCAAACAACAATAATGTACAATAAAACAAGGATCGACATTTTCGTTTCATAGGCACTTTAAGGATCCTTGGGTTGGACTTTGTCTCTTACCCAGCAATTTATGTACATGTATGTATATACATGTAGCAAGGAGATGTCTTTTAGTCCCACAGAAAGCAAAAGATTTCAAGGACTCAATGGGGGACTTGCACTAACTAAGAGGTCACGTGACCACACCCCTTTAATCGAACAGCAGTGGCAAAATGAACGCCAGGAATGAAAAGAGCAGCTCGAAATTAGTAAAAGGGCAAAGATTCAGCTCACAATGTCTGACACAGGAGAAATGACATTGAAAATAAAATTGCAATTTTTTTCAGGATTTGTATTAGGAAAATGTGCTGGATTGCAAGCTCTTGCCATCCAATGCATTTTCCAAACAAAATCTTAGAAATCGATTGATTTTATTTTTAATATCATTTCTCCTGTGTCAGACATTATGAGCTGAAACTCCGCCCTTTTACTGATTTCGAGCTGCCCTTCTCATTTCTGGAGGTCAATTTGACACTGCTGTTCGATTTAAGGGAGTTGGGGTCACATGACCTCTTAGTGCAAGTGGCCTAATTGCTAGCTATGGTGATTATAGGCTTAATAATGAGTGGCACCTTTTAAAACTGGCAACAAACAGAGTCCAAGGGATAACAAGTAATGTACAAAACCTCTAGCTTACATTGTACCTGGCTTACCTGCTTTGTCTTTCTTGGTAGCTTGGCAAGACATGACAATTTCAACCTCAGAACTGTCAGGAATAACTACTGGACTTTCTTTCACCTTTTTCTGCTTCTTTTCTTTTTTCTCTTTTTTGCTGTCATTTGATTTTACAATACACTCATTCATTAAAGCATAATTCACAACAGTTGTTCTTTTCCTGAGGCCTGTCCTTGCAGGAGTTACTTCAAAATCATCAATACCTGGAGATTTCATAATATTGCTGTGGGATTTGGATTTGTACGTTTTACCATCTTTTTCTATTATTTCCTGGACACTACTGTCTTCCTGGACCTCAATAGGAACATCTTGTGAAACACGGTTTGCTTTGGTAGATTCTTGGATCTTTCTTTTTCTTTTCTTCACTTTTGTCATCTTAGGTTCATGTGGTTGTTCAGCCAAGTTTGATTGATCACTTTCAGTCTTGTTTACTCGTTTTTTCTTCTTTTTGCTTTTTGATGATTTTCGAGATTTTTCCCCATGTTTATCAGATGAAGTTTCCTCAATTGATGGAAAAGGTTTGTCATCTACATGCATATGTTCCTCACTGCATTCAGAATCCTTGCCACTCGGTTCTTTTCTCTTTGACTTTTTCTTTGGTTTCATGGATTGCTGTTCCTCCCTTTCCACCCGAACACAAACTAAATCGCTGTCATCTTCTTTAGTTTCACTTCCAGAATCATTATCGGCTGCCTTTGACTTAGAATAACGAATGCTCAACTTAAAGGAGTTTGCTTTATGTCTGGACTTTTTAGGACTTTCGACTTTTGGAATTACATCATCACTGCTTGATTTTCTTCATCATCAATACATCATGCATTGGTTGCGCTACTTGCGGACACTTCAAAAGACAATTTATCATCTTGCTCGCTGCATTCAATAACTTCAACTGAACTTTCAAGGTCAATTGGTGCAACTTGTTTGCTAGTTTTACCAACTTCCGTGATCTCTTGATTCTCTTCTTTGCCTCTAGTTTCAGTCTTTTTGGATCTGTTCATTAGCATTTCCAAGGCATTATCTTTCTTCTTGTGTGTCTGTGTGTCATTGGATTTCATCGATGTCCCTGTGACTAGCAAACAAGTGTCTTCAGTCTTCTTAGTCGTCGTTGTGGCATCTGATGGAGTATTTCCAGCATCTTTATCGCTGGGTTTTGTTGCCTTTTTGCTTCCCTTCTTTTTCATTTTCTTTGTTTTTTGAGAACACAAAGCATCCTGGACTGACATTGGTTCACTTTCCTTTCTGCTTTCCTCCTCCATTTTATATGTATCTACTTCTCCTTTCATTTCATACATAAAGTCATTATCTGCTCTCATATTTTTATTTGTGTCTTCCTCATCTTTTCCTTTTTTCCTATTTCCTCCAGCTTCTTCTTGTTCATTACTTCCTTTTATTTCACTTTTTCTCTTTGCTTTTCCCTTTTTGACAAGGCTTTCATCCTTCTGATCAATCAAATTCTCAGAAATTTCATCAAAATCAGAATCAGACTCATTGTTTGCATGGTATTTGGATTTCTTTGAAACCTTCCAAGCTAAAGACCACTTTGGTTTTCCTTTCTTTGATAAGTTACCAGGTTTACTCTGCTTTGACAACGCATCTAGAGTTGTGTGTGCTGTCGTTAAAGTTTCATGTTGCTCAATATCTTCAATTACACAACTTTTACTCTCTCTTTCGCTTGCTTTTGCATTCAGATTTAATTGTTCTTGAATTCCGTGTGATTTTTCTGGTGGTGACGCCAAGAAGAAGTGTTTAATGTTGTTTTTATTGTTGACATTCTTGTTCGTCTTTTCTGATTCAGTTGTTTGGAAAAACTTTGTAATGGATGGTGATGATTTCTTTACCTTGCTTTTCTCTGAACTCTGTACAAAGTCACAGATATATGCACAAAATTAGCTGCAAGTCAGTGAAGACCAATAATTGTACAAAAATATCTACATTTAGTCGGTGAAATCGTGAGATATCGCACCAAATTGAATATAGAATATGACAAATATATTTGCATATCATATGGACTTTTACAAGTACAAAATAGTTTCACTTGTCTCAGTAATTAATCTACTGATGTTTCACTGAAATGTACAACAATCAACAACACATCTACAGGGTTTGTGGGCGACAACTATGCCTGTCTGGCGAACTGTTAACGGTAGTTCTTATAAAATTTATCAAGAATTCTAAATAAGGTTACATATTTCGATGTGATATAGTAATATTAATCACTGATATTATCATATAAAAGAGCGAATACCTTGTCGATATGTTCGACTTCCATGGCAGTATCACCAAGCATCACAATCGACATAGAACTCGCTAAAACATCAATTCAATCATGATTTCAACCAAATTATCGTCTTCCCAAAGTACTTCAACTCACAGGCAACACTCGAGATTGCAAAGAATTTGAATCGAAGACAAATCAGGGGTAAAATACGCGAGTAGTTTCGACGTCTTTGTTGAGATTTTCAATTCTTAGTTTTTCCCGCGCAATTTCTTTCTTGAGCCCGCGATTACAAACTCGTACTGAGTCTCTCTCGGTTATATATAAGATGGCGCAGTTGAATGAGAGAAAGGAAGAAAAGAAAAGTTTATTTGCGAGGTTTTTACACGGCGTATCTAGTTTAACAGGCGGAACAAGCTCGAATGTTGAAGAATTAGAAGGTAGGTTGCTCTCAGTAGTCCGTGACCTTCCACTGTGTGGACAAACGCCTTGGAAACTGCGAGAAGTGGAACGACTTCTGGCAAAGGGAGCTCCCATTGCTGCATGTAGCACATTTGAAAGCTTTACCGCTCTACACTATGCATGTCAAAACAACGATGTACTTACTGCTAAATTACTTATTCGGCACGGAATCTGTGTGAACGCTCAGGCTTTTGATGGGTCAACACCACTGCACACTGCTGTCAGCAAAGCTCCAGATATGATTGAACTGTTATATCTTAATGGTGCTGACATGAACGGGTGTAATAACAAAGGAGAGACAGCTTTACACGTAGCAGCTATGCTTGAAGATCCTTCAAGTGCTAGATCTCTTATTTCTTTGGGTGCTAATCTATTTGTAAGTGCAAATTCAAGGACAGTTATTCATTCTTCACCAGCAAACAGACCTCTTGTTTATGCCTTGAGATCTGGACGTCTGCAACTTATCTTACTGTTTCAGTGTGGCGATTCTTTTGAAGATTTTTTGTCAAGGAGCGTATTATCCTATGGTTATTCACGGTGCATAAGCTTAGACGTCATCAAGCTTTTAGTGGAGGCAGGGCTCAAAGTTTCTAGTGATCTGTTTGAAAGCGGCGAGTGGAAAAAGTGGCCAGACACCTTTATAGAATGGTTGATCAATCCATTGCCATTACACGTACAATGTATGAAGAGTATAAGACATTCTGTTGGTGCAGCTAACTTGCGAAAAATAAAACAGCTCCATCTTCCACCAAAATTGAAATCTAGACTTATGTACGAATTGGAAGGTGTTACTGATGTCAAAGGAAGTAATGATATAGTTGAGATCAAATCAAAGCAGTCAAGCTTTTCATATAATATCTATGGACATTTTGCATCATATAATGAATAGAAATGAAAGAAAAAAATAACTTAAAAATCACATAAATAAATAATTAATTTAGTGATCTCAATGCAGACCCTAGACTCTTCCACAGGCCCTTGCTCGGCTGTTGCACTCTCCACGCTAAGGGACTGTAATGGTACAATGATGAAAGGAATTCTGGGTCCAAGAATCTTGGACCCATGATGCCTTGCAAAACAAAAAAAGGGATCCCAACACAACATGCCCCAACAGGGTTGATGTTTCCACAGGCAGCCCAAGCAGTTTACTTGTGGCTTAAAATTTGGAGTATTTTTTTAAATGTCTCAATGTAAAAACATAAGTCAATAAAAAGACATTCACCTTTTTTACACTTATTTTGTGGTCTTTTGACATTCTGGAGTCATTTTTTAGCCATCTGATCTGTCCCTGTAAGAAAAATGACAAGGCAGGAAATTAAAATTATTATACAATACGCTCCATGCATGGCGAATGTCCCTCACTCAAATGATTTTATCTCCGTAGAAACTTCATCCGAAGACCTATCGTGCCCAAAGCCATTTAGATTGATAAATTTGCTTTCCATCCATACCTAATTTGTCTCGATGCAAGCGAGAAATTCGCGATAATCCAACATAATTTCTACCCAAATCATTGTCGAGCATCAAATCTTGGCGGTAACCAAAACCAACGGTCATCCTAATCAACCAATAAGAATATAGATAAGTAGATCAAATCTACCAGCCAATCAGAATAATGCTACCATTGTACCATTAGTCCCTTAGCGTGGAGAAGTGTGGAGAGTGTAACGGCTGAGTGGGGGACTGGAAGAGTCTATGCAGACCCCTTCACTTCTCCCCAGGCTCCCATTGATTTATCAGTTGAGACCTTCTTTTGGTGGATGTGAAATGACCCAATCAGGTAAACTGTTGATCAGGTCAACATCTGGATATTGACGCAGCATTGGGTTTATTGCATATCCAAGAAAATCAACCTAACTATGAAATAAGACACAGTAAACCAACTGTCATTAAAGCTCTAAATAGGACTTTTATTGTAATAAGCAAAATAATGTCTTGTCATTTGAAATAATGCTACTTCTCTCTAAACTCTAATAAATGTTATTCATAGTTCAAATATAGAAATCCAAATCCATAATATTGCTGCACTAAAGGGTGAATGATTGTCGAGTATATTTCTCAAACTCATTCATAACTGACAAAACAATGGAAATCACTCCCATGAAGGAAATTTGAAAATGTGATCTTAATTAGTATAAAATTTGGTTTTAAAATGTGGCTGTCACCTGTGCCTTCTCTGTGATTTGAAATTGGAGGAAGAACTCTGTCATATTGGATATTTATCTCACAAACTGAGATAAACATTAAAAAGTTGAATGAAAGATGATAGAATACATGTGTCCACTGTGTGTACCATGTTTATTTATGCAATGTTTTCAAAGAGTGCTGCTAAAAGCATTTGATGTGGTGGCTGGGCCCAACATAATCATTTTTATAACATAATCATTTTTATAACATAATCATTTTTATAACATAATCATTTTTATAACATAATCAATAATTTGATAAAGATTACGACAATTTTTAATTTAAACATGTTTCGGCAGTGCTGCTGCCATCATCATTTTAAGGTACACAGTGTTGAACAGTAATATTAGCTTGTAGATGTTGACTGTCTTAGCCAACACTGCACTGAACTCAAATTACCAAATTCCTGTTTCTTGCTATAAAAAGGCGTGGACCTCCACCAACCATCAAGATCATACTCTTGAAGCACCTCGTATAGATTTTTCCAAAAAATTATTGCAAGACTTTCTACTTCTAAAATAGGCTTGTCATACATTTGTGCTTCTTGTCTGTTTGGACGACATCTAGCTGACCATGGTTTTGGGGGAATGCAACAAGCAAAATGGTATGCCTTCATTGGTCTGTAGGCTATACGGCGCACATTGTACGAGTAAGGAAGTTGAGTCCATTTGCCTGCATTACTGTAGTAATGCCATAACAGCACCTGGTCATTAGGGCAGTGATCGTCTGTTGTCTTCCACCACAGATCCATAATCTCTTTGTAATGCTTTTCATTGGGCCTAAATACCAACAGCCCTGCATTGAAACATGGATCAAGTATTCCAGGTCTTGAACATGTGGATGCTGCAAAGTCCCCTTCGGTCTCAAAAAGCTCATCAATTCTGGTCATTGGCATATAATCTGGGTCAGCGTATATAATTTTGGTATATTCAGTGTAGTTCCAGGCATGAAATCTAGTATGGGTACCAATGTACCCAGAATGCAATTCTGGTAATCCTTTCTTCCTTTCCATCCAATCACAGTCGAGTCTTTCAACTTCTTTTACACTCCATCCAACTTTATTCAGTGCTTCTCTTGCGCCAACACTAACTTCTACAGACACTAAAGCAATCATATTCTTTTGACATGAAAATCTCTGTAGTGTATGACCAAGGACAAGAGCAGGTACAGCAAAATCATCGTTCACCATGGCCGTCAGCCATGTCCAGTCTGATCTGGATTTGATGCTGTTATCTTGACACCATTTTCGGCCGTATCGATTCTCAAGCTGATACAGTCTCCATTCCTTTTCTGCAAGCTGCACATCGTTGTCAAGCAGTCTTTTATGGTCGGCCACAATTTCCAATACGATCAACTTTGTGTAATGAATTAGATTATAGATTAGCAGCGGTTTGAATAATAAAATTACTAACAGAAGGAAAATAACGACAATACTGAAGCAGCAACGTGTTGTCCTGTTTCGCATATAGTTTATAAATTTGTTGGTGTAGTCTGGAAGGATTGTGAAAACCCCATCCAACAGAAAATCCAACATGGCTGCAAAAGCGTTACCACAGGTAACCCATCAGAGGCATGGTAATAGACAGGAAGCCCAACAGAATGTTTACCTAACTAAAAAATATCACAAAAGTACGGCAGCCCCTCGTAGCTTCAGTGTCAGTCCAATTATCACGACTACCGATTAAAATTGATGTGTCTTTGTTAGTTGGGTTAGTTATATCATAGTAATAGCAGGATTAATGGATTATGTGACATTCCAAGCGCATGTTTTAATCAAAAACACGTATTCTGATTGGCCAATAACATATCATTGAGACCTGTATGTACATAAACCGCTATCATAATAAATGTTCAGGAAGGTCACGCCGGACACCATGTCAAAAGGTTTCCTTAGCTGGGTAAAAGCTGCAGTAGTGTCGCACTGCTCGAAACGACGAATTTGATTGGCTGATATATTGGCTGATATATGGCCGTAGCGAGGGTAGCAGCCAATCATTGTGGAGTATACCAGTCACGCTAGATGTATCACCGATCGAGAGCGCGGCTCAAATCGCACATGCATGTTGTCGATGTTGTCAAGTATATATTACATTTTTCTTGGATTCATACATTTATATCACAGTTAGATTTCGTCGTGTTTTCTTCTTCTTCGACTTCTTCGGCTTTTTGGTGAACTCTCAAGATTTCGAGGTAAGTTTTAAAATGTGTTATTACTAGCTAGTATAAAGTTGGATTTGTTGTTGACGTTGTATGCATGAAGACTCGATCGAGAAGCAAGCGGTCAAAACTCGCGACCTTACGTAGTATTTTACGGTATATTAGGAACTAAGCTTATATAAGCTTATATATATGTAAGCTTAGTACATAATTTTGCGTTCATTCAAGTATATTGGATAGGCTTTTTGTTCATATAGCTTACTTTCTCTCAAGTTTCTCGAGCTGTATGGTTCTTTCTCAAGCGCGTTTGGATTCCCGCCTTTTTCATATGAAGCGGCTTCAAGTTCGATATTTGTACCTATTTCAAACGATATTGATGGTTTTCTTGAAGAAATTGAGAGCAAAGACACTGCTTGGAAGACCAATGCAGACGTAAACTTATTCGGATCATTTTAAGCGATAAAGAAGAGCAGAACTTCGAAGTAGTTGATGGATAACTTATATCAAGGAAATGTTGCTTTCGGTGAGCAAACAATGACTTTTACTAGTGATTTTAATGAAGTTGCTTCAAACCTTATCAGTACTGTATATCAATGCTTAATGTGTAATAAACAAATTAGGACATTTTAAGATCATGATATTGTTTTTATTCACGAGAATAAGCTTATATAATCTCTATGTATCCTAGGTATAACTTAAGACTTATATTACGTCGTATCCTACATACATGTATAGGTATATTATGTTGTATCCTAGGTATATTACGTCGTATCCTACATGTATACATGTAGGTAATGGTACTCTTTTTAGAAATATCAACATACATGTATATAGTCTCTTCGAACTCTGAGTTCACCTGTAACACTCTCTGTGTTTTGTAGGTTAATGAGTAAATCTCAAACATCTTACGCATTACTCATACATTTAGGACTTGAATTTCTATGGCCGCTTAATGGCAAGTTGGACCAAGCGTGGAAGAGGAACTTGTCCTTCATGTGGCAAAGAGTATAGCAACCGCTATAAACCAACAACATGTCCTGGTTGTGAATATGAACTTGGAGGTTCATGCAGCAAGCCCAAAAAGCCTCATTTGGTGATACCAAAGTGTACTCTTGTCGCCAGTAACCCTGATGGTACTTGGTATTCTTGCAACACTAGTACTCACGATGACAGATGTTTGGCATTTGTTGATGGTAATAGTGGAAGTGTAATTTGCTACCACCACTTGTGCAAACAGCAGAGAGCACTATACATAAATAGTAACAAAATAGGTGAATTTTCATGTCAACATCTGAAGTATATTGCTGACAATGTATCTGATCCTATTCGAACCTTTCATGATCTACCAAATCTGTCTACATACCCATGTGATGACATTACTAGAAAGTGTTTGGAAGACATTGTTGATCTTGCTGGAGCTCTGCCAATAGCTGTTAAAGTCAGTCACACTATGTTTTGTGTATATGGTATCTCTTCAACAAACAATCCAGCTGGTTATTGCCATGTCAAGGTGAAAGATGAAGAAATACATGTAAGGTGTTGCTCAAAAGATTGTAAGATGTTCATTGCCAAAGCCAAGCAACTGAAGTCAAAGGCAATTTGCTTGCATATCCACATCCTTCTCTGCCTTCAAGTAGTGCTTCCTGCAGGAAAAGAATTAGAATCATCAAATGCTAATCAAGAAGATGAAGAATTTCAAGAAACAAATCAAGCAAGAAACAATACCATCACACTGAAGATGAAGTCAATATCTATCCCTGAAAAAATTCCTGCCTCAGTAATTCGACAGTCTGGCATGATTGATGCAAATTCTGGTTGGCCTGAAGTACTTGAGCCATGTGCGACTAACTGCTTATTATGTGGTAGCAAGCTTGGGCCATCAAAAAAGCATCCAGGCTCAAGGGGAAATTCATACATAATCACGAACATGAATCCTTTCCTCAAGACAAAGGTTTTGGTTAAAATTTGTGTCAATGAATCATGTTTGGCAATGAACCAAGTAATTCCTTATGAACAAGGTAATGGAATCCAGAAATTGGTTATTTGCTACACTCATTCTTGCATTCATTTACTCATTTTCTTATTCATTTAATAACAGGTCGACCAGTAATAGTTCAATTGAACTATTAATTTGCAATTGACTAATATTGTTTTATCCTTTTGTTAAGGCTTATTTAACATCAGTGATAAGGTGTTGGTATCTCTTGAGATCCTCTTGGAATGGAGGCAGTTATTCCGTAGGGGTGTACCTATTTCAATTGCCATCAACAGCAAGCTTGAAGCCATGGTTGAAAGAGCTCAGGTGATCAGGTTAAATGTGATTATACATGATTCATTAAATATGATTTTATTGTTATTTTAGAAATTATATATACCGGTAACAATTTTTGATAAATTATATTATTATGCTTTTTAGGAACACCCAACAAAGAATGAAATAGAAAATATTTCAAAACTTCTATACAATGGTTTCTATTGTTTTGAGGCCATGACAGATAGGAACCTCGACAGTGTAATATGTGGCCTATGTGGAATCACTGGCGAAGTCTACCTAGGAGATGGCAATGAAAAAAACTGTTGTAGTATTAATCAGGTAATTTAATTATTAATTTTAAGACTGTTTCATCTTTAATCTTTAATGTTTAATCTTTAATGTTTAATCTTCCCAAAATCATTATTAATACCCCGATGATGGGCCATCGGCCTGAAAGCTTGGGAAAATTAAACATTTTTTTGGTTGATGAAACAATCTTAATTTCAATATCTAAGCATTATATAATTAACCAGTGATGCTAACTATACACTGTATACATATACTGCATGATAAATACATATATTATTACCACCCTCTAATAAATGGATTATCTCTAAGAAAAAAGATATTTCACATAGAGATTGTAGTTGTACCTAAACCCATACATGTACATTGTAGTTTACATTTATTAAATACTGTACATATATTTATTGTGTTTTAAATATACCGGTACATGTAGTAATATTTATTAATTATAATGTGATATGGCATGGATTTGTATTATTTTGTAATTATAATTATATTGTCTCTTTCAAAGATTGATTACTCTCACAGCTCTGCATCAATTCCCATTCCCTTAAGCTTAGAAGAATTTTTATCAAGATTGAAAAGGCAATGGGTTGAGTCTTCTACGTATACAAGAAGTGCCCGGTTAACTTTTGGTGTATCTGAAATTCCACCAATCATTGCTCCATCAATGAGAGGCGACATTGTGTACAATACTGAGTTGAAGAAAAACAGCACAGTCCTTAAAGCACATGGAAAAAAGACTGAAGGTTTGGATATTATTATTGACATGTATTATTAATACTTCATTTTCGTAAATATTGTGGGAAAAGTATCGATGAACATAATATCTGGAAACTAGCCAATTTGAAATCAAGTGAACCTCGGCAGAGCAGATTTAGTTCAAATTTCTATTGTTCTTCACGATTCTGTCCCCCTCATAAATAAGCTGTTACGTTACACTAGGGGAGTAGGCAGAGGGCCGTCCCAGGGTGCCTGTGATCCCCCCTTCCTCTGAGTCTACTCTTTAAATGTATATGTTTGAGGAGGGGAGGGGAGGGGAGGGGGATTTGGTTTTGAACGATATGGAGTGTGACCCCCCCAATGGAAAATCCTGGTTACACCCCTGCGTCATACATGTAGGTATAGGGCAATTGCACAGGTTATTCTCTGGATTGAGGCTATGCCTGAGCAAACATGTCTTTTGTCAAGGAGTACAGCTGTGTCTAAGCAACTCGAAACTGGAGTATTGTTCATATAATCATCTATCTAATATTAATCCCATACAAGCTCACTTAAATTGGTAATATTATTGTCATATTTCAAATTTTATTTGTCGGCAAATTTTATTTGTCGGTAAATATAGAGTGAAAACTTACAAGAGATTATGCATGGATCAATTCCAGCTGTTACCAGTACCATGAACATATTATTAATAAAATATTATTATATATTAATTTTTGTATCCCATTCAAATTTCCATTTTTTAGGAGATCCAGCAATGCTACATTCCATCATAAAAGATCAACAATTAGACATGAACAACTTGAAAGATGTTGGTTTGGAAGGTTTAAAACAAATATGCAGCAAATGTGAAATAAGTACTTCAAAAAAGTCTCAGGTGTGATCTTACGTACACAGTAAACCTAAAATGCTAAATACTTGATTAATTATTTGATTAATAAATTTCAACCTGAAATTGTCAACCTGACAACTCAATTTAAATCCTTATCCTCAAAGGATTTATTTAGTTATAATATATTTGTTGTACATGTAACCTATAGGAATGTTCCAGGACAGAATTAATGTATAACATGTATTCATGCATGCAGGCACAACTGAAAGCAGACATACAATGTCTGTATGAGACTTTGCTTATTGGTTCAAGTCCATGCCATAACTTTACAAAGGTTCCCAGGCACACAGGAGGATTCTACCATATTGTTTGTCGTCATGGGGTAAGCGTGCAATATTTTGGTTTCAATAGCAGCATTGACATGGAAATGAAATAGAAATGTTTGGAACAAAAAGCTCTTATTCCCATTTAGGTTTTGTATTGGGTTGAGAATGTACATGTATAAACATTGCATTAGCCAATTTTGTCTATGATTGAAAGCTAGTACATGTATCACCACTGGCCACTGGTAGCAATGTTGATATGGATTTTAATGGTTGCTATCAGCCGGTAATGTTATATTTAATGATGATTATTTTTGCTCACTTGGTCCACACTTTTCCTTTGTAATAATCTCACAATGCATTGCGCGCGTAACAGAAGTCTGGAACTCTTGATGCTAATGTATTGTATTATTTAGTAATCTCAGGAACACAACATGTCTTGATTTGCATGATCTCATATGCCGTTGATATGATACGTTTCTGGTACAAATGATCAGTCATCTAAAATAGTACCTATAAATAAACATTCTTGGAAAGCTTCTTTGCTGTAGACAAAATATCATCGTAGTTATGACAGATCATAAATACATGTAGATCTACAATGTAGTTTTATTATTAAATTTGTATGAATTTATTTTTCAAGCGAGTCTTCACCTGTAGCCTTGTTTTGGTGCAATTTCACAATTTCAAATGTTCATATCTTCTCAAGGATTTATTATTTTGTTGGTTTAAAAACACACACATAGTATATAGATGATCACAATTCTATCATATCAACTTCTCCCAAAATGATATTTTTTGGCTTTTATGCAAATTAGGAAGCATACCATTATGAATTCGGTCTATGAATCTCATCAACAACTAAGACAGTTTATTAAAGTTTTGTAATGTAATGTTTATTAAAGTTTTGTAATGTAGTACTCATAAAATTAAACATCTGAATGTTTAATATGTTCAATATATAAAAACATAATGATAACATAACTTTGTTGACTCTATAGGTAACAGCAGCTTCAAAGTTTTTGACATTGCAAGAGTCTGTCCGTGATGCTGCCGACCTGTATCTGTCATTGAAACATTATCCCCTTGTTTTTCTTTGTGACACTGCATGTGGTTTTGTCCGACACATGGACTGCAGAGTGCCCGAATTAACTGACAAGATTTGGGGCAAATTCTGTGGTTGTTTTGAAGAGCCAAAACTGGGTGTTTCACCAAATAAGGTACCAAAAATGTACTTTAATGTACTTTTGAGCTGAGCCAGTGTCCTGAAAATACAATGTACCTTGTATATTTCAATACAGATACTGGTACTGTATAAAACCATAAATATAGGTTATTAGTCGGCTAAGTATCTGATACAGCTGTGTATTTTCGCGAGCCTCACAGTGATGAGTAAAAATGCACAGCTGTATCAGATACTAAGCCAACTAATAAGTTGTTTGTCATTTACTTCTGAAAAGAAATAAAATATTTCAGCATTTCAGCAAGAGCATTTCACTGAAAAAGACCAAAAGTTTAAAGAAGTAATAACCCTTCAACTACAATATTTTTCAAAAATACAACAGGGAAAGTCAATTGAATGTATTCTTTTCCCATATCACAAGTTCTTTACAAAAGTAAATGATAATTATAATTACCGTTAATTAAGCTTGTTTAAAAAAAACAAAAACATTTATGTACCAGTAAGCTAACTTCATTTATTTCATTTCAGGGAATGAATGTCCCAATAATAACAACTGCAGAGTACAGAGATCGAGAAGCCCCAATGTTTGAAAGCAGTGATTCAACTGTACACCCACTTTCTGGAGAGTCCCGCAGGTATGTCCTTGGTGATAGATTCCACAATGCAAGTAATCCTCATAAATCACCACTGTGTCTTTATCATGATATCAATCTTGCTGAACAAAGTAATGCCATCAAGACCAGTTATCAGGAGTCTGAGAACAATAGAAAGAACGTAAGGCGGTTGAGGAGTTCCTGTGTTCAAAGTTTTGACACACATTTTATATACAACTTTCTCATGGATTATTACCAAAATCAAGAAATCGTTACAGAACAATACCGTATTGCCTCAATGAACCTTAAGGATGGCCAAAAGGTAGTCAGAGACTCATATATGAGATTTGTTATTCAAAATTAATTTCATATACATATAGTAACTGACCTATATCTGGGGCTCAGATTTTTCCAGAGTCCCAAAATCACGTATGTGATGTTTGGTTAACTTCATTTCACATTTATTATATGACTTACATTTTGTACATCTATCAATTAGCTTTGCAATCATTGCTGCAGTTCCATTTGTCTCTTCGTTTTGGTAGGGATGTTAAGCCAGTACAATGTCTGAAAAAAAGAAATACATAGGCTTTCTTAGTTTAACCGTATAACCATGGTCTTAAAGGGGGAACTTAAGGATGTAAATCGTCCAATGACGTCATCACATACTCAACTCAAACAATCAACACAGCTTTGAACACTTTATGTGTGTGTGAAGGAGTTTTCTTCAATGCAGAGCTGTTATCAACAAAGCAATATATGGAGCTGATATGTGCCAATTAAAGTTATTAACGATCTTCGTCCTAGTCCCCCTTTAACAATTAGACAATAATATTTGCCAGTGTTGTCTATGAGCAGTTGTCTAAGGTTTGAAATACTATTGTTTTCACTTTTACCATCATTCAGTCCAGAAAAAGGTGACTGGTGGTTAGCCTAAATTTCCTTAAAGTGCATATGAAACGAGAAAACAGACCCTGTTTTTATTACTACGAAAGTTTACTATTTGCTTGTTTACATGGCGTTAATAAAAGGTGAATTGAGCTACAGGAAAAATGTTTTATTTCGCGCACGATGTTGGGCATTTTGGGTTTCAAAGTGCGACATTTCCCACTCGGTCAAACTATAGAAATGTGACATCAAGAGTTGTGCACAACAAAGGCATGACTCTTGACGTCAGCAAGCCATTGTCAACGGCCCAGTCTCTTGTAGCACATTTTGGTTGAAAATGATAATTTTCGAACCGCGAAAAGAAAATGTTCGCATGCCCAAAGTCGATGTTTAAAGCAAATGTTCAGAGAAAGACCAAACAACAATAAATAAATGTACAATAAAACAAGGATCGACATTTTCGTATCATAGGCACTTTAAATCAAAGTTCTGCTTTTTAAACTTAGCAGTACATGCATGCATACAGTGACACTGATGCTACAGGGTTAAAAAAGGGTGAAAACCATCAATAATATACATTACACTGTGACTTACAAGTGGAACCAGTGCTTACAAGTGTCGCACTGTACCCAACTCCACTTCTTTGTGTTATTGGAGTTGACTTTTGGTGGTGAAGTGCATTTGCATTGATGGCACAAATCATCATTTCTTGTTTTGCCTAGATAGTAAATAAATGCAATAATTATGCCTTTCTTGTTGATAAGCTGTTATAACTGTACACATGTGGTAGTGACAAAAACATAACACATAGACAATGAAAGAATCATAAAAAGTACATGTAACAATTACTACTACTAATAAATAACAATAATTATTAATTATTATTAATATAAACTTACTCACATATCATCTTTTTAGCGATGTTTGAAATGATGGGGTTGGGGTTGTCAAAAGCAATATTTATTATACCTTCACTGGCACTTTCTCTTGGTAATATACCAATTGTTCCCTCGGCAAACAATCGCTTTCTAATTGGTGCTGGTGCTGCAATACTGTCTGTTGGTACTGTGTACAATATAACATGGAATTAATATTGAACATTAGGTTTTAAATTGAAAATATACTTTTGTCTCTGACTTTTTTTTTATTATTATTTTATTAAGACGTTTCGACTGTAAATCAACAATTTCAAGAAAAGATTCCATTAAATCACCTAATATAATTATTATATTAGGTGATTTAATGGAATCTTTTCTTGAAATTCTATCTATCAGGAAATTTTAAAATATGTTCAATACTATTTTTTGGTGTGAGGGTTAATAGTTTCTCTTAAATTTACTGCAATTATTGCCAGATGACAATGAAAACAGTATTGTCACTTATTATATGGTTGACATCATTGGTTTTCTTTGTTATTCATGAGGCTTTATCTAACATACATGTATTACCCTTACCGACTGGTCATTTCATATTCAAGGGTTGTTTCTAGATTCATTACATGTATATTCAAGGCATGTTCTCTGCCATTGTTTTGTAAAAAGTTATTTTTGCGTAGCTACATGTAGCTTGTACACCATGGTCTTACCCTTCATTTGTCTTGTGATGGCATCTTGAACAAAAGGTGGGTCAGATGGTTCTTGTGGTTTGGATCTAACAGTAAAAATTGCATCTTGAAGTTCTCTATCATTCTTGATGTGGTTGCATGATATAACTAGTATCTAGTACCAAGTGTCAAAATTAAATTATCTTGGGAATCACATGAGAATCCAATTTGACTGTTTCCCAGAAACATGAAGTTCTGAGTGGACAACAATATATTGTGGATTGGTAACAATTCCTGATATATATGAGCTGATATATATTCACTGGTCTACCGGTAATACTAGTATTTGTGGTCCCAAGACTATTGATGTTTCCCAAAGATGCATGGAGACATCAAGTGTGAGGGACCACAAAACATACTGCTTTCCCAAGGTCCCAGTAAATACTAGTAGGTGTTTTATTATATACCAAGTGTCAAAGAACACAAAGCAAGAGAGGACATAATAATTCAATAATTCAACTTTCGATTACAAAGAAGTGTACTTTTCCGATGAAATAACTTCTATGGTGGCCACAAACGTTTCATATTGATTGGATTAATTAGCTGCAGAAGTTATTCAAACCCCATTGATTTTGGGACCTTTTTGTAGTATTACCGGTAGACCAGTGCTTGTAATAGCTAATAACGATATTGAGTAGAGTGACCTTATAAACAAGTTCCCTTGAATTGCTTGTTAGAACTTTTGGAAACACTAACCTTGACAGGTGTCTGGTTGATCATATGTCAATGTCCTTTTCGTCTTCCTTGGAACTATTTATTAAATAGATTTTAAACAGTAAAAAGACAGCCATTAATGACTACATTACTATTGACCTTTTTAGTCTATTTTCACAATGAATATATCATATTCACATAATTTTTTGCCAAATATATACTAGGGTTTCATGGACACACGCATACAATGTATCTATTTATTTCACCTTCAAAGTTTTCTGCAGCAGTCTGTGATGGTGTTTCATCTGTAACAATAAGTCAAATTATTACAATTTAAATTATCATTAAAATACTAAGTAATTTATGCCGCAATATGAAGCAATATATTTTTTATTTTAAAAATCGATTACACTCGATTACCAACTTTTTTTTCTATTTCACAGAAGAGTGCTGCTTGAAACAAAATAAATAAGTTATGGTGTGCAACCCAGTTGACGTCATCAAATTAACATATGACGATTTCAAAGCCGGCTTTAAAACTTGCAAAAAAATTAATGCAAATTTCAAAACACAAACTGTACTGGTGTTGTACCATGGATACCTGGTTTAGACACTTTTTCTAGTTCCTCTCTTGTCTCCTGTTTGATTCAAAAGCAAATTCTTGCAAATTGGTCTAAACAAAAAATGTTGAATCGGAGGGAAAAAATAATAGTAAATAGTGCCCAGCAATATCAACAGTTACAGTGAAAGTAACAACAATATCAATACTATTAAAGAGGGATAAACCTCACTGTACTATATGCATGCAAGATGCGCGGTAGCAATTAATGCAAGGGCCCAAAGCAAAAAAAACCTATGCTATGAGTTGGAAACTATACCTGTCTTGTGATTCCTGGGAAAGCATCAATGACACTTGATATTATGCCAATTGCTGGCACCCAATCATCGTTTTGGTTTTTTACATTCACTTGGGGATTCAGCCAGGTGAGAACCTTAATTGTTTAAAAAGGTCCAGTCAACTGATCACTAAGCTAGCTTACATTTGAATATAATTGTATTTTAATGTGATTTTAATCATATCTGTAGAGGTAATCATGCAGGCTCGTGCAATTTTGATACTCTTTGAAAAACACAAGAGTGCAAATTATTCCAAATTGAACGAGAAATCGTATGATTACCAATTAATAATATTCATGAAAGAAAATTAATTTGCAACTGCACGAATCAGAATTGATCATTAGTGTATATAGTAGCTAGCTGTGGCAACATCTCTGTGGTTCCTCATTAATGACACTGTAAAATCATGCTACATGTATATATATCTATATATCTATCTAGATTGTCAAGATTGTTTGTTCACCTATGTGATTTAATTCTGTGAATTTATTTTTAATTCTGTCATAAGTAAGTCACACCGAAGAAGCAGAATAACACTTACAGGTTCTTCCTGCTTGCGCAGCTTCACTGCCAGTTGATTTTGAAACCTAATCCAAAATGGTCCCGGTTTAATCACACTGTTAGTTTCTGTCAGGTGTCTGATGACTTCTGAAATATTGGGTTCTACATCAGCAGTAAGGTGGAACTGTAAAAGATAATCATTCATATATACTCAAATTTAAATAGTCATTGTTTTTGACTGACTAACTCGCCTCGTGTGCATAACAATAACTTTATTTACATTTATTTAAATTGACAATTTCAGTGTCAATGTATTTAGTTTGTAAACACAACTAATTGGGGACACTATAATGAATAATATATGATATATACAGCAATATGCAGAAATTGCGATCCTTTTGACTAAAATACATATATATTAAAAAACCTACCGGTACTTAAAATTATGGGATGGCTACGCTGATATTTTTTCATAAAGCCTCGCTGGCAGACAACTAGAATAAAATATCAGTGTAGCCATCCCATAATTTTAAGTCGGTTTTTGATATAGATGTATTTTAGTCAAAAGGTTCAGAATTTCTGCATATACATGTAGCTGTATATATAAGCTTAGGGGCACTTTGGCAGTGTCAGTTTCACTCAGTCGGTTTCACTCATAGTTTATGTTTACTTAAAGTTAATTTTATAATTTAACTTCCAGTTAATCTTTGTTTTGCATTCATCGAGCTTTGGTCAAACGTTGTCCATATTGCAACACCTCGAAAGCAGACCTCCATTTTGGTAAGGGCAGTGCCAATTGTTTTGAGAATCAGTTTTAAAGGGGCCATTATAAGGATTATAAGCACAGGGACATTGTATGAAGATGACTATAATAAAGTTATTTGTTTACCATTATGTATGTGTAAATTAACAGTGTTGCTGCCTTATGCCACCTTGCCTGCTGTTCTGGAACCACCCTGCATAAAATAGTTCTCAGAACAGACAGGGCTTTACTTTGGTTCCCATTTCTGTTTACCCAAAAGGAAATATAACGCATAGGCCATGCAACCAAAAATCCCTGTGAAATTGAAAATGAATACAATAATATTATTATTATTACTACAGTCGTTTGCAAAAATTCTGGCCACCACGATATATCAATATATCGGGTGCATTATGGGTAATTAAATAATACTATTTTCAGTTTCCTAACTTATTAAATGAAGCAAAATACAAACGTAAGACTAAAATAAACATTATACTAATTATTTCTACCAACTTTGCTGGTGTTAACTTGCTTTAAGGGGAATTTTCGATTATTTAATTACCCATAATGCACCCGATATATTGATATATCGTGGCGGCCAGAATTTTTGCAAATGACTGTATATAGGGTAATATAAAATGGGTATTCAAAGGAAATTTTGTCCACATGTAAAATTTTTACTTTCATTAATAAACCTAAAAATTGAAAAGAAAACTGACCTTATTCTCTTTCACAAGCAGTTTCATATCCATTTCTAATTTCGCTTCATTATCAGTCTTTAAATTGTCATCTTTCTTGAAATCAAACCTGAGCACTCTCCCATATATTCTAAAAACCATGTGTATATATCAACAATACCATATGAGTTCACATTGTAAATATCACAATGCAATGTCTTTCAAGATCTACTGGCCACCTATAGGCACAATTGACTCCTCTAATATAATCCTCATAATAATAATAATAATTTATCATGGGATCAAATCCTAATTAGGATCCATGGGTCTATTTCCTAAGGATTCCCCAGACTTGCCTACAAATATGCACTAGTTACAAAGCTATTCACTTTTGATGGTTCGAGTTATAATAATTATAATCGAACAGGAAGTCATTTGAAACCAAGAAAGGATTTACTGAACAATTTTTATATACTGCAAAAAATTGTTCAGTATTTTCTTTCAAATGACTTCCTGTTCGAATATATATATAACTCACATCAACAGAAAATAGAATAGCGAGAAATACAGGTGAGAGAGAATTGTTACCCAGTATAAATTAATTAATTAACAGCATTTTTTTATTTAGTACCTTTGTTAGCACAGCTGCATGGCTGCTTACTAAGCGCATTTCAGCATATCCACATGAATGTTTCGCTATATATGTGCGTTATCGTCATTAATTCTAATGTCAAGCCATGGTTGATTACCATCAAGTTCAATCACTATCCAATTCACATACCTCTCACATTCTTTCGAGTTGGAGCTCATTAGTAAGCTACCAACTGGTGATTTTAGCCCAGTTTTTATCGATCCCTGAGGTAGGCCACTCTGTACCTGGAGGAGAAACTCTGCCAGGCACTTGTTCATCACTGGATCGTCGACGAGTGTGGTTAAGGTGCTGCTCTCAAGAGCATGCATCAAGATTTTCCTTCAATTTCAATAATTAGGAGAATGTAGTCTATAAATTCAATTACTTACAAAATAATACATTTTCTCTCGAAGATGGCAGACAATAAAATACTCTTTTAAATTTCATTGACATGTATATGCACATTTCATTGACATGTATATGCACAGAAGGGAATATAAATCCTTTCAGTTTTCAAATTAACTTTGGGTGGGGAGACTGGTGGGGGATAGAGCAGTTTCCCATAATTATATTTTATACCTCTCTTATTAGTTATATATATGACCTCTCACTGGAATTAAAAGGTGATAGAAACGAAAGTCTTGACTCTGCATGAATGCAAAGCAGGGTTGATATATACTCACAAAGACGTTCCACTGCATGTTTGGTCCCCCCCGCAGCAGAAAAGGGGGTGTCCTTTTGATACGATTCCTTGGGCTCTCGAAAGTAGAGTGAGGGAAAGAGTTTTCCCCACATTCCTGTCTTTCGAGTACAAGAGTCCTATGCTGTTCTCTCCTAAGGAACAAATCAAAATAGACCAAATTTTAATCAAGAATGACCACTAGCTAATTAATTATTAACAAAAAAAAAAAGCTTGAAAACTAAATAACTAATTAGTACTAAATAGCACTAATGAAACAATAGAAAACAATAGAAATAGCACTATTTAGTACTATTTAAAGTTAGTACTATTTCACACTTTTCTAAATTGCACTCTATTGGTTGTTGAAACAAAGTAACTTGTGTAAACGTTTATTATTTGATTCGTTATCACTACTATATATTCATTATACTGAGATGATGTTACCCTTACTAATTGGCATCAAACTTATATCTTCAAGGTCTGTTGATCGACCTATGGACTAAAAGTCAGTATACCTGCCAACTCGCTGCCAACACTTTTTAACATTGCTCTTATGCCTGTCAGCACAACAAATGCAGTTGCCAGCTGGAATGGGACTTTATTGATACCAAAATTTTGAGACAGCTCTAGGTATCTTTGAAATTAAGGAAATGAAAAATATTATTAAAAAATAATTTCAAAAAGAAATAAATTTAAGCTTGACTTATAATTACCTCCGGCAAACAGTTTTTAGGTGTTCCTCTTGTAAGACTGCTGCATCAAGTTGAGTGCTGAACTCTGCAACATTGTTCTCTCCCAAGTATTGGTGTCTCGACTGGGGCACCAATTTGTTGTTCCTGATATGGAGCTACGCACAAACAGAAAATCTTAATGTATATTGAATATTTAAATTCAATTAACATGCCGATGGAGCAATATAATCTATCCTTCTGCTTGCTAGCTTTGATAGATAGAATTACATGTGTTCAAGTTTTAATTTGTACACGTCTTCAGAAAACTTTTTACATTTAACATATTAATTAAATAAACAACTTTACAAGAATGTTTATACTAGTAAGGAAGCTTTTAGAAGAACAATTATAGACATCCTTTATTTGTTTAACGTTGTAATTGTATTACATTACCAGTAGTTTGCAAACTGGTGGCCCATGTGTTTTGCTTGGTAAAACGTCCTTTCGGAAGAAGATTTTTGCAGATCTTCTTTAAGGAAGTTGTAATAACTTATCAAATCGCCATTCGTAATACTACCCCCCAGAGCAAAACTTCCTCCACCATATCTGGTCCTCATGTAATTTAAGAATTTAATCTTGCTATCGAAAGCACTGGATGGAAGAACAAATATTCTACAAAACAAGAAAACATTATTATTATTATTATTATTATTATGTACGTGCAAAATTGAGACTATTTTTCTTTTTGTGACCTCAATTTGCTAAATATAGGTACTGAAAATGAAAAGACTACAATAAAGTCACGTGATTCATTATGTATTTTAAAAATTGGGCGGGTTAAACTTAGTCTCCCTCGCAGCCGTGATAAGACACTAATTAGCACGGCTGCGAGGGAGACTAGGTTAAACTTGGAGCATTTCTTTTTCCGTAGTAGAGTAATAATCCGTTTTTGGTACTCCCTTTGTCCAAGTGGTAGGGGTGATCGGCGGTCGGTTTTGAAAACGACCCTAAAAGGTACGCATAAATTACGAGAGCTGTTGAAGCCATGTTCATTTCGACCTAAAAGGTACGGCCATATATGTTGCCGGAAAAAGTGATTGTGCTGATATCGTTAATAACAAAGGGAGTACCCCCTCCCGGGAGGGGGGCAATTATTCACAGCATATCTTTCAATTTCTCACCTGTTATCCAGCACCTCGTTCCTACTTAAATAACCGCAGGAAACAACCCATTTGCCTTCGTTGCCATCGTCATTTTCTGAAGTGAGTTTCCCCAGCAGTTTTAGGACAAAATCTCCAAATTCCGAATCTGCCCCATCAATTATTATGTAAGTCCTTCCTTCCCTGACGACGAAAGTCGGACGGCCGCTTTCCTTTGCAACCTATAATGTTTAGAGAAAGTCCATCACAAATGTATGATTAATTTATGTTCGTTTGGCAATCAAATGAAATGAGTAAAGAAACACTTTAGACCACTTCACGATGTAAGGTGTATGCTGGGTAATCTGGGCAGAATTATTATTACTAATAAAGAGAGATACGGGCGAAAGATAGATTTGACTTCGTAATATCTCCATGTTTAGTCTAATTTTTGAAATAAAACTTTTTTGTGCTGATCGAGAAACATTATATCTATCGTTCTTGAAGTTTTTTGCAGATTGAGCCCGTTTGTAAATGTAGGAAATGTTTTACTTGTAAAATCTGCTTATTTTGCCGTAATTCGATCGGACGCACTTAGATCAAAACAATGGGTTTTACTCGAAAAAATATTTTCGTGACTCAATAATTCATTCCATTGGCCCAGAAAATTTACAAAAGCTACACAAAAGGTTTCTCGATCAGCACAAACAGTTTTATTTCAAAAATTAGACTAAACATGGAGATAGGAAGTCAAATCTATCTTTCGCCCGTATCTCTCTTTAATTCCCTACAATCCTATAATAACATGATGATAAAGCTATCTAATAAAGAACACAAGATAACTCCTCGTTTGGCGCAAGTAGAGATTTTAATGAAATGCAAGATCAAGCACCGCACCCGGGTGGGTGGGTGGAAATAAAATTTTAACTTGTTTTTTAAACTGATCACTATTTTTCGTACTACTTCGCTTGCGGACTGGCAACTATATGGTACAGAGTCCAGCACTATGGAGGCGGAGACGTGCATATCGTATCCGGTCATGAGTAAACATATTTAGAAACACTTACTGCTGAGTAAATCTCCCATATCTATTTTAGTTGAATTAAATATTTTGAGCATTCTACCCAAAATAAACAAATAATAATTCTGCCCCGATTACCCTTACATCGTGAAGTGGTCTATTCAATTCGATGTCCACTTTAAATTAATTAACTTATTACTGATTTGCGAAGCTACAAAGAAAGCTAATAGAAATAACGATATATCAATCATGGAACTTCGGGTAATATTAAGCTACTTAAAACGCCGTAAGAAGAGGCTACAAGTAGCTTAGGGTAATATAGGCGTATTATGCAAAAAGTACAACCAAATATGGTTCGCTTATTGTTGGAATCGACGGGAAACCATTCCATGCCCTTTGCCGCGAATGGAGCTGCGCGAATGAAGGCATCACGCTGTTTTCACTTGGTGCCTTTACCTGTAATACGACTTTTAATTGCCATGCACATAGGAAATGCCTATCATTTTATTAAATCCTTATATAAACAGTACGCCATATCACTCTGGACACATTCTTTACCATCTTATACATACATACTTTACAAGTCCGCCTAATTCTCAATCAGTCGAAACTCCTTATCGGCTACAGCGGCTATGCAGCTTCTACCTATAATAGTTACTTCTTATACTTTATCCTATTTCATTTTTTGTTCGAATTGACATAAACTGACTATACATCACTACTACAAAGAGTCAATCCAAAGAGCGCGTTTGTCCAACACTAATTTCCGATTGTGTTCCTGTCATCTACATATATGCGTCGATGTTCTTGCCGATTTCTAGTACATGCCAATATTCATTTTTTTTAAAGACCGTAGACGTAGACATTCGAGGCAAAAATTATCGTTTTAAAAAAATAAATGCACTGGTCGCCATTTTTCTGTTTCCGCCATCCCCGATCCATAATCCAGACCCCTCCTACCTACAAGTAAGCGGCAGTATCTAAATGTCGCTTTGGCTATGTTCATGTTCATGCACTAGTGCACTCAGTTTGAATACTTCTACTGTAGTTTGTGCTTTACCAGGAAATTATAAAGCACTCATAACGGTATTAAACGTTAGACTTCTGGCCGAAAGTAGAATGAACTCTGAATAGCACGTGCGCCGATTACTGACTATCAAATTAGCTAAGCTATAAAAACATTTTTAACCTGGTCTTCATTCCAAAATAGGACATGTTCTATTCTAGCTCGTGAAAGTGTTTGATCACAGGATTTGAAAAGCGTTTTCACTAGCTATCAAGCCTCAGTCTCATCTGTGAGCTGATCGAATGAGTCCATACCGCCCCTCCCCTAGCCTGCTGGCAGAGGTAGTTTGAGCTGGATAATGAGTGCATGGATAACGGAAAATCACTTACCGAACTTTCCAGACTTTCGGACGTCATTACCAAGAGCGACGACAGTTACAGCAATTTGTGATAGGCAAAACTTTAGCAATAAAAGAGTACTAATTCTGATGAGCTCACATTGACCGAGCTGAGTTGACCAGCAATCTCGGTATGCAGTATTACAGAGCACGTTCGTTCTCTTCATCACGCTAGAGATAATATGATTGGATAAGAAGACAAAGGGGACGGAATGACGTAGTGCTCGTGTATCGCGGAGGGTACAGTTACTGACTGGACAGTAATTAAACAAAGAGACGTTCTTTTTTAAAACAATGTCTCTTTGATTTAATTTCTGTCCGGGGGGGGGGGGGGGGGGAGGGGTTGGAGATTTTAAATTGAGCGTTCAAAATGATGTGCCCCTTCCCCCTTGCAGGGCTTCACCTGAAATAGCATGACCCTCCCCTAGCTTCCCTCCCCCTGCACAGATAAGGAACCTCTCATGTGTATCGCCTTTCGGGGGATTCAGTTGGAAAGAACAATAATAACACCTGATCTCCCCTCAAACTACATATAATAGATCTGTTCCCTGCACTGCACCCCCAATTGATGTTTTCGATTTCACTACACCACCCCTCCTCCTCCTCCCACTACAACCCCAAGTTGCATTAGTTTTGTGTTACTAGAAACGTCTAGTACACGGTGCATTGAAATTTGGAAATGTTCTAATTCATAGTATACCGTATAATTAGAACATTTCCGAAAATAATATATTTAAAATTAACGAAGATAATGGAAGCTCGGCATTTCTAAGGTTGATTCCGGCGGTTTGCCGTCTCGTTTGATTGATTGATGAAGACCATAGCAACTGTTAGAAATGAAGCGATAATGCATTTTCGCTCTTTCGGAATTGTACATTTGTTCCTATATTCATATTTATTTGTTCCTAAGTTCAATTTTTATGTTTAAAGAAAGCCTTGAGTCATCTTCTGTATAAATTGTCATTCTTGATCTTGTGTATTTGACATGACGTCCACTGAAAGGTGGCGTTGCTGAGCGGAAACGCATCAGAAAGCTATGGTGAAATCATATTTTTCAGCTCTACTTCGCCCAAGATCTCTGCCCCAATGAGTACTGATAGGACTGAAATAATTAATGATCACATCATGCCGGGGAGCCTTTTTATTCGTAGTAGGCATAGTAATCGTAGTATGAGTAGTAGGCGTGGTGATCGGAATGTTATCGAAACCCACTGCTTTCCTTTCACTATCATTTATCCCCCCGCGGAGTAAATCAGTTGCAAACAAGGGCAATATTTGCAAGCTATTTTTCAGAGCATCACAAACAATTTATTTAGGCTTTTTCGCTTTGGAGATACAGCGATTTGCAAAAATTCTGTAAAATCCTAATCGATCGATATATCAATATATAATAATTTGCATAATCCTAATTCTTTGATTTTAGCTATTATTAAACCTGAACCCAATTAACATTTGTAGAATAAATGTGAAAAAACAATTGAAAAATGTGAACTTTATATAGAGGGCAGATTCAGCCATTTTATGATGAAAATTACCCACAATGCACCTGATATATTGCTCATATATATTGCTTTTTATTGTTTATGTATAAGAAACGCGTGACATCTCCCGCTACTCTCTTCGGCAGGGCGATGTTTCATCCGTTCCCGCGCCGAAGAGCACCGCTGGATTCTCGAGCATGCGCGGTAAAGCCAGAAATGACGTCAGTTATGACACAGTCGTGCAGTGGTTGATGCGGCGCCGTGAGCTTTGAACCTTTTATAGCTGCAAGCTTGCTGAAACTAGCAAATTAGCCAAACATAGTAATTGCGTTTCCGTAAATCTCACATAAGCGCCTCGCCTTGGAGCCGTTTTGTACCGCGCATGTCGCTTACTCTCGCTACCCTCGCTACTCTTGCTACTCTGGCTACCCTCGCTACCCTCGCTACTCTCGCTACCCTCGCTACTCTTGCTACCCTCGCTACTCTCGCTACTCTCGCTACCCTCGCTACCCTCGCTACCTACCCTCGCTACCAAGGCTACTCTTGCTACCCTCGCTACTCTTGCTACCCTCGCTACTCTTGCTACCCTGGCTACTCTCGCTACCCTGGCTACTCTTGCTACCCTCGCTACTCATGCTACTCTCGCTACTCATGCTACTCTCGCTACTCATGCTACTCATGCTACTCTCGCTACTCATGCTACTCTCGCTACTCTCGCTACTCATGCTACTCTCGCTACTCATGCTACTCTCGCTACTCATGCTACTCTCGCTACTCATGCTACTCATGCTACTCTCGCTACTCATGCTACTCTCGCTACTCTCGCTACTCATGCTACTCTCGCTACTCATGCTACTCATGCTACTCTCGCTACTCATGCTACTCTCGCTACTCTCGCTACTCATGCTACTCTCGCTACTCATGCTACTCTCGCTACTCATGCTACTCTCGCTACTCATGCTACTCTCGCTACTCATGCTACTCTCGCTACTCATGCTACTCTCGCTACTCTCGCTACTCATGCTACTCTCGCTACTCATGCTACTCATGCTACTCTCGCTACTCATGCTACTCTCGCTACTCATGCTACTCTCGCTACTCATGCTACTCTCGCTACTCATGCTACTCTCGCTACTCATGCTACTCTCGCTACTCATGCTACTCTCGCTACTCATGCTACTCTCGCTACTCTCGCTACTCATGCTACTCTCGCTACTCATGCTACTCTCGCTACTCATGCTACTCTCGCTACTCATGCTACTCTCGCTACTCATGCTACTCTCGCTACTCATGCTACTCTCGCTACTCATGCTACTCTCGCTACTCATGCTACTCATGCTACTCTCGCTACTCATGCTACTCATGCTACTCATGCTACTCTCGCTACTCATGCTACTCATGCTACTCTCGCTACTCTCGCTACTCATGCTACTCATGCTACTCATGCTACTCATGCTACTCATGCTACTCATGCTACTCATGCTACTCATGCTACTCATGCTACTCCGACTCCGCGCTAGCCTGGCTAAGCATGGTACAGTATTTTTCTATCATCCAAAAGGTTCTCACTCTTAGCATTAGAGTATGGATCGAGCACAGATCTATATGCTCGCCTACATACATATCACCTGCGTATAGTAGTGGTCACTGGGGGGATGGAGGAAGGATGGGGGGAGGTAAATGGAATCAGGCAGGGTGAGGGGGTTACCTCCACTGTCCCATCTCCCTCCATGGGTTTATACTATTCCTTAGAGCACTGGGTTTCAATTACAACATTTACGGTATTGTATATAGTAAAAAGCAATATATATTTATATTTTAATACTAAATAAGTTAATATTGATTAAAAATAATAATATGTTTGAGAGTTAGTGCGACAAATATTCAAATTACATAAATCATACGAGAACCAATCAGATTCGATGTTCTGAAGACTGCGACCTGACTCAAAAGCTGATGGCAGCACTGACTTCCAGCCCGAGAAGGATCGCTACCATCTCTACGTAGCCATGGTATGTCCTTTTGCTGGACGCGCTCTGACCGTCCGCAAGCTCAAGGGACTAGACGATGTTGTATCTGTTAGTGTACTTGATTCCTTCAAGATCAAAGGTGACAAGGGATGGAAATTCAACCCTAAGAAACCAGGTTGTGACGAAGACACGGTAAATGGATGTCAGTACTTGAAAGAAGTCTATCAGAAAGCCGATCCAAACTACGCTGGACCAGTTTCTGTGCCGCTACTTTGGGACAAGAAGAAGAAGACTGCAGTGAATAATGAATCTATCGACATCATGCGGATGTTTAACAAAGAGTTCAATGCATTTTGCCCCACCGAAGAGCAAAGGAAACTGGATCTTTTACCCGATGACCTGAAGGATTCTATTGAGGAAATCAATAGTTGGGTCGGACCGTAAGTCGCAGCCAATGGTTTTATACTATGTTTGTTTGTTTAGTTAGGGGTGTGCCGCGGACGCCTCAAAACCCTGACCAGGGCCCAGTTGTTCGAAAGCGGGTTATCGCTAACCCAGGGTTAAATATGGCTAACCTAGGGTAAAATCTTAGGAATTAACCCTAGGTTAGCGAACTTATCCCCGGGTTAACGTTAACCCGCTTTCGAACAACCGGACCCAAGATAGCAAAGGGGTTACGATAAACATTCGAACGTGATGCGTGAATTTATATTTCAACGTGATGCGTGATCGTCACTTTTGACCGACTGTGATTCGTGATTTACCGCTGTTATGCACTGTGAAACGTGAACGTTTAGGATCTAAACATTTTCGAGCGTGAAATTCCAAAAATTCGGCTGGCGCTCGTGATTCGTGAATATCGGACATGGTCCGTGACGCGTGAATCTACAAAAAAATGACCCGTGAAGCGTGATCATGATTCCCTCTTTGCTACCCTGCCTGACCCTATTCCAGACCTATATGCTCAAAATTCCATACCTTAAGTTGTAACAGACTATAATGGTAATAGGACTGAGTGGAGTCCAATTTGATCTGTAATCATACGAGGGATAAACAAAATTAAAATTGCAACTGTCCGATTACAAACTGTCCAATTAATGCTAATCTCTCAACCAATCAGATTCAAGGAAATTGTAATAGTTATGATTAATGCCGGGTAGTTGGGTATGTTACGTTATTGTGAAAACCATACCCTATCCCAGACTAAAAGGGCAAAAAACCATACCCTATCCCAGACTAAAAGGGCAAAAAACCATACCCTATCCCAGACTAAAAGGGCAAAAAACCATACCCTATCCCAGACTAAAAGGGCAAAAAACCATACCCTATCCCAGACTAAAAGGGCAAAAAACCATACCATACCCTATCCCAGACTAAAAGGGCAAAAAACCATACCCTATCCCAGACTAAAAGGGCAAAAAACCATACCCTATCCCAGACTAAAAGGGCAAAAAACCATACCCTATCCCAGACTAAAAGGGCAAAAAACCATACCCTATCCCAGACTAAAAGGGCAAAAAACGATACCCTATCCCAGACCTAAGGAGCTCAACAACCATACGTACCCTATCCTGTGGCACATACCTATAGGGGAGTACCCCATCACAGCTGAACACCATACCTATAGGGGAGTACCCCGTCACAGCTGAACACCATACCTATAGGGGAGTACCCCCATCACAGCTGAACACCATACCTATAGGGGAGTACCCCCATCACAGCTGAACACCATACCTATAGGGGAGTACCCTGTCACAGCTGAACACCATACCTATAGGGGAGTACCCCCATCACAGCTGAACACCATACCTATAGGGGAGTACCCCCATCACAGCTGAACACCATACCTATAGGGGAGTACCCCCTCACAGCTGAACACCATACCTATAGGGGAGTACCCCCATCACAGCTGAACACCATACCTATAGGGGAGTACCCCCATCACAGCTGAACACCATACCTATAGGGGAGTACCCCCATCACAGCTGAACACCATACCTATAGGGGAGTACCCCGTCACAGCTGAACACCATACCTATAGGGGAGTACCCCGTCACAGCTGAACACCATACCTATACCCCCATCACAGCTGAACACCATACCTATAGGGGAGTACCCCCATCACAGCTGAACACCATACCTATAGGGGAGTACCCCGTCACAGCTGAACACCATACCTATAGGGGAGTACCCCCATCACAGCTGAACACCATACCTATAGGGGAGTACCCCCATCACAGCTGAACACCATACCTATAGGGGAGTACCCCCGTCACAGCTGAACACCATACCTATAGGGGAGTACCCTGTCACAGCTGAACACCATACCTATAGGGGAGTACCCTGTCACAGCTGAACACCATACCATACCTATAGGGGAGTACCCTGTCACAGCTGAACACCATACCTATAGGGGAGTACCCCGTCACAGCTGAACACCATACCTATAGGGGAGTACCCCCATCACAGCTGAACACCATACCTATAGGGGAGTACCCTGTCACAGCTGAACACCATACCTATAGGGGAGTACCCCCATCACAGCTGAACACCATACCTATAGGGGAGTACCCCCGTCACAGCTGAACACCATACCTATAGGGGAGTACCCTGTCACAGCTGAACACCATACCTATAGGGGAGTACCCTGTCACAGCTGAACACCATACCTATAGGGGAGTACCCTGTCACAGCTGAACACCATACCTATAGGGGAGTACCCTGTCACAGCTGAACACCATACCTATAGGGGAGTACCCCCATCACAGCTGAACACCATACCTATAGGGGAGTACCCTGTCACAGCTGAACACCATACCTATAGGGGAGTACCCTGTCACAGCTGAACACCATACCTATAGGGGAGTACCCTGTCACAGCTGAACACCATACCTATAGGGGAGTACCCCCATCACAGCTGAACACCATACCTATAGGGGAGTACCCCCATCACAGCTGAACACCATACCTATAGGGGAGTACCCCCGTCACAGCTGAACACTATACCTATAGTGGAGTACCCCCGTCACAGCTGAACACCATACCTATAGGGGAGTACCCCCGTCACAGCTGAACACCATACCTATAGGGGAGTACCCCCGTCACAGCTGAACACCATACCTATAGGGGAGTACCCCCGTCACAGCTGAACACCATACCTATAGGGGAGTACCCCCGTCACAGCTGAACACATGGGAAAATGGATCTCTCTGTACAAGTAACAAAAATTTGCATGTATGCAGACTACAAGAGGTTTTTAGATTATAATTGTCTGGATATAACATTATTTTATAGCTTTATTTACACCTGCCAGAAGGGGGGATAATAACACTTGAATGGTCTTTATTAGGACTGTCAATTTAGGAGTTTACAAAGCTGGTCGTGCAGACAATCAAACCACCTATGATGAAAATGTTGAGAAATTATTTGAAAGTTTAGACAAGGTACAATATTGCATGTATTACTTGGGGACTTTCATTTATTAGTGCATGGGGGGAGGGGAGGTCAGCAAAATTATGGGGGATTGCATTATTTTGGAAAGCTAGATGGGGGGGGGGGGGGGGGGGGGGGGTATCAGATTATGGGCAGCTTTATGAGGGAGGGTTGTATAAAACTGGATGAAATATAGGGGGGTTATGGCATTTTTGCCTAATGTGGAGATGGGGGGGGGGGGGGGGGGGGTAATATTTGGAAGACACTCCAAGTGATTTTGGTGACCCTTCCATGCACTAATAGGGGTTTTGAAAGGAGGTCCCCAGTCCCAAAGACAAATAATTTTGCCACCAGCAAATTAAGCAACCATCCCATTCTCAGTGGCTTAGAATGGATTTCAAACAATAATTATTATTAGTGGTATTTTTACTATTTTATATTATTTATCATTTCTAGCGCATTTGAACATTGTATGGATATTTGTGCTTTATAAATTAAATTATTATTTATTTATTATTTTGACATGTCTACTGTTGCAACAGGCTGAATCCTTATTGTCCCAGCATCGCTACTTGGTCAGTGACAAGATGACAGAATCTGATGTTCGTTTGCTAGCTACATTAGTGCGCTTCGATGTGGTGTATTATGGGGCTTTTAAGGTTGGATTTCACTGCACACTTTGCAGCTCATCTTTGTATTAATACTATTGTATTTTTGTATATTTTGTATATTTGTATTGTTGAAGATGAAGTGCTAATTAATATACCTAATTGCATTATTGTTGTCAGTTCGACATACATGAAAGCTGTGACCAAAATGACACTAATGAAACCCAATAGAAAACAATAGAAATAACACTATTTTATGACTTCAATAATTCATGAGTTTTAAGAGGGGGTGTGGGGTCTCGGGCGGTACATGTATCTGTCAATTTTTTGTGCGATTTTACAGTATCGTCCTTGGTCTGCAGTATGCGGTATTTGGGCTATGTACGGTATTCGGTGAAATTCAAATTTCTTTGCAGTATTTCGGTATTCTGGTTGTTTCAAAAACAGTGCTACTGTGGTTTCAAATTGCGATTTTAGATGCGGTATTCCTTTATTTTTTATTTTTTGATGTGGTATTGTGGTATCAGCTATCCCCTACGTACCCCTCTTTTAACCCAACAATGATTATGCAATTAGGTACTATATGTCATGTTGTTGTGTGATTAATTCATGTCATACTTTGTCCTTGTATGTATATTGTACTTTACTAGTCTAAAAAACATATTATTTCATTAACAGTGTAACATAAAGAGGATACAAGATTATCCCAATATGTTTGGATGGTTGTGTGACATGTATCAAACTGATGGTGTGAAGGATACAGTCAACTTTGATGAGATTAAGACTGGTTACTATGTAAGTTTTTTTTAATCTCAGCATTTGTAGATCCCTTTTCTGTTGACCTACAGAGGCCAATAGCCAGTATGAGGCGAGCCGAGGCAGTTGCCTCAGTAAAACATCGCTGATTATATTTATCTTTTAACTGAAAGGCCGACTGTCCACTATTGCAGCTATAAAATTTTTGTCTGTACTGATAAAAGTGCCTCGGGAGAGATTTTGGTCTGGCTACGGGCCTGCCTACAGCTGCTAGAAAAGTGGTCAGCGGTTGATTCCGTGCCGTCTGAAAATCAGGCTATTAAAGCTGTCTATTCTGTATCTTAGAGTCGTTTTCGTATGAGTGGGAAGTAGTTATGGTAGGGTTCGTGCCGTGCGGTGACTGTACCATGTCCAAGCATTCTGATTGGTTGAGCAATGATTTTGCACGCTGTGATTGATTGAATAGAATGTCTTTGATTCCATACTTTGACCGTAACTCCGTGCCGTAGCTAGGTTTCCCACTCATTTTTTATCCCAATTTTTTAATAAACTTTATATGAAAATGACTCTATTGAGAACTCTGCTATGTAGTCTCTATAGTATTCTAATGATTAGTTTTATTTCAGGCTGGCAGTATAGTCCCAGTTGGTCCCCATGTGGACTTGAGTGTCCCTCACAACAGAGACAAGAAGTAATAATCATATCTTCTACTTTCAAAGTGAATTCATTCACTGGACTATTAAAAACATATTCAACAATTTAGTCCAATAAATCAAAGTTAAAATCTATGAAAATGAGAAAGATTCTGTATCTGATTTACAGATCTCTGCATGCTACGGTTAAGATTTCTGTTGTATTTTCCTCATGAATGATTATTATTATTAATTTTATCAACAAACCTCTATTTTTACATAATTTATGAGCAATTTGGCCAATCAGGGCTGTCCAATCAGCTACATGTATATTATGTACATGGTCTACATGGACCTATATTTTCCATACATCAGTTACCTGCCTGAAACGAGAGGTCATGTAAAAGTTTCAATAAATGTTGGATCATTGGTAATGGTAATGACAGAAAGTCTTGAATAAGCTCCCGTCTTCACTACTACTTACAAACACTAATTTATTCGCCATATTATGGCTATTTGAATCCCTTTTGTCACTATTTCTACAATAAATGTATTGAAAATCATGGTAACAAAAATGTATGGCTAAGAAATGAGGTAGTGGGAGAGACTCGAATTCTCCTTTTGTCACTCACTTTCCCTCCTAACCAAGCCATTTCAATGCTTGTATAGATTTATCACTATTGAAAATCATGGTAACAAAAATGTATGGCTAAGAAATGAGGTAGTGGGAGAGACTCGAATTCTCCTTTTGTCACTCACTTTCCCTCCTAACCAAGCCATTTCAATGCTTGTATAGATTTATCACTATTGAAAATCATGGTAACAAAAATCACTTTCCCTTTTGTCACTCACTTTCCTAACCAAGCCAATTCAATGCTTGTATAGATTTATCACTATGGTAACAAAATCATGGTAACAAAAATGTATGGCTAAGAAATGAGGTAGTGGGAGAGACTCGAGTTCTCCTTTTGTCACTCACTTTCCCTCCTAACCAAGCCATTTCAATGCTTGTATAGATTTATCACTAACTTCTAAAAACCATTTGTATGAAATAACCTGAATACATAGTCCCAGATAACATGCTACAGTAATGTCTTTGTTCTTAGCTGCTATGGTGATCTGCAAAGGGTCATCTTTAGTATTAAATCTTGTCAGGTAATTCCCTTCCAAATTGTACACCAAAACAGCATTAAGTTGTCTGTCACAGATAAGAATCCTGGATGTCTCACAATCTACGACTAAACCATGTGGATCACAGAGTTCTGTCTGTCCAAATTCCTGCACTACCTTGCCTTCTTTGTCAAAGACTTTAATGCAGCTCTTTTTGCCTGGTTCAGTCAGCTCTGTGCAATAAAACTTCCCTTTATAATGGACTGCTTTTCTCATGTTTAGTTGTTTTTGGCTGCCAAACATGGAAAACTCGACTTCAAGATTCTGATTCAAAACAAGCATCCCCCCTTGTGTATACTGATTGTTATCATCTAAGAACACACCTGATGTGATGATGAAATTGTTGTTATCGTCAAGTGAGATTCCAGTCAGAAAAGTGTTCTTGAATTCCTTGACAGTTTTCTTCTGAATGAAATTCCCATTTATGTCAAAATATATCAGATAGCCACAGATTCCAGAACCATAAGTGGAATCATTACTCAGAATGATAATTTCATCATTCTTTGACACTGTCAAACCCCACAGGTCCTGAAAACTGACCTTGAATTGACTTCTAAAAACCCCACCTTCATCAAATATTATTACATTCTGAAATCTACTGTCCAGTACCACTAAGTCCCCAGTGCTTGAGACTGCAAGATCAAATGGGAAAAAACTGTCCAAGTCCTTAGTTTTGGTAATAATACGATTATATTTGGGGTCAAAAAAATAAACACTCCTGTTACTTAATGACGCTGTTTTTGCGCTGCTTGCATGGGCAGCGAGTGTTCTTTCGCCTTGAAGTTTTCTGCGCAATAGATCTGCAAAATTATCATTCGCACTTGGCTCTAATTCCTTAGTGATCTTTTCCAGATGAGTTACGAGGGTTTCCTTGGCATCGACAATCTCGTAAACATCGCCTCTTTCAATAATATTATCAGCTTTGGAGCTTAGGGATACTCCTTGTTCTCTTAGTTCAGCATTTCCCGCACATTCAGACATTAACACCTCATCAATCATATCCAACAGAGAACGTTCTTGGTCTCGAATGAACTCGACAAGCTTCTGGGCCTTCTCTTCGACTTCTTTCTTCACTGTGTGTAACATGCTATTGCGTTCTTCATCTCTCTTGGCAGTAATCTCACACGCCTTTCTGCAGCTCTCAATAGCATTTTTGATTGCTAGTTTATCTTGTCTGCCAGGAAAGCGATCCATTAACCTAACAATTCGGCTGTTAGTCGGCCATGCTTTCACTCCATTAGCAGGCAAAGGAGATGCAACTCGACAAACTGGACATTCAAGTAAATGTGAGCTTCTTTCAGACATCTTTTCAAGACACTGCAAACACACGCTGTGAGCGCAGTTTGGGAGAGACTTTGGATCTTTGAATTCCTCAAAGCAAATAGGACAAGTTAGCTCGTATTCCGACATATCTTGCAAAAACTCTGTCACAGAATTGCCAACTCTGTCTCTTGTCGCCATTCTAAAGTAGGAAATCGAACCAAATGACGACTATATTCATGCATGTATGTATGTACATTACTGCTAAATAGATCACGTGACCTGATCGTCACGCTATCTCGCTTGCCTGTATAAACTAACACAATCCTGAATCTTTTTAAAAATATTTAAAATAATCCTTTTTTTCTTTTTTATACTTTTTAATAGTAATAATTGCTTATATTGCGCATTTTAACATTGGAAATATGATCAAATGCGCATTACACGTCACAAACAAGCGACTTTAAGATACATTATTTTCTATTTTTTTCTGCTTCGTTCTTCCTTTCTTTTCTGATATTTTTTTTAGGTTTCGCTAAATAAATAAACGTAAGTGCGCAAAGGAATCAAATGAACGTATAGAACCTTGTGTCTCACTGCAGATTTTTCCAAAAACTTTCAAAACCGACGAAAAGTTATTTTGAAAACACGGACAATGATAATTATTATTTTGAACAAGACGCTCAATGAGCGTACACTCGGGCTTATGACAAGGACAATGTCAGTTGCGTGAGGAGAGACCTGACAATGACTGACAGTTGCGTGACGAGGGAGACTGTATATATAGCATAGATAAAAATCTCCGAATCGTATTTCCGTAGCACGTACTTGGAACGTCCAGTTGAGGTTCATATTCATGGTCAGACGGTTCTGATAACTTCTTTGGTTTCTTCGTTATCGCAGAGGAAAGTCGAACTTCATATCTTTTAAACATCCATTCAGCTTCTTCTTCTGTAATAGATCCCTAAAATCTAAGGACGTTTTGATTTCGATTATATTTTTTGCCGTTCACTGACCTGTTTTGAGCGTGGAAATTCTGTTTTAAATAGCGCTACGCGGCAGTTCTAAAATTAGGTCGCGTAATAGATGTATGACTCACACAAGGATCATACAACTGTCATCGTACTGAAAAGAACACGGATTTTCGAACATTGACCTTGCTCGCCTTTGCTTTGATGTAGTTTTGAAGTACGATTTTTACGATTCCTTTTCCTTCTGAATTTTTCAAACGTGGAATAAAATAAACATCCATCATGAGTTATTGAAAATAACTCGACTGGCTCGACTGTTTGCAAGGCTTCAGTCAATCATGCTTCTTCAATACAATATCATTTCTCTGACGTCATGACAATCAGTGACAGTTGAGTGACGAGGGAGACTATATGTCGGGTGAGTACGTACATGATACGTCTTGAGGTTGCATAGGTCAGATGGTTCTGATAACGCCCTCGCGTTTGTTTTTGTTAAATATATTTTAAGCGAGCTTCTAGTCCTTCTACCACTTCTAGTCATTGAACGATGAACTAGAATCCTGACCTTTTAATAGCTTGAAGATCTACAGCTTCTTTCAAAACTAAATCTACTTGAGTCCTGTGTGTCGTTTGTTTTCCCTTATCTGCCGAGTAATCTTGAAACTCGATACGATCAAATACGTCGCATACTTTCTTCATTCTTTCACCAAACAAAACTAAAAAAAAAACTAAAAACAAGAAAGCCCATTTTATAACTCGGGCTTCCTTCGGAAGGGCCCGAGTAATAAAAGATCCCAGCTAGTTTGATCAAGGTGTGAATATAAAGTTTCTCGATCCATTTCACACTCTTCGTACCCTGCGAGCAGGGTTTTTTTTAACCCTGCTCGCAGGGTACACTCTTCGTGATCAACGTGAAGCTGTCCGTGATGTGTGACCGTGTTTACTTTGATGTGAGCGGGAAACATTTGAACCAATCAGAAAGCTTGGCGTGGTCCCATAGGCCATAGATTGTACAAGTTCTTGGAAAAGATGGAAGACAAGGCTCGAGTACTTAATCGTGTGTTTATACGTCTAATTGCGTAGTACTTGGGTAGAAAGGAGACTTATCCTTAAAGTAAGTAAAATCAGAACATGTAATCTTGAAAATCTATTTTTTACGGTCGTCTAGGATTCAATATTTAACTTACATATAAGCTTACTAGCTGGAATGATGTTCACGTGTGTCGCGCGTCCATAAGCTTAATACTCCAAATTGGCAAACATGCTAAACATTTGTAACTTATTTACAATAAAGTTTTAGTTACATAGAAACGGTCTTGGTACAAGTTTGTACATTAATTTCGTTTTTCTTCTTCAAGGTTTTTTGGGTTTCAGCCCAGCATGATGGACATTTGACAGCTGGCTATAATATGGAGGACAGTACTGTGGACAGAAATGCTGAAACTAAAGAAAATGACGAAGTTGACAGGGTTGGTGTTGATCTTGATGAAGTCGATCGGAATAAATCAACTCAAGGTGTGATATGAATAATTTGAGAATTTGCCTTTGGAGAAAATAATCATGGGAGATTCCCAGTAAAAGGTTACACCTCTCTCCCCTCCCCTCCTCCCAGGGGAGATTCCCAGTAAAAGGTTACACCTCTCTCCCCTCCCCTCCTCCCAGCAATATTTCATGTGCTGGAAAACCATGTAATTAATGTGCCAACCAGAGAACTATAAACTTAATATTACAAAGTAAGGCCAAAGGAAGCTTTCATTCATTAGTGCATGGGGGCTGGGTCGACAAAATTATGGGGGGTCGCATTATTTTGGGAAGCTATAGATAGAGGGGGGGTTATCAGATTATGGGCAGCTTTATGAGGGGTTTGTATGAAACTGAATGAAATTCATCCAGTTTCATATATAGCTGGTAAGAGACAAACCAGAAGACCCAGATGCTAGGTCATCAGATATGCGCATGCTCAATATTTTCTAACTTAGCTGAAATGTAGATGAAGTTTTGTTAGAGCATCGGCGAGAACTTCACTGAAGTCTGCCATTTTGTCACCGGAAGTTAGAAAATATTGAGCATGCGCATATCTGACGACCTAGAATCTGGGTCTTCTGGAATTTGTCTCTTATCAGAGCCTTCGATTTTTCGTTAGAAAGCTGAGAAGGGTCTGGGTACGAGAATGACTCCAAGTGATTTTGATGACCCATGCACTATTAAATGTAAGCCCCCTAAAGGTCAGTGGCTGTTCACCCAAAAGTGATCTTCCAAGGGTGGACAGTGTATCCTCAAGGTAGTTAAGGCCTGGGTTTGACCTTGTTTTTCCTTGAGGACAGAATGAAGAATTGCTTGACTATGGAAATACATTTTCAAGTCATATTTACATGTTTTGTTAGTTTTGACATCCTTAAAATTTTGGTTTGCTTTTTGTGGTGGTTACGTGATCTATGATGTCATATTCGAGAAAAACAGAAATTCGTGGATCCGCTTTCGAGTTTTGTAATTGACAAAAACATTAATATCAAAATCAATGCTTGTAATAGAGCTGAATAACATGCTGCCTAGAGATCTTGTACTGTCATGTTGGTAAAAGAAATATTAAGGAAAATTGTTTAAAAGTTCAGGTCACGTGACCTGTTTTAGCAAATATATCCTAGCTAAGTGTTAAAGAAAGTCCTATTCTCTATGCAGAGATTCGTAGAACTTGGTAATTGAAGTAAGATAGATACATCAGCTTGTATTTGAAAGTAAAACTCGTGAGCGGAGATTAAAACAAATTTTGTATCAATAACTAATGACATCACATGGTCACACTCTAACCCTTAAAATGAAGAACTTTAAGTATAGTTGTCCTAACGTTTTCTATCATTGTGCCAAGTTTCGTCTAGTTACCTCTAGTCACCACGTTTAAATGTCACGTTTTTAAGCTCCTGACCCAGGCCTCAACTACCTTGAGTCCTCTACCCTCTCCCTCCATCAGTGCTCTGTGCCAGAGCTATAACTGAGCTACATTGTTTAGAAATTGAAACAAGGATGTGAGGTCATGAAGAATCAAACACCTCTTGCTTAGCAGGCTGTATGCTAACCAACTGTTGCTCCTACAATATTGATTATAAATATATCAAGTTTCAGGCTGCATGTATTACAATTGACAAATTTTGCTCACTAAATGTGCCTCAATCCTGCATCCAATGGTCTTTAGTTTCTTTTATTGAACTGTACATAAATACTGTATTAATTATCATGAAGTGCATGACATATTTCTTGAACATTTAGTCTGTAACTTTAATTATAAACCTTTGTATTTTCACAGAGGAGGAATCATCTGGAATAACCTTTCATATACACCCAGTTCCCGAAGGAAAGTCAGCACTTTTAAAAGGCTTTCAACCACCAAAGATGTTGTCCCCTTCGATGAGGGTTCAAGTCAACCAGGGAGTCATCTTTGGTAGAGCTGCGGATGTTAATATATTTCTAAATGATGACACAGCATCCAGAAAACACATGGAACTAACAGCATTGATTGTACCCACATCATTCAATTTTCAACAACTGCAGTTCAAAATAAAAAATATTTGCCAAAGATCATTGCAGCTAAATAATTTCAACTTAACGCCTGGAGAAGAAAGATTTATAAACACAAGAGATATTCTAAAGATTGGTCAGCTCACATTTACAATGGAGATAAACCCCAATAATGTTTACGACAACAACACAAGGTATTTGTTAGAGTTCAAACAATTGCTCAGCATGGTACCTGTCCCTCAGCAACCACCAGTATTACATGGACATGTAATACCACCAAGACCATCTCAGTTGCATTATGATGCTACTGGAATGCAAACCTTTGGACTATCTCAGCCACACATGCCTAATGACAACATGATGCAACCCTCAGGATTTATACACTCTGGAGTAGTTATGCAGCAACCCTCGGGAGGACCTCGGCAAGGCATACCTCATGCCAATTTCATGCCTGCATCACAACCATACATGGCCAATGTACAACCTGCTGGACTAGCTATTTTCCCCACAAGCTTTCCACAACAATTTCCACACCAGGGGAATGCTCCTGGTCCTGGCTGTGACTATAATAATCCTACACAACCTGCTCCACAAAGGGCAAATGTATCCCAGTTCAGTCCCGCAGTGAATCCAAGAGGTCAAGAACATATACATGTAGATGCACAAGATCGAAGAGAAATGTTCAGTCAAAATGCAGAACGCAGTCCTTCAGAAAATGAAGAATTTGACTGTGGAAAGCCACATAGTCTCTCAGTAGAAGAAACACAACCTCCAAAGCTGTCAAGTGAGACTTCCTTTGAGGAAACTCAACCACCAAAAATGTGACGACTGTACTGCATCAACCAATAGACCACAGCCTTTAAAACTCCCAGCAGGGCTGTCACTAATAATGATAAGCTTCAAGTAACTGCAGGCTCTTATAGCTAGGTCACTAGACACCTGAATTTAATTTGTATATTTATATGCAGTATGAACTTTGGGTTTAGGCCACGTCCTTAGAAGTATGGCCATGCTGCAGTGTAGTATAATAATAATATTATTTAGTTTATTTACTTATATAGCACTATTTCCAAAAAGATGCCCAATAGTGCTTTGGTGTTTAGTATGGATACATAATTATATGGTTGGTGAGGGTGAGGTATTTAAGGATGCTAGCACTGGTCAACATGGACAATCAATCGTGATGATGTCTAAGGATTGGTTGTGTGCCAACACATTAGTTTTGCTTGTGACCTGTGAACCCCCTGAAACCCAGCCTGTCATACGTGTCGTTCATCCTAACTTGGTGGTTGTACAAGTAAAAGATCATCTAGGGGACTGAATGCAAGGAGTGATGAATGGTATGAGGAGATCATCTAGGGGACTGAATGCAAGGAGTGATGAATGGTATGAGGAAGACTTTGAGAGTCCACAAAATGGCTATAATTTGAGCCCAAGTCTTTGGCTTGTGAAACGGGACTCTGACATCATCATTCCAGATACTCTGAGATATGGTAGAAAAATATCAAGATTTGTAGATCCAGTTGAGGTACATTTTGCCTGACTATTACTCAAGACCATCCCTAATGATATGAGTACGGTTACAATACTATTGAGAGCAATAGTCTTTGGTAAACTAGGAATATTCCTGGTAAATAGTGTACAAAGTTTTAATAGATTTTAATCATTTTTAAGCAACAAGCCTTTTGACGAATAACTTAAGTTCTGATATGTTCAAAGGTATAACAAGTAATAAAATAATGCTACCTAATTGTAGTTTTTAGCAATTTTAATAGAACTGGGGCCAGTTGTTCGAAAGGCGATTAGTAAGATTTAATCCTGGGTTAGCGCTAATCGCCTTTCGAACAACCGGGCCCTGGTAATTAGATAAATTTGTTATACAAATACAGTAGAATATTTCCAGTCAGACTGAAGTACATTACATTATAGATCAATATCTACATAATATTATTATAAGCCTAATAATTATTGTTTTATTTTGGAACTCACTTCAATATGAAGTGAATTAACTATTGTTACTCAATGGGTTGATTAAAAGAAATGAAAAAATATTCCCCAAATGATGCATCAACGACACGGTGCTATGTGATTTGAGCTTTGCATTACTGAGTTGAGAGGATTTAAATCATGATATGATAATTTAGTGATGTCAAGGAGGCATTTGCCATGGCAAAATAGCCAAAAAGTATATGTAACAAGACGCTCAATGAGCGTATACTCTGACATTATGACAAGTAGATTTCTATATTTGCTCACCAACACACACCATTGGTAGAACAAACCACAGCCATCTCAAATTTGACAGACGAAGAGAAGAGACTATAGAGTCATTCTTCCGTGACAATCTCCGATACTTGACCCTGTTTTTTGATCATACAGGTAATACGTCCAATGCGCGTTATGACAATGACAGTTGCGTGACGAGGGAGACTATTTGTCGGTGATCATAGATAAAGATCTCGAATCAGTACGTACTCGGTACGTCTTGAGGTTGCATAGGTCAGATGGTTCTGATTACGCCCTTCAAGGCGCGTTTGTTTTTGTTAAATATATTTTAAAAGCTTGCAAAAGCTTCAATAGCACTATTTTCAGTCAATCATGCTTCTTCATTTCTCTTCTGCATATTAAACACAACTGCTTCTCTCTCGATACAGCACAAGCTTCTACACAGCACTTCTAGTCGGTAGTCATGGAACGATGAGTTAGCACTTCTATTAACGATGACCCTAGAGCGAACAATACTTCGGATTTAGTTTGATATACGCTCGGAAACTATTTGACCCGTTTGAGCATAGAATTAATTACTTCATTAGGAGTTTGGATATCATCGCTCCTGTTTTCAGCCAATCGAAACCCTGAAACAGACATTCCTGACCAATACGATCACATTCTTCGCATTTAGTGTACAACGAAGAATAAAATATATATAAAAGAAAGCGCATTTTCTAACTCGGTCACTTCCTCCGGAAGTGTCCGAGTAATTACACCTATTCCAAATATCGTTGTCCGGGCCAAAAGCAACAAGCAACAAGCTGACGACCGCAAAGGACTATGGGAATCTCCTAATTAATTAATTTATTTATCCGTGGTATTTGAGAAGTTATCCCTACGAGTGTTGAATAGCAATCATTTGGGACTATTCGGCAATTTGAAAATGCATGTTGTAAAAATGTCTACGGATGAATAAATGAATAAGGAGAAAGTCCCAAACTCCTTTGCGGTCGTCAGCTTGTTGCTTGTTGCTTTCGGCCCGGACAACGATTTTTGGAATAGGTGTATATGAAATGAAAACTAAGAAAAGTTTCTGCAGTTTTAAAATGCCAGTAATTTGCACTGTAGGGTGTTGAATAATAAATGTTCCTCCCTTGATGTTACTTCATTTTCATTTTGAGATTTCAAACCCTTATAACTCACAGATGCATAGCCCCATTTTTCATGATATCTTGGTGTTTGGACATTTTTGTACAAAATAAAAACAATTACTCGATACAATTTTTGCTTTGTTTCAAGGATATAATAATATCCACGATGTACCTTCCTGATTCATATCTCACCAGGTCTAATCAGCTTAAGCATCTTACAAATCTCATTGCATTCAGAATGCATCTTCCAAAAATTCTCATAACCCTTTTCTCTAAAGTTCCCAGTCCCAAAACATTTATAAATTGTTGAATGGATCTGTGGATCAGTTAAAAAGGTACAACCTTTGTCATCATGTGGAGCCCATCCCTGTATGTCTACAATAATCAGATTGCCATTGGAGGCTTGATAAGTAAAATGACTGTACGCCAGCACCAAGTCTGTTCGTCTCTGTTCATTCTTCCAATCAACATTGTTTGTTAGTTTAGTAAACTCTCCTGACATGTATGGCTCCGCATTGAAGACTTGAGTCACGTGACCAGATGAGTCCACCAATTGTAAGAGAACCACTGGGAGAAACTGAATCTCTCCAACTGCAGCACCTAGAAAAAGAAATAACACTTGAATGGTTGCAACCCAAAATAAAAGCAACAATCCACAGGAAACCCAAGCTTTCCCTGTTAGTAATAATACAAGTTCCCCCAGATTGGTCAATGTTTGATATTTATAGTGCTTTGGAATTAATTTATATTTAAAACTAGACGCTCTTCTAGCGTGAAGTCGGGCTTCTAAATGAAATGTAACCTATTTGAACTAAATATAGATATCTTATAGTGCGATTGAAACAGTTTTTGGTTGCTCGTTGTTGCGTGACTCGAGCTCGATAGAACATGCTTTCCTTGCAATTTCAGTACTGCGAACTTTACAGTATATCAGTAAAAACGTTAATAGCCCGACTTCATGCTACTAGAGCATCTAAATTTAGATTTAGACGAGAAAAGACTTATATTTTGGCCCCTTGACCTCCGGTGCTTTTCCTGATTGGTTTGTGCTTTGTAATCTTTCTTGGCCAGACTTCATGTCTCCTTCGAAAGGCGATTTGGAGCCAAAGACGAAGACGACCGCTCTGCATTTTTAGAGTCGGGGCTTCCACAGGAAGCCCGACTAAAAAGCTGAAGATCAGTGACAGTGGTGGTGATGATGATTCAATATACTGCCTGTTTTTCCATACCACAGGAAGCCCATCAAAAATATGTGCACATAATCTATTTTGATTGCATAGCAACAGCTTGACAGAAGAAATACAATGTAGTTGGGCTGCCTTTGGCTTTACCTGGTGCAGCTTGATAGAGACATTGGTTGAACGATGCTACATATTGCCTGGCAGTCATCTGACTTAGTAGGTCATTCTCATATTGCTGCATGTTCTTCTCCTTTCTGTAATGTTTTGCCACATACCTGCCATAGAAATGGTACATTGTATTCCTTCTAATACTGTTTCCATCCTTCTCCTGTGTCTTCTTTCATTGTCCATTCTTTCATTGTCCATTCTTTCATTGTCCATTCTTTCATTGTCCATTCTTTCATTGTCCATTCTTTCATTGTCCATTCTTTCATTGTCCATTCTTTCATTGTCCATTGTCCATTCTTTCATTGTCCATTCTTTCATTGTCCATTCTTTCATTGTCCATTCTTTTTGTCCATTCATTGTCCATTCTTTCATTGTCCATTCTTTCATTGTCCATTCTTTCATTGTCCATTCTTTCATTGTCCATTCTTTCATTGTCCATTCTTTCATTGTCCATTCTTTCATTGTCCATTCTTTCATTGTCCATTCTTTCATTGTCCATTCTTTCATTGTCCATTCTTTCATTGTCCATTCTTTCATTGTCCATTTTCATTGTCCATTCTTTCATTGTCCATTCTTTCATTGTCCATTCTTTCATGTCCATTCTTTCATTGTCCATTTTCATTGTCCATTCTCCATTCATTCCATTCTTTCATTGTCCATTCTTTCATTGTCCATTCTTACTTTCTCCCATTTTTATTGTCCATGTAACATTTCATGGTTCTCCTTACGTTTTTTCAGGTTCTCATACAATTAAGGAATGGTCAACGCTTAGCGTGCGTCCATCGAGTTATGGAGCACACGGGAATTTGGGAGAGCACGAGAGAAGCGTAAGAGTTGCTCGAGGCGTAGCCGAGAGCAACTCTAGCTTCACGAGTGCTCTCCCAAATTCCAAAGTGCTCCATAAGTCGATGGACGCACAGCTAAAGCGTTGACCATTTCTTTTATAACATAGTCACTGCAAATTCAAATAAAACGATTTGATTTTAATCAATTTTTTCCCAATTGAATTCAGAGCGCGCGCTATGCCGATGACGTGAGCGTGTGTCCATGGGCGCGAGTGTGTGTCCGTGGGCTTACCGACACACGCTAACCAACCAATCAGAGCACGCATTATATCATACCTATGTTATAATGTGTCATGTTTTCTTACCTTCCCAGGGGCTCCTCTTGATTGATGAATTCAATGGTAAATACATCTCTCTGCGTCCCCTGCTTGCCCTTGTCAAGTTTCAATGGATCACCAATGAAAGCCATTGTAGGTTGACCCCTCCACTGGCTACTTGCAAAGTCATATTTCCATAAAATAGCATCTACAAAATACAACAATAATATTTAATAATAATAATAATAATAATAATAATAATAATAATAATAATAATAATAATAATAATAGCACAAACTGTGAAGAGATCCCGTATTTAAATAAAGATTATCATCATCTTTTCTGTTTGCCTCAATGTTGTCCCATTTCAGACCATGTGACCATTCCCTAGAGTAGAACATCTTTCTTTTTTTTTGTGAACAAATATTTATAAAGAATTTGAAAGAATGTACACAAGGTTTGAAATGGGAAAACATTGAGGTCTATTGAGATTTAGCATAAACCATCCAGTGGTCTATCGCAAATCCTGCAATCTAATTGGTTCGCTACTAGTGGTCTATCAGCTCATAGACCCAGAGTAGAGGTAAACAAACAAAATGGCGGCTTCGTCATCGCGTTTTGCTAATGTTTCGGAGGAGTTCTTCGACGAATTATTGCCTGTTGCTTGATTCTGTCATTTTCTACTGACCTACTGGATGGTTTATGCTAAAACAATTAGACTGCTTGTTCTCGTTTTCCATGAGGATAGTCAACTCGGCACTACGCACCTCGTTGACTATTGTCTCATAGAAACCTCGAACTCGTAGTCTAATTATTGTTAAATATGGTTTGCGAGGATTCTATGACCATTACCTTGCACTCTTTTTCCTTTATCTTTCTTTGTCTTGGTGTCACAACCTTTATCATCTCTATGACCAGCTATTGGTATTTGGTTGGTTCGTGATGGCAAAGATACTGCCTCATCCTCTAAGCTTTGAACTATAATTCCTGAGGGTAAATTATTGTCAGTATGACCTATTAGCCTGACACATTCATCAACCGATTTGACTCTTTCAGCAATTGGAACCACAAAATTATCCTGTGACTCTGCTGTAGCAGCACATCTGTCAACTATCTCTTCACTGTCTGCTGCGTTTAGTGGTATGACGTCTTTGTCTTCCTGTGACTCTGCTGTAGCAGCACATCTATCAACTATCTCTTCACTGTCTGCTGCGTTTAGTGGTATGACGTCTTTGTCTTCCTGTGACTCTGCTGTAGCAGCACATCTATCAACTATCTCTTCACTGTCTGCTGCGTTTAGTGGTATGACATCTTTGTCTTCCTGTGACTCTGCTGTAGCAGCACATCTATCAACTATCTCTTCACTGTCTGCTGCGTTTAGTGGTATGACATCTTTGTCTTCCTGTGACTCTGCTGTAGCAGCACATCTATCAACTATCTCTTCGCTGTCTGCTGCGTTGAGTGGTATGACGTCTTTGTCTTCCTGTGACTCTGCTGTAGCAGCACATCTATCAACTATCTCTTCACTGTCTGCTGCGTTTAGTGGTATGACATCTTTGTCTTCCTGTGACTCTGCTGTAGCAGCACATCTATCAACTATCTCTTCGCTGTCTGCTGCGTTGAGTGGTATGACGTCTTTGGCTTCCTGTGACTCTGCTGTAGCAACACATCTATCAACTATCTCTTCACTGTCTGCTGCGTTGAGTGGTATGACGTCTTTGTCTTCCTGTGACTCTGCTGTAGCAGCACATCTATCAACTATCTCTTCACTGTCTGCTGTGTTTAGTGGTATGACATCTTTGTCTTCCTGTGACTCTGCTGTAGCAGCACATCTATCAACTATCTCTTCACTGTCTGCTGCATTGAGTGGTATGACGTCTTTGTCTTCCTGTGACTCTGCTGTAGCAGCACATCTATCAACTATCTCTTCACTGTCTGCTGCGTTGAGTGGTATGACGTCTTTGTCTTCCTGTGACTCTGCTGTAGCAGCACATCTATCAACTATCTCTTCACTGTCTGCTGCGTTGAGTGGTATGACATCTTTGTCTTCCTGTGTCTCTGCTGTAGCAGCACATCTATCAACTATCTCTTCACTGTCTGCTGCGTTGAGTGGTATGACGTCTTTGTCTTCCTGTGACTCTGCTGTAGCAGCACATCTATCAACTATCTCTTCACTGTCTGCTGCGTTGAGTGGTATGACGTCTTTGTCTTCCTGTGACTCTGCTGTAGCAGCACATCTATCAACTATCTCTTCACTGTCTGCTGCGTTGAGTGGTATGACGTCTTTGTCTTCCTGTGACTCTGCTGTAGCAGCACATCTATCAACTATCTCTTCACTGTCTGCTGCGTTGAGTGGTATGACGTCTTTGTCTTCCTGTGACTCTGCTGTAGCAGCACATCTATCAACTATCTCTTCACTGTCTGCTGTGTTTAGTGGTATGACGACTTTGTCTTCCTGGTCACGAATGGGTGGCTCTCTTGGTGTAGGCTGTTCAAAAGAATCACCAGACAAAATAGGTTGAGGACCAGCAAATAATTCAACACTGATGAGGCATGTGTTTTCTTTTAAACGCTCAGCTGAGCGCCTGTTGTAGTACTTCAAAAGAACCTGGCCTGCATTGGGCAAATTTTCATTCTGAAACTTCTCTAATCCAAGCAAAGTTAAACACTTGTCAATTAACCCAGTGATGTGGTTGTCTATAAGCACATGTCCACAGCATGAACAGTAGTGTTCATATAGCTGCAATGACAGGTTTTTCAAAGTGTGTCCATTTGTTTGGTCAACATTTGATTGAAGATGCAGCAATGCAAGGCTTACTTTGTAGCAAGCACACACAAGAACATAAAACTGTTCCCTGCTTGTCAGTGACTTGTATGTTTGATGGGCTTGGATGCTGTCTTTCAGGTCTTCAATGGCAACTCTCAACAGCTGCTGCTTTTCGTGACCAGTTGTGGCAAGTTTGACAAAAGCTAACATGACCTCGCCTGCTTGGCACTAAAACGATAAGTCAACATAAAAAAGGATGACCATCAAGCTTCCTGCACTAGCTTGCACTGTCATAAACTGACAATAATTATTATTTCAAAACAGGATTTACATGTAGTGATCAAAATTGTTCTTACCGAATGTCTTAGGAAGAACATTGGTGTGTATACAGATGACTTGCTTGCCTTCTGTGCACTGAAATATGCAGCAAGCAGTGGGTGACACTGCAGTAGACCCAGGGAATGAGCCAATGCCAGGTACTCATTGATGGTCATATTATAGAGGCACAATGACAAAAGACCATAACTGGCAGCCAAACCCTGTCAAGAACATGAGAAATGTCAGACATATTAGTTTGTGTGTACTTACTCCGTACAAATTTACACCTGGATATGAATTGAATTGAATTGAATTGAATTAACTTTATTTTGACACGGTAAATGGCTCAGCATAGACTGTTTTTCAGACATGCCGTGTATAATAATAGTACATAATATAACATAATCTATGTTAATTTTAATTTTTTTTAAATATTTTTAAATATTTTTTTAGTTTCCGGGCTGTTCTTTTGAATGTAGTCCACTACATCCATTGTTCTTTTGGTGTCTCCATGCCAGTACATAAATCTATCAAGAACCAAGACTAAAGCTGCCAACTTTTGTAAGTCAGGGACTCTGAATACTGAGTACCTACATTAAGGCAGGCTATAAAATGACAATAATTTGTAATGGAAGCAATACCTTTTTATCTGGTTGTGGAAGAGATTTAAAAAATTCAATGGAACTAACAAGCAGGGATGCAGCTTCCCGCCAGTGTCCAAGACGGTACTGGATTTCACCCTTGATTTGTACACAGACTCCTGAGACAAGTTGAAATTCATGGTCTTCTCTATACTTCCACTGGCCAATCTTTTCTCTTGCCTGCAAAAGTTTGTCCAGTGTTGCTTCTGCTTCTGTAATAAACCAAAGTTGTTGAAAAATTGCATAAATGAACAAGGTTTGCAATGATGCAAAAGAGGACACTGCGTGCAAGTTACATTGTTCTGCAAGTAAGTTACATGTCTTCCATTCAGAGTGCACAATATGGACATATATATAATTATATATGGTCAGATTATTTCTGATCTATAAATAATTATATCATGTAAAACAATCATGGACAACATACCTCTAAGATTTCCTTCATTTTTCATAAATCTGGCCCTTCTTATAACTAGTTGTGGAGCAATGGCAGTTTCCGGGCTGTTCTTTTGAATGTAGTCCACTACATCCATTGTTCTTTTGGTGTCTCCATGCCAGTACATAAATCTATCAAGAACCAAGACTAAAGCTGCCAACTTTTGAAAGTCATTCTGCATGTAAGCATGATATAAACATTCCTATAAGGAAAATACAGCAAAAAGTAAAATTACATTATACCTACAGTACATGCTTAGTAGTCTTTCTTATGGTCAGAGTCCTGGGGCCTCTTCCGTTTTGAGATGGAAGGCAAGGATAAGCAAAGATAGATAAACAACACACATTTGGGAGTTGGAAAGATTAGATTATACCAGGAGTATAGATCACATGGTCATCTCTGAAACATTTTAATATTTAGTTAATTAGCCTATTTTTGATATGTATATTGCTCACTTGTCATGCACAAACATTTCAGAATGAGTCTCTGGGGAATAATACTCAAATGATTTGTGGAAAAAAAAGAATACATTTAATTATCCCCACAGCCTCACACTGAACTCTTTGCGTGTGTGTTGCACAAGACCATGACAAATGGAACATATATTGTAACTGGGCTACTCACATGCAAGTGAAACACAAGGTACATGTACACATTGAGTACAATGAGCTAGATCAAAGATGACACACTTACTTGAAGGATTTGGTACTCTGTCAAAGAAGGTACATTCGCATTGTTGGAAGTAATCAGTTCTTTGATATTGTAGTTCTCCTCTTTACCAACATCTTTGATGTATTGCCTTCAATTAATATTGAAAAAAAGCATGTATATATAAGGGTGTGTCATACTATAACATTACTTGCTGTCCCGATTTACTGATTGAAATAGAGTGGCCCAGGAAGCTCAATCAATCAATCAATCAATTTATTTATTGTTGGGATTTGGGCCGGTTAGAGCCCTAGCATCCTAAGACAGCTAATGTTCCATACTTGATTAAATTACAAATTGAACAAAAAAGAAAATGCATAGCGTTTACAACAAAAAATTACATTAAGTACATAAATTGTAAATATTTTAAAAGACCTCAAGCTACTTGTGTATTAATAGTTTGTGGTACAATAATTATTTGTTATCCAAACTGTACATATGTACATTGGACTGGGAATCTGAGGATCAATATTCCAGAGATTTCAGCGTACAGTAGGTATTATATTTAATTATATTTAATTATTCAATTTTCATACATTGTACAAATTCCGAACTTCTGGTTGGTTGATTTGTACTACATGATGCATGGTTATGACGTTGACAACCGTGGTAACGTCATGATCATGGTGTAAAAGCTGTGGTTTAAATTCTTTACACCACGGCTTTTACTCCACGGCTTTTACTCCATGGTATTACAAACCTTTTATAATCTTTTATAATCTATCATTTTGAGTGACTTGAGTATAATGATCGACGACAATAAATGTCGTACTGACAGTATTAGCTTGCCTCAGCAATGTATTCATATTGAATAATAAAAATGTTAACACCCTCTTTGCTCATGAGTTATCGGGATTTTACCTGCACGAGTTCACTAACAATGAACTCGAAATTTTCTCATACTGCACTCGGCTACGTCTCGTGCAGTATTTAAATTTCTCGTTCATTGTTAATGAACTCGTGCAGGTAAATCCCGGTAACCCACTCGCTCGAGTACATTAACCTCTAAATATCCAACCCTGTGCCTTTATACCCATAAAGCTTTAATGTAAGAGATGCTTTCTAGAGCTCAATCAGGAAATACCATTTCTCAGGGACAAATGGCCAAGCATTTTCTTCAGCTTCAAAAATTAGTCTTTGTAGTGTATTAGAAACCAGGCACAGCCAACATAAAAGAACATCAATAGCCGCATCCTCTTCTGGGTTAGACATTTCCCTGCTTTGTAAATATTTCTTCAGAGTTGGATGAAGATAAATACACTCTACACTGCCTTGCTGCTTCACACAAACAAGCTTCAGCTGAAGAAGTTCTTCCACTTCAGGATTTATGTCCAGCATGGGCAGTGGTCGGCGTAGACTACATAGTTTGCACAGCATATCAATAGTTGATACTTTCAGGTTTTTAACAGTAAACTCCAATACTCTATCCAAAGCACATGTCTGTATATTGCTGTTATGGAATTCTGTAAAAAGCTGGTTTTGTAATACATTTTCATCTTTGTCATTATGAGAATCCAACCAACCACAAAACAGTTCAATTGCAAATGGATTAAAATTGATCAAATCACACAAATTGGATGTTTCATCATCTGTGAGAGTATTTGGATGCAACACTTTTGAGACTAAGACTTTAGCAGCAGAATCAGTTAGACCATTGACTGAAATACTGGACACAATGTCAGTCATCTGATGCCTTTGGCCTGGTCTATGTGATTGGCTAAACACTTGGAGACTTGTTATTTTACATGTCTGTAAAACTTTGCTGAGAAAAGAATCAGTCCAATTTCCATAATGATCCGCATTATCGATGCAGATAACTTTGAAGTTTTGCTGAAGAAATTCAGATAAAGCTGTCCTTTTTTCAGCAATTTTCACTGATGATTGAGTAAATACAGCTAACTTTTCTTTGTCATTTCTTTCTTTAGCCAATTTACTCATGAAATCCCATAATAACACCTCACTACAGCCTTCATTCAGTGACATATATAATATATCAGACTCAGTGATGATGTTTGACCCACAAAGACACTGACAAATTCCTTGGACCAATGTTGTACAACCACTTCCAGGTTCACCATAGATATAGAAAACATGGCTGCCATTCTCTTTGATAGTCTTCAGTATACTAGACACGTCACTGCTTAAACTCAGCTGCCATATTTGTTGGCTGACGTCTGGACTGAAACTTTGTGGGTGAATTTCAGTTATAGCTTGTTGGAACATCTGCATTTTACCTGGAATTTTTTTAATAGTGATAATTAAATAACTACCGTCATTTGCAAAAATTCTGGCCACCACGAAATATCACTATCAATATATCAATATATCGGGTGCATTATGGGTAATTAAATAATACTATTTTGAGTTTCCTAACTTATTAAATGAAGCAAAATTTACAAACAACAAACGTATGACTAAAATAAACATTATACAAAATATTTCTACCAACTTTGCTGGCGTTAACCCTCTTTAAGGGGAATTTTCGATTATTTAATTACCCATAATGCACCCGATATATTGATATATTGATATTTCGTAGCGGCCAGAATTTTTGCAAATGACTGTACATGTGTATATATATATATATATTTATATAATTTATTAGTTAGTATTACTCTATTTACTATTCGTCATCTTTGTCATTGGTATCACAGATCATATAGAATCATTTTCGTATGAGTGGGAAACCTATGGCATGGAGATATGGTCATGGTATGGAATCAAAGGCATTCTATTCAACCAACCACAGCACGGCAAAACATTGCTCAACCAATCAGAATGCTTAGGGGGTACGGGTACTTGACCTATGTATATATATTTATATAATTTATTAGTTAGTATTACTCTGTAATCCTACATATATACAATCTTCTGACATTTAGTAACTGATGGATTTCAGTATATGTCACGTCACTGATGGATTTCAGTGCTATATTACACTCAACCCTCAGATAAATCATAGAGTGTCCAGTAGCCCAGTGGTAGAGCAACCGTCTAGAAAATCGGCAGGACGTGGGTTCGTTTCCCACCTGGGACTCAGATTTTTTCTGCAGTGGTTGAGTGTGTTTCTACGTAGGTTATCGCTTCCTTAGTATTACTCTATTTACTATTCGTCATCTTTGTCATTGGTATCACAGATCATATAGAATCATTTTCGTATGAGTGGGAAACCTATAGCATGGAGATATGGTCATGGTATGGAATCAAAGGCATTCTATTCAACCAACCACAGCACGGCAAAACATTGCTCAACCAATCAGAATGCTTAGGGGGTACGGGTACTTGACCTATGTTTAACTATGTTTGGGTATAGGGGTGCCGCTGAGGATTTGAAACCCTGTGCCTGTTTAGGACAAAAAAATCTAAAATACCTACCCTGTCTAGGACAACACCCTCTATTTTAGGACCCTGTTTAGGACAAAGGGCAAAATACACACTGTCTTCTTTTACATAATTTTAACGCATGCAATTAAGCAAATCATGTTTGGCAGGTCTAAAATACTGTACACAAAATTTCATCAAGCATTAAACTCCCTAGTTTAGCAAAATGCTGTCATTTTATATCCATTGACTGATGACCTGCTAACGTCTCCGATTGCTAAATACCGGATAAAACCATTTTTAACGACGACAATCGTGCATTACCATACCCTGTTTAGGATAAACTCAAAGTAAAATTATATACCCTGTTCAGGGCAGAGAGATCAACCATATACCCGTATAGTCCATATATGGAAGTACACCATGGTCATGGCATGGTACCGTCACGACTCTATCACGACTGTAACTACTTCCCACTCATACGAAACTGACTCTATATCATTATCATCATCATTTGCTCAATTCTGATCAAAATCCGAATTTTCCTTTGCAATTCAAAGAACCTCCAGGAGAATTTAGATTTTGATCAATGATTTGTTCTTGCCACAAAGGGAAACCATTGTCGACTTCTTTGAAGAACGATGCAAATGAACAAAAGAAACTTTTGTTATTTAAATTTGTGGTTGGGTATTCTGCAATCTAGCAAGAGCAGGGAGTGTATTGGCTCAACGTGAAAAAATTGACACTGACAGAACTCAGAAGAGACCGAGTCATTGCTTGGAAGTGGACTGGCGATATTTTATATAGAATGCCATACTGCTGACTACATGTGGATGTACATTTTATTCAATTACATCCAAATATATCTCACCTTAAATCTAGTTCGGCTTTGTTTTACGAAACTTCCTCTTTCAGTTTCACTCATCCTTCTGATCTTCGCGTCTTCTGCCAGGAGACTGGGACACAAGAAAACACAGGGAACCCATTCACAAAAAACCTGAGTTTCCACAGGCAGTACAGTCTTGTGTAACGATGACAGTGAATAGAAAGAACGGGGTCGAAAATTGTAAATACCAAAATATAATAAATTTTAACATACCTATATCCAACGGTGTTTTGTAGACTGTATTGGGCTAGATTTGAGCCTTTTTTGTGTAGCCCAATGCAGTCTACAAAACACCAAAAAACAATGTTGGATATCAGGGGTATGTTAAAATTTATTATATTTTGATTTTTACAATGTTCGACCTCGTTCTTTCACTATAATATTAATAGCCAACTTTATTTATTTTCTGAGAGTAATGCCGATAATATCGTTACAAGACCATTGCTTGGGCTGCCTGTGGGTTGCCTGTGGGGGAAGAGGAGGGGGAAAGGGAGAAGGGGTTGGGGGACTGGGGAGGGTGAAAGGGGAAAAGGCGAGGCTCTCCTTTTCCTCTCCTCTTCTCCCTCCCCTTTGAGCCTGAAACTCAGGTTAGAGTCAGATCAGAGTGAATTGTGCAATTTTGTTCAAATCGCCCTCATTCTCGACGTTCCTCGTAAGGGGGGTCCAACTCAGTGGTTCCTGTAGTCGCCCTATGTCAGTACAACCAACAGATTATGACCTCTTAGATTTCGGAACGCATTCCCCGATTGAAGAAATTATCATATCATGGCGTTCGTGTGAGACACGAAGGTTCTCCACTTCAGTCCAAAGGCAAAGAGTAATGACATCCGTGGCCGCTCACCGAAGTGATCTCCTGGGGAGCGAACGATGTGCCCTCTAATCCCCTCCTTTCATCAGTGATCAGAGTGGACTCCCATACGAAAGCTACCCTGGGTATATGAGGTCACGAGAAAAAGTTCTCATCATGGCTCCTGATGGTGCGGTTCGACGACGCTCCTCCCTCCTTCACGAACAAAGGCCGACAAGCTCACGGGTGAATAAGAGACCAGATTCCTTCACATTTCTTAGATATCTTAGATAATAAACCTGAATCAAGTAGGTTCAAAAAGTTTATTAATATACAAGTTAGAATGATTCAATATGTTGTTGTACGTAGGTGCCATGTTATAATAAAGATTCGTTTCTTCTACGTAAAGGATTTAATATATCCGAGCTTTCGGGCCCATGGCCCATCATCAGGGAATGAAGGCAATTCTAACGAACTTTCAGTTAACGTAGAAAACAATGACAAATGACAAACGCGTTGCTGTGCACGCGCACAGTAAAGTGATGAACTCTTTGATAGCGCGCGCTTCAAGTTAGAATGATGTTTTAATAATGTAAGAACAAGCGAATAGTGTGAGAGACTGATTAAATCATGCTCACACTTGTGCCAGTTATATCCTCTCCTAGGAAGATTCATATCTCAATAGGTCTAATCAGCTCAAGCATCTTACAAATCTCATTGCATTCAGAATGCATCTTCCAAAAGTTCCGGTAACCCTTTCTCCCAAGGTTCCCAGTTCCAAAACATTTATAAATCGTTGAATGGATCTGTGGATCAGTTAAAAAGGTACAACCCTTGTCATCATGTGGAGCCCATCCCTGTATGTCTACAATAATCAGATTGCCATTGGAGGCTTGAAGTAAAATGACTGTACGCCAGCACCAAGTCTGTTCGTCTCTGTTCATTCTTCCAATCAACATTGTTTGTTAGCTTAGTAAACTCTCCTGACATGTATGGCTCCGCATTGAAGACTTGAGTCACGTGACCAGATGAGTCCACCAATTGTAAGAGAACCACTGGGAGAAACTGAATCTCTCTGACAGTAATCATTATATTACCACCTGTTGTAAAAGCACAGGGAGCCCAAGCATAAATTCAGTAAAAAAATAAAATTGGAAATCAAGTATTTTTCCCCCCTATACACCTTTGTTGTCTGTTAACTTAACCTGCATGGTGATAATTTTTTCGAAAATTTTTTTTTCTCGGACCCGAAAATTTCGGGAAAGAAATTCACCAGGCAGGTTAAGTTATAAGGTATCAGGGTACCCCTACCGACCGGTATGCATTCAAGTCGCTTTAACACAGAATCCGTCCATTAAAACCCCAATAAAGTATACATTTTCTGAAAGCTAAATAAATGGAGATTCCAACTAATGGTCTATTAACAAAAAGTACATACGCGTTTTAAATATAAGTCGAGATCAACGAATTTTCATATAGCGTTGTACGGCGAGGTCCCAGACAACCGCATTTTATCGGAAATTCAAGATCATTATCTTTAAGCACTCTAGAGATATCAATTATCAAAACCGTGTCTCCGTTTATCGATACGTTTCCCCGTTGCTTTTTTATCTGCCGCGAAACTTTCGGTACGAAATCACTAAAATATCAAAAATCGGTTTTGAAGAATGATAATCAGAGATGAAGTCCTAAAAATCTCAGCTGAATCGAATAAAACCCGTTTGTTTAGGAGCTCAAAATAACACCCGTATTTTCGTTAATTTGCTCTATGAGAAAAAGCCCAAAATGTTTTTCAAGTCAAGTGGCGGCTTTGTTTGCACAAGCGGCGATAATCCACCACAAATATGTGATCCAATACCTGATGACATATGAATGGCAGTCAAAACAAGATCGCCTTACAGTACCTAACACAACATGGCAGGAAAACAAAGTTACTGCTGGCGGGAAATACGAGCATTTTTACCGTGAGTGGTTTGGCATCGTTATTCAAGGATATTTTGAGTGAGCAGTTACGATTTTTGGATACTTTCTTCGCATCTAAATCTTTGGAAAGTCTGTTGCGTGAGTGTTGTTGACAGCTTGCTTGTCAACATCTTTTTGCATCAAATGAAATCCAAAATTCGTTTTTTGATTCTAACTTTTTAGGGAAAAAATATTTTTAGATTCTGATTGTTGGAAATGATAGATAATATTCAATTAGATTTGATTGTCAAAAAAAATCGAAACCGGTCTTTTGATAGGTTTTTGGGGTACCCTGATACCTTAACAGACAACAAAGGTGTATAGGGAAAAATACTTTATTTCCAATTTATTTTTTTACTGAATTTATGCTTGGGCTCCCTGTGGTAAAAGCAGAAGGAATCAAATTAACCCTAGTCTTGATCATTCTATCAGTAAATTTATAGACTGACATTTTAAAACAATCTATGTAGATTTAGTTTTTTTTTTGTCACGTGGAACAGAATTCACAAAAAAATATCTAGTAGCTCTTACCTGCAACTGCTTTAGAGAGGCTTTGGTTGAACAATGCTACGTACTGTCTAGCAGTCATCTGACTCAACACATCATTCTCGTACTGCTGAAGATGGATTTTCTTTCTGTACTTCTTCGCAACATATCTATGTATATCATGCAACAAAGCAAAGGCAAACTGACGAAGAATCGATTCAATTGTACCAAAACTAATTACTCTAAGACTCTAGGATAACTTGGAATTTTCAAGAAATCAAAAGTACCTTCCTAAAGGTTCGTCTTGATTGATGAACTTAGCCTCGAAAACGTCTCTCTGAGCTCCTTCCATTCCTTTTTCGAGTTTCAAAAGGTCACCAATATACACCATAGTTGGCTGACCTCTCCATTGGCTACTCAGATAATCATACTTCCATAAAATGGCATCTGCAAGGTAATTAATCACGACCCTGGTGATTTAAATAATTTTATTGATACCTTTTCATAATTTTCATTACCTCGTGCTTTTGGTTCTTTGTCTTCACTTGTTTCCGTGTCATATTCCTGACAGTCTCTATGCCCAGCCATTGGTATGTCGTGGGTTTGCGATGGTAAAGATACTGCCTCATCCTCCAAGCTTTGAACTATTACTCCTGAATCGTCTTCCACAGTACGACTTATCAAAAATGCATATTCGTCAACTGTCTTTCTTTTCTTCTGTTCAATGGAAATTTTCATATAATTATCTTCAATGGCCAACTGTTCTACTTTCTCCACTGTAACTGCAGAGCGATCAACGGTCTTGTCATCTCTTGGTCTGCCTGGTTCTGCTGCTGGAGTGACCTCCTCTTCATCTTGCTCCACTGTAACTGCAGAGCGATCAACGGTCTTGTCATCTCTTGGTCTGCCTGGTTCTGCTGCTGGAGTGACCTCCTCTTCATCTTGCTCCACTGTAACTGCAGAGCGGTCAACGGTCTTGTCATCTCTTGGTCTGCCTGGGTCTGCTACTGGAGTGACCTCTTCATCTTGCTCCACTGTAACTGCAGAGCGGTCAACGGTCTTGTCATCTCTTGGTCTGCCTGGGTCTGCTACTGGAGTGACCTCCTCTTCATCTTGCTCCACTGTAACTGCAGAGCGGTCAACGGTCTTGTCATCTCTTGGTCTGCCTGGGTCTGCTGCTGGAGTGACCTCCTCTTCATCTTGCTCCACTGTAACTGCAGAGCGGTCAACGGTCTTGTCATCTCTTGGTCTGCCTGGGTCTGCTACTGGAGTGACCTCTTCATCTTGCTCCACTGTAACAGCAGAACGGTCAACGGTCTTGTCGTCTCTTGGTCTGCCTGGGTCTGCTGCTGGAGTGACCTCCTCTTCATCTTGCTCCACTGTAACTGCAGAGCGGTCAACGGTCTTGTCATCTCTTGGTCTGCCTGGGTCTGCTACTGGAGTGACCTCTTCATCTTGCTCCACTGTAACAGCAGAACGGTCAACGGTCTTGTCGTCTCTTGGTCTGCCTGGGTCTGCTGCTGGAGTGGCCTTCCGATCAACAGTTGAACCACCACCGTGTCGGACAGAAGATTTGCCGGAAAAATTCGTGCTATCTAATTCTTGCTGCTGAAGCCACGAAGAACTTAGAAGACTACTATCCGGTGACACAGGTGATGCATGAGCTTGGCCATTTGCAAATAGTCCCTCGACAGTAAGGCGTGTGTTTTCTTCTAAACGCTTGGTGGAGCGCCGTTTGTAATAGTTTGAAAGAACCTGACCTGCATTTGGCAAATTTTCATTTAAATATTTTTCTAATCCAAGCAAAGCCAAACACTTGTGAATTAGCCCAGTGACACGGTCGTCTATTAGCACATAGCCACTTGACGAACAGTAATGCTCGTATAGCTTCACTGAGATGGCTTTCAAACTATTTCCTGTTTCTTGGTCAACTTTAGACTGGCGTTGCAGCAATGCCAAACTGAGTTTGTACGAGGCTAAAACAAAAATGTAAAACTGTTCCTTGCTTGTCAGTGACTTGTATGTTTGATGGGCTTGGATGCTGTCTTTCAGGTCTTCAATGGCAACTCTCAATAGCTGATGCTTCTCTTCCCTCAATGTTGAAAGTTTAACAAACTGCAGCATTACTTCGCCAGCATGGCACTATAAGAAAGTATTAGTGCAAGTTATTGAATACTAATCAATTGCCGGGATGTGCAAATTCGAATCCATATATATTCTTTAGAGCTGCAACGCAAAATCCAACTCCTTTCGAAAACCAAGCGCTGTAAATCACATGTGACTGGATTAAGATTATCAGTAAAATCTACTAACTATGTAATGTTGTACTTACAATGTGCCGGACAAAGAACATCGGGGTGTATGTAGATGACTTGGCTGCTTCTTGAGCGCTGATATATGCAGCAAGTAAGGGGTGGCATCGAAGAAGATCAAAGGACTCCGCCAACGAAGAATAATCTCGGACGGTCATGTTACGAAGACATGGGCATAATAGTCCATAGCCAAGGGAAAGTCCCTGTGAAAGAACAAGAGTGAAAGAACAAGAGTGAGACGTTCTTGTTGAGGATACCTACCTTTGATATCTTCAAGATAGCTTGAAATTTTAGATAGAGTATTGGTCGATTAAATAGTAACTTTTCTAAGATAAAACTTTTTGAAAAGTAAATATTGCAAAAAGCGGAGAAATTAATTAACTCAACCTTTTTATCTGGTCTAGGAAGAGTTGCAAATAATTCAATGGATTCCAGAAGAAGTGAAGCAGACTTCACCCAATTTCCAAGGCTGTACTGTATCTCTCCCTTCAACTGGATACACGCTGCTTTGGTAAGTTGGAATTGGTAGGCTTCCTTGTACCTCCAATGACCAACCCCATAGCTTTCTCTGGATACTTCGTCTAATATTTCTTCTGCACCTTAAAACAGGATCACGTCAAAAAATCAACTTGTCAATGCTAAATGTAGTAGCCCCTATATATTTGGGTTATAAGGACAACAAAAACTCACATTCTAGCTACAGGTGTATATAAATGCATATATAGGTGCAAAAAGGAAACCACAAGGAATGACAGGAATGACAGCGTTTTTAAGCAAAGCATGCAGAGACTACTGATATATGTCGTAAAGTCACAGAGCACGATTAATTCCAGTAATTACCTCTAAGATTTCCTTCATTTTTCATAAACCTGGCTCTTCTGACAACAAGCTGTGGTGCTATGGCAGTTGCTGGGCTGTTCTTTTGAATGTAATCTACTATATCCATTGATGTCTTTGCATCTCCTTGCCAGAACAAAAATCTATCCAAAACGAATATTATAGCTGCCAACTTCTGGAAATTGTTCTGCATGTAAGCATGATATAAGCATTCCTAAAAGAAATAAAATAGATTATGGATCATACAAAAGCTCAAATAAACATTACATTAGAAAATGCATAAAAAACTAGAATGCTCAAGAAGTTGTTAAATTCATATGTGGCCTTACTTGCAGAATTTGCAGTTCAGTAAGAAAAGGAATATTAGCATTCTTTGAAACAATGAACTCTTTTACATTATAACTTTCTTGTTTGCCAACATCTTTGATAAACTGCCTGCAAAATAAAAATAATTTAATGCATCAACACAAACCTGTATACTTATCAGGGACTGCGGAGGAGGGGGGCTGGGGGGGAGGGGGGGGGGGGGGGGGGGGGGGGCTTTGCTTTTTTTAGCCAAATATTTACATTCTAAGGAAAAGTTAGATAAACAATAAATAAACATATAAAGAATATTCTACCATTTTTCAGGGACAAAGGGCCAAGCATTTTCTTCAGCCTCACGAATCAGAATTTGAAGTTCTTGATTAGAAACTAGAGCAATCCAGTGGTGAAGAACATCAAAGTCTATCTCTCTGTTGCTGTACAAATTCTTCTTGCATGACAAGTACTTCTTCAGAGTTGGATGAAGATAAATACACTTTACACTGCCTTGCTGCTTCACACAAACAAGCTTCAGCTGAAGAAGTTCTTCCACTTCAGGATTTATGTCCAGCATGGGCAGTGGTCGGCGTAGACTACATAGTTTGCACAGCATATCAATAGTTGATACTTTCAGGTTTTTAACAGTAAACTCCAATACTCTATCCAAAGCACATGTCTCTATATTGCTCTTATGGAGTTCTGTAAAAAGCTGGTTTTGTAATACATTTTCATCTTTGTCATTATGAGAATCCAACCAACCACAAAACAGTTCAATTGCAAATGGATTAAAATTGATCAAATCACACAAATTGGATGTTTCATCATCTGTGAGAGTATTTGGATGCAACACTTTTGAGACTAAGACTTTAGCAGCAGAATCAGTTAGACCATTGACTGAAATACTGGACACAATGTCAGTCATCGGATGCCTTTGGCCTGGTCTATGTGATTGGCTAAACACTTGGAGACTTGTTATTTTACATGTCTGTAAAACTTTGCTGAGAAAAGAATCAGTCCAATTTCCATAATGATCCGCATTATCGATGCAGATAACTTTGAAGTTTTGCTGAAGAAATTCAGATAAAGCTGTCCTTTTTTCAGCAATTTTCACTGATGATTGAGTAAATACAGCTAACTTTTCTTTGTCATTTCTTTCTTTAGCCAATTTACTCATGAAATCCCATAATAACACCTCACTACAGCCTTCATTCAGTGACATATATAATATATCAGACTCAGTGATGATGTTTGACCCACAAAGACACTGACAAATTCCTTGGACCAATGTTGTACAACCACTTCCAGGTTCACCATAGATATAGAAAACATGGCTGCCATTCTCTTTGATAGTCTTCAGTATACTAGACACATCACTGCTTAAACTCAGCTGCCATATTTGTTGGCTGACGTCTGGACTGAAACTTTGTGGGTGAATTTCAGTTATAGCTTGTTGGAACATCTGTATAATGTTCAGACATATGAAATAACATCTGTTTTCATTTGATTTTGTTTATTCAGTTTCTTGCCATTATGTAAGACAAACCCTACAAAAACATAATAGTCTATTCATTAAAACTAAATAATTTATCAGTAATTAATGACATTAACATTTCAATAACTACTTTTTCCATCCTTTATACTTATAAATGTAGTGGGAAGTTGCAGTGACTGAGTATAAATCCCGGTTATAAATCTGTATAATAAAAGATCATTGTCCATTGAACCGGAAGTAAAATATTTATCAACAAAATCGCGCTACAACGTTTGATACTAATGATCAGATAAAGACTGTATTATCTCGCTTACCTTAAATTACATAGAAAACCAGACATTAGCTAAATTCACAAAAGGAAATATACATTTTGTTTCGGTTTATAAAGCAGAAATTCAGAAGTCTGTCAGTTGTGTAGATGCTCGGTCACGAGAGACTGGTACCAGAGGCAGAACACACAGGCAGCCCACTCCTTCTCATTGGGAAGAATCTTCAAAAAGCACTTGCAGCTCAGCCGTAAAGACCACATAACACTAAAAATTGTAAGAAAAGTTTCTCATGAGTAGCTAAGTTTAATAATTTTTATTCCACATTATTCGTTACATTTATCGATTTTTAAAAATTGAGAAAAACATACTTGCGAGTTGGGCTTCCTGTGTTTTACCTTCCATCAGTTGATTTTCAAGATGGACGACTTCAATCCTGTAGAGTTTCTCAAGAAGCCACCAGTTATTGTACGGCTTCTTTCCATCGTAAGTACCCTTGAAAGTTATTACTGACTCTATTTATTATTTAGCGTACCTGGGGTATAGGAATGAAGTAGATATCGCGGAATAATGTGTCACAAATGTAGTTATGTGAAGCCGAAGGTAAAATAGCTAACTTATGCAAAAATGCAGAGCCACGAGTACTAGTTCATTGAATATACGTACAACGACACAATGAATGTCGCCTTATTCTTATGAGGCAATTGTTCATCCTCTTTACTCGGATTTTACTTCCTTTTGTGATCATAATATTTACGTTAAACCGTAAAATTGTTGTTCACCCGTACAATAGGCAAATATGGTAGACTGATCATTAGTAGTGATTAGTGATTAACGGCATAGATTCGATTAGACAATCAATACGATTCATTTGATTATTAAAACGACTATGGTCATATGACACGTAATAATTATATTTGAACATGGCTGAGAAACGGAAGTAATATGACAATCGTTGCTTTGTACACTACAATGATTCTTCCCGTATAAACACAATAACCTTAAATAGTAAAAGTTACAATTTTCAAAGATGTTTTATTTTCATTCTTGTCATGTTTACTTCATTTTCGAAGAGGAAGTTACGGTAAATAAAAGAATTAAGTCTAGAATATTTCGGACTAAATTCAGTATCCATGTGATGGGCTATTTCTTTGCAGATTATTCTAAGTATAAATTTATGTAAAAAATGAACTGTAATTCCAGCTCTCTGTAGCTTTAAATACCCTTAATCCATTGACTCCTACACCGGCCGAAACCGGCCGTAAACATCAATACTGCTTTGAAAAATTCTAACTTTCTGAATTTTCGTAACATCGATCTCATGGCCAGTTATTAGTGACAACTAGATAACTCTTCAAATTTTAACCTCACGTAAACTGACTTTCAGGTCCGATTTCTGAGCATTAGTTCAATTTGTTTTTCATAGAAATCAAAAATGAGTGTTTTTGACGCAATTTCACACCTCGAAAATGAACGACATTTGACTTGGATTTTCTTCCAAAATACATCCTTGCAAAACAAAACGCCACTTTCTCAGCAAACTTCCATCTCTCTTCTTGATATATTCTGAATTTTTCCCTCTCTCTTCCTTAACTCGCCGAACAATAGCCATTTCTTTAGGACCACTTTCGCTAACACGTGTTTTCCTTCTTCACGCCCAAAAAGGTGCCGGGCACATCCGGGAATTTTCGACAGCAAGTATCCCGCCCTTTCCGTGTTTTAGAATATATAGTGCCAAGCCACTCGGTCCTACAGGCAAAGTATTGCACCGGTTGCATTCTTTACAAGTCCAAAGTCACCAAAAATGCCTTTGTAGGTCCTGGAATTCATCACAGAACAACCAGAGAGACGATTTCACAGTTGAGTCCGCCATTTTGAATTTCGTAATGGCACTGACGAGTTGTCTCGTGAAAATCGTTTCTCGCTGCTGGGTTCTTTCAGCAGAACGGTCTCTACCACACCAGTCAAGCTTAATGATGCTGTCCTGGGGGCTTCTGTGGTGAATAATGGCTATACACACTCTAAAAATGCAAAATTGGCCTCTTCAAAGCAGTTACAACCACTGGCCCAACAAGCTCCCAAGAAGAAAGAAAGCACATGTGAAAACGCGAGCCCACGGACATTCAGAACTGTCAAGATTTCCATGGAAACCCCTTATATGGAATCGAAATTTCCTATGGCGTGATTAGGTCCAGAAAATCGTTAAAAAACTCAAAATAGCTCAGGAGCGAATGGGTTAATACAGAGCATTGATGGAAGGAGGAGGTGAAGGGCGCACTGTCTGCTTTCTAGTAGATTAGCGTCAACTAAAGAGACTTCGGCCGTTAAATCAGTCCTTTACTTTTACTTTTACAAAAAGGATGCAACCATACACATGAAATACCTGTAGTGTATACCTATTTCCTATTATTAAATTATTATTATTATTATTTCAATAATGTTTTAAAGAGAGTAGAATTCTATTGTTTTGTTTCACAGATTGGGAATATATTCCAGAGATAGATAGATAGATAGATAGACACCTTTATTTAAAATCAAATAAAACAGCAGGGTAGTCCAGTCAGTGGCTAGTAGCCTCTGATATCAAAAAGAGCCCTGCGACACATATACAATATATAGAGAGAGGTATTATTCAATAATAATTTCAGTCTGAATACGTAACAATTCCTTGTAATATTTTTTTCTCCTAGTTATTTGCCATTGTTGTATTTGGTTGCATATCAGCTGGTGGATACGATCCAGATCAGGGTGAATGCCTGTATAATGGAGACAGTGGTGCTTGTCACTTTGGCGTTGGAATTGGAGTCATTGCATTTCTTCTGTGCATCATTTTCATAGCAGTTGATTCCCAATATGACACCATCAATAATCCTGAACATAAGAAGCAAGTCACTTTGGCAGATCTAGGATTTTCTGGTCTCTGGACTTTTCTTTGGTTTGTGTGTTTCTGCTACTTGGCAGACAAGTGGCGGCAGACAAACAGTGAAGCGCTGAGTACTTCTCAGGTCAACAACTGTCAAGCAGCCATTGCCTTTTCATTTTTCTCAGTATTTACCTGGGTAAGAAGGACAAACAATGTGTACTTCACTACATATGACCTCTTTTAATAATTGTATTCTCACACTTCTATAGCAATCAAACAAATTGGATGTCTGGTGTGGATCTACAGACATCCTAGGGTTGTAGACAAACTCATACATGTAATTGAAAATATTATTTCCAGTTGATGAAATGTACTGTCAGTTGTGAACTTCTCTCGCCTAAAGACTGGAAGTAGCTTGGGGAAGACCTTTTTGGACCTCCTTGTTCAAACTACCCTTGCTAATATCCTAAACTTAATTAATTACCCTGAAAGTTTTGCCTCATTGAAGCTAGACTGATTGGATTATTTTGATGAAAACAATGTTATTACATAAACTTTGATTTCTAAGTCACATTTTCTCATTCTTTTCTTTTTCATAGGGAGGACTTGCAGTGATGTCATTTTTTAAATATCGCAATAGTCAAGATGAGTTTGGTTATGACAAAGATAATCTTGCAGGAGACACCTATGCATCACCATATGCACCATTTCCTCCAAACACATCAGAAGCAGGCGACCCTTATCAGTCTGCTCCTTTTTCTGGTGAAGAGTCTCATGCTCAAGGGCCTGGAACCAATGCCTCAGATATTCCTAGTGAATTCAAGCAAGCATCTTACTAACAAGAACTGTAGGTTTTCAAAATAAAGAAAATTGGTCAATTGGTAGTTGACTTGCCATCTAATCTGGTTGCAGACAAGTAGTTATTTCTGTCGACTAGTGTGAAGGCATATGAAAAAATATATAAGATGCTTGTTTTCACTAGCAAATAAGTGGTGCTTTTTGAAGTAAACTGACTCGAGGTAGCTACATGTTTTCTTGTGTATAAAAGGGTAGTGATAATAGGAATATAATTATGAACACTGTGCATGCTTTAGTGTTTTTCTATATTGTGTTTATAATGATTTAGTGAACCAAGTACTAGTAGTTTAGCATGCTGATGTGTTAGCTTTTTAATTAAACTCATCAGTTATCAAAGTTTAACAAGACATTTAATTCAAAATTTCACAAGATATTATAAATAATTGATGGAAATAATGTTTGTTAGCCAAAGGTATAATCATATATATAAACATTGTTTCATGTGTGGGATTTATAAGCTCAATAATTTAGAAAAACATGATTTAAACAGTTAATTTTACTAAACTTTTTGGATTAATATGTATTTGGATTAATATATATTACTACATTGCTACTGATGGACATTCACCTATTTACTAAACTTTGTTCACATTGCAGGGGCATAGCCAAAGGAGGATCCTAGGGTTTCTGTGACCTTTCCCCCCTCCCCCCTACCTCCTCCCCCTCCCCCTTCTCCCCCATCTTGGGTCCCAGAAATATAGTAAGCAACAAACAAAATATTGTAAAAGACATTTGGCGCCATACATTTATGTGAACCCCCAAAATTCATGGCTGTGCCCCTGCATTGACACAAAATACAGTGTACCAACATATACCCTTTGTCAATGTCAAACACGAAAGTACTGTACATGAAATCTATTGTAACTATAATTTAAAAACAACTTCCTGTAATTGTTAATCTATAATAATAATAATTATTGCATTTTATTTTCAGCTGTGATTCAACTTATATTATAGTTAGTTTGGAATGTCATTTGGACTTTAATACTATGGGAATGATGACGAATTTCGGAAATTGTTGAATGTTTTAAAATAAATAAATAAAATGAAGAAACACACCTTTGAATTTATTCCAAACTTTGCACCCTTCCACCTTCGTCAGGAGCTCATTACTGGACTGCCTGCCTTCGTACATATAACATATTATTACTTTCCCGCCAGTAGTGGATGGTGTGGCTTTCGATTGGCTTTCGGCGGGAAAAAGGACGCGCGCGCGTGCGGTCGCTTTTTGGCGCGAAAACAAATCAAAAGGGGAATAGTTTATAGCAAGGAACGGGACGAGAAGCATTGAGAAAGGAAAAAAGACAAGGTAACTTATATGATATAAGCTTAATAATAATCAATGATACGAAAGAATACACAGGTTATCCTAACTTAAAAATCATACATAGCTGCAGAAACTTTTCGGAGTTGTTTCGAGTCCAGTTTCACCTCTGCGAATCAGTTTCATAATCGTAGCGAAATTGTTGAATCAATGAATAAGCTTGCATCAACTATTAGTAAGCTTATTATTTAAAGCTAAAGACAGAAGTTAAGAACCTCCAACAAAAGTGCAAAGGTCAGAAAAGATGAATAGGAAAGAAGTGCTATCAATTAATTGTTTATAGGAGTATCTTAGCTTAAGCTTATAAGAAAAGTCGAACTTTAAAGTCTTAACTTCCTGGCAATGGCAATGTCGTTACCTCGACAACTACTTTACTAGTACTTCATAATTCATTGGTTTATCTGATTATGCTACATAGATAACACTGAACAAGAACTGAGCTACAGTAATCTTCAAACGGCTGACTGGAATTCAAAGAGGATTGACACTTCTCTCCAGCAATACCTTTCGACATTTTATTGTTGTTGAACTTGAAGATGTTACAAGCATGCGACGATCAAGTAGTTGAAGGTCAAGATTTGGATGACCAGGATATTGTAAGTTTATCTCTTCAACAGAACCTGTGTTGAGTTTATCTTACAGGACTCTTTCGTTGTTTTTCTTTTTACTAGGACTCATTTTATCAAGACATTGACTTGCTTCAAGATCATGGCATTGTAAGTTGATTTTCAGCAGTTTTGTTGATAAGTTTCCTTCGGTTTTGTCAAATATATTAGTACATTGAATGATTGATGTAAAACTACCAGTCGACCTCCAATCTTTTTTGACAATTGAAAAAAATGTATCAAAACTTACAGATTGTGTAGAGTAGTTGTGAGGTTGGAGTTGGGACAACTCTTCCTTGTTTTATACTTGTTTTTAATGGTCTTTTATAGAATGTTGCTGATATCAAAAAACTCAAAGCAGCTGGCATTTGTACGGTCAAGGTAAAACTATTTTGCGTATCACAGAAAGTGTTATTTGTGTTGATATTACCGCACTCTATTTCTTATTCTAGGGTATACAAATGACAACAAAGAAACGGTTATGCCAGATAAAAGGTATATCAGAGGCAAAAATGGAGAAAATCAAGGTATTTTTTAGAGTAATAATAATAATAATAATAGTAATAGTCAATGTTTCCATTCATTCACTCATTCATTCTTTTATTTTCAATTTCATTTTAAAGTTAATGTTTCCTTTCTTTCATTCTTTTATTCATTCTTTCAGTTAGTCAGTCAGACATCCATTCATTGATTACGGCATCAAATTCATTCATTTTTTCTTTCTTTCATTCATTCATTCATTTCTTCTTTCATTCATTCAGTCACTCACTCACTCATGCATGCATTTCATTTGTTTTGTCTTCATTTGATTCTATTTTATTTCATTTATCTATTAATGAATATATACATTCTACTGTACTCTAGTAAATATCAGTATATGAAAGCGTAGGGGGAGAATTTAATAAAGTATTATTATAATGTATTTCAGTAAATGCTAATCAAAACTTTTGTCTTGTATTTTAAAGGAAGCAACGACCAAATTGAGTGTAAGTATAAAAGTGTTATATTTTATATTCCCACACAACTGAACTGCCCAACGCGACATTTTTCACGTAATCATGGCTTTCTATTTCAGAATAATGGATTTGTCACAGCACTTGAGTACAGCGACACGAGGAAAATGGTGTTTAGGGTTGCTACTGGCAGCACAGAGCTAGAGTAAGTTCCTACAGTATGAATGCACTTATATTTTTGAACAAAATATCCTTAAAATAATATACAAGGTCGACAGTAGAAATTAACTGGGCTGAAACAGCCGTGGTGCATCTAGTCCAGAACTGGACCCACTTTTATTTATCGTTTTGTCTGAAGAAACGCGCGCAGAAAAAGAAATCTGGATCGAGGATAATCTTCGAAGACCTCTTGCTATAATTTCCTTTGACGCGTTGTGAAAATTGGGTCCAGCTCTGGACTAGTGTGTATCAAAATCAAATGTTCAAAGTAAATAAATTGTAAAAAAAACTCAATTCTATAATGCGCATTTGAACAAAACTTAATTAATATAATGTTTGTGACTGTACAATCTAAATTATTATTGTTATTATGTTTATGCTTGTCTTATAATGCTTAGCGATACGATAAAAAAAGATATTTATGTAAAGCGCACATACGCGCATTGAGACATTATGAAAATAAGAACCACATCATCATCACTTGTTAAATGCTCATCAGCATCATTGTTCTATTCTATTTGCATACTGACGTACTGGTATTCATACAGCAAGTTACTTGGAGGTAATATTAATTATCTAACTCTTCACAATATAAACCACGGAATTCTATGTAGTCTAGAACTCAGTTTCATTTTTCTGATGCGAACTTTTGATTCTTAGGTGGAATTGAAAGTATGTCAATTACCGAGGTCTTTGGAGGTAAACCAATATCATTTTTCGTAAGTTACTGTAATAAGTTATATAGTCGTACTTACATGTGTGGTGTATAAACTTAATTACAGTGTATCCAATGATGTTTTTGTAATATGTAGAAGCATCACTGAAGTTTCACCAGTTGTTATGTTGTTGGTTTTAGTTTCGTTGTGCTTACATCTTCTATTTTTATGACAGAATTCAGAACTGGAAAGACGCAGTTATCACACACCCTTTGTGGTAAGCCTTTACTTGTATACTGAACTTTTATATATATATTGTAAAGCGCTATTGGGCTAAAGGGAAATAACGCTACCAAATCCTGTATTATTATTATTATTATTATTATTATTATTATTATTATTATTATTATTGTTATTGAACAATCCAAGCGATCATTTTAAATTTTGTAAATAAGGATTTTTATCTATTTTTCTATCTCTCATTTGTAATTTGTTTTGAAGAATAAAGTTATTATTATTATTATTATTATTATTATTATTATTATTATTATTATTATTATTATTATTATTATTATTATTATTATTATTATTATTATTATTATTATTATTATTATTATTATTATTATTATTATTATTATTATTATTATAATATAATTGGAATATTGGAATCACCTGTATTCTGTTGTCCAACTTTGGTTTATAGTCACAGCACAGCTTCCTGGTCCAAGAGGCTACACTGGTGGCAAAGTGATCTTCATTGATACAGAAGTAAGTGCTGAGTATCAGTTTTTATTGCACAACTTGTAATCTTACAGTACAAATACGAGTACAAATATGACAGCGTATTACACGTTTGAGAAAAAACGGCTTTGTGCGCGCGCTCGCTTTTTATATCAGTACAGAGAAAAATACGGTATTTTCATTAATTTTGTTGTTGTGCAATAAACAACTTATTACACGGGTAGTTGGGTAATGCGGCTGGACATTTTTACTCGTCTATTTGTATTTTGACTCGCCTACGGCTCGTCAAAATACGGCATGACTCGTAAAAATATCCAGCCGTATTACCCAACTACCCGTGTAATAACCTCTATATATCATATGCATGGTACTGAATCTATTCTTATATGTAAATAATACTAATACATGCATGTATTTTATTCTGTTACAGAACACATTGTATCCTTTTTACATGTATTGTATATATTTATATATTTAATACATATTTTTATATAGCTTGTATAACAGTCTAACCGATTAGTAGTGTACATGTGCCAAGCTAATAAGATATTGAGACACGAACAAAGTTTTTGATTGATTGATTGAGTGTTAAAACTACCCATTTCAATCAAATGTTTTTCAATGTGTGTGACAAAAAGAATCAAATTGTTCAGTATTGGGTCAGTAGTGGAAGTACCATACCATCAATGTTACATTGCCTTGATTGCACTATATTAAGCCGTCCAGATCGACTTCGTGAAATCGCAGACAGGTTTAACCTAGATCAGAATGCAATGTTGGATAACGTGCTGTATTGCAGAGCATACACAAGTATGTTATATAGTGCTGGGTTTGCTTATTAATTCAGTTGCTTAGTCTTTCCTTCTATTATATATTTCAGGGGAGGATTTAGGGTGGGGTGAAGGAGGCGCACGCCCCCCTTTTGGAAATTCGAATACCTTTTTTACCAAAAAAGTTGTTTACATAAAATTTGGCTGAAACCTGAACGCGCCCCCATTTGCAAAATCTCTGGATCCGCCCCTGTATTGTACTAACAACTTGCGGTCATCATAAGGTGAACACCAGTTCGAGCTTTTGGATAGTGTTGCTGCCAAATTTCATGAAGAAATGGGAGTTTTCAAGCTTTTGGTAAGTCCATTTTTTTCTGTCACAAACTTCGAAAAACAGACATAAATAGTCCTATCACTAATAATAATAATAATAATAATAATAAACTTTATTTCACGAGGGTACATTTAACAGTTTTCACTGATGAACTCATGGCCCTCAAATAATAATTTAAAATAAATAAAATATTACATACTATAAAAACTATAACTTTGTATAATACTACTATAAATACCCAATCCCACTTCACTAAAATTTAGGCCCAAGTTACAATACCCTTAATCTCAAATATTTGTATCCATTCCCACCACTCCCATCACTAAGTCTCAATTCTTTTTTTTTGTAGATTGTCGACTCTGTAATGGCATTGTTCAGAGTTGATTTCTCTGGTCGAGGCGAGCTTGCAGATAGACAACAAAAACTGGCACAAATGCTGTCAAAGTTGCAAAAATTGTCGGAAGGTAATTTGGGTTCCTTTCATTAGCAACAATTCCAAGTACAAAAACGAACACACATCTGGAAATGCCCCACCAATATTGCTACACAATACTATTATTTATTTGCCTGCTGATACTACTAAATGTTAAATAAATGTATAACCTTCTTTCTTAGAGTTTAATGTGGCAGTGTTCATCACTAATCAGGTTGGTCAAACAAGAGTTCATGATACATCCACATCTATACAAGCCTCACAACGTACACAAAACCGCTGGGAGAAACTAATACGATTTTTAATTACAATAGAAAAGCTACTCGATGAGAAGGGGATATGAGGAGCGGTCTCCCACTGATCACAACTCCGCGGGCCCTATTCTCTCCTTACGCTGCCTTCATTCACACACACATGCATGTACACATTGTATCTGAACCTGCAGAGTAAATAGCTGGTAGTGATTGACTAATTGTACCTTTTTGTCTTTGGTGTGGTAACACTTGAACACTTAAGATGACAGCTGATCCTGGAGGTATGGTACTTTTATATATAGATTATTATTATTATTATTATTATTAATAGATAACACTTTATTATATTGCAAATCAGACAAATATTAACAATCTTTTCTTTCATTGCCATTATCACGGACTATTTGCAGCAACAATGAGGTGAGCATTTAGTCTTATGTGAAACATAAATAATAATCTAATAAGTATAGGTTTCGTAAAACATTTTATAAGAAAAATTAGTGATATGAACTGGACGTTTCGACGACCGCATGTTATCATTATCATTATCATCAATGTTGTGGAGTACCTGTAAACTAGCTTATAGCTAAGTGTATTTTCCACATACAATAAAGTATGTATGTAAACGTTCATGTTCACAAGGAGTTCTGCATATATAGCTAGTCGATATGTACCTCTGAAAAGGGTGTGGCTTTTTTCGTACTCTTATTCATTCACTAAACAATAAATAATGTTCATCAGCTTTCAGGCAGATCCTAAAAAGCCTATTGGTGGCCACATTCTTGCTCATGCTTCCACAACACGAATTAGTCTTAGAAAAGGAAGAGGAGAGACTCGAATTGCAAAAATCTATGACAGGTAAAACAATCTTTCACTGATACGCATTTTGCAGAAGTAGTTTCGGAATTAATCCTAATGTACATCAATACATGTTCTTGAGGCCACAACTAAACATCATCATTAAGTCTCCATATCAATATCAACAACAACACTGGCTTTAATAATAATCAGTCATGATGCACTAAAAGTGGACGTATTATTTCCAATGCCGGACTGCTCTGTGCGAAGGTATAGATGAATGTCATCTCTCAGATGAAACGGATTTTATAGCGTGTCTAATACCCCATTCATACCAAGGCTTAACCATGGTTTAAGGTGGTTTAACTAAACAGGTTTAGAAAATTATCTACAGACGCCATGAAACTTTTGGCACAAAACTACTGGGAAACTGTCCTGGTTTTTTTTACTAACAATGTAACCACAACGGCAAGCACAATAGGCGTTATATCACTCTGAAAACGATCCCAACGCAACCACATGTGCAAATACAACAAATGTAGAGATTCTGTTCCTTGTGCTTATGCGCATGCTTGCGCGGTTTATTTACGCCTGCGTGCTTACATGCTTGCGTCGTTGGTAAAAAAAACAGGTTTAATCTATCCCATTGCTTCTTGTCATTGTTTTACAGCCCAGACTTGGCTGAAAATGAAACTACATTCGCATTAACATCAGGTGGGATCGCTGATGCAAAAGAGTAAAGTAACTCTAAGTATCAAACTGCAAGTTTATTGTAACTTTACATGCTATTCATTCTAATATTATGTACTAAAAAGAAATAAAGAGTTTTTATTATAAACTAGATATTTTGAACAACATTTTCTCAGCGTTTATTCGCGAATCAGTATTCTGCTTTGAAAATAACTTAAATGTATACAGCTATTTAAAAAAACGTCTCGTGCTTCATGCGTATTGCACATTGAGCTTTGCATATGATTATACTGAGAATCATTTTTCTTCTCACTGAGCTCAACAAACCAAATAACTTTCCATCGAAGCCCATCACTATATATGGTGGTGGCATGACTGTTTTATACACCTAAGACACATTTCAATTATCGAATACACAATGCAATATGCAAAGTGCAATACGCAATGTGCAATACGCACGAAACACGAGAGAACATTTTTTGAAATAGCTGTATGTAACTTCTTAGCGTCAAGCGTCTTCCCCCCAGGGGTGGGGGGGGGGGGGGGGGGGGGGGGGGTTTACGGTCTTATCGTAGTCTTTGTTGGCACGCCCACAAGGTCGGGATGCTGGTACCTTTTATGGGTTATTTTCAAACTTTCTGACGAGCATCCCTATCATTCTATATGAAAGTCTCCCCGGGTTTTGGCCAGCTACCTTGTTGTGCTCTTGTAGCTGTATTTCCTATACAGCACGTCCTACATTATGCGCATGTTCACGGGCATTTCCAAAATGTGGAACAGATCCGTCATTTCCTAGCAAAGCATGAACTTGAAAGTAGCATTGACATAAAAAGTATGTTTTCAATTGTTTTCTGAATTCACTGCTTCTAAGAGCATAGATGTACAGTATGGATTAATCCCCGAGTTAAAAAGGGTGGGATTAAAATCACCTCAGTAAAAACACCACCAAATCACCAGGAAACATTCAAATATATACAAGAAAACACGAATACACAGGTAAACGACGGCAAATATTGCCATTTATTTCGAAATTTTTACGATTTAAATTTCACAAATTCTCTCTCAACACTGTGATTTCATATCTTTTAGTCCTTCCCTATTTTCTCTTATGAGATTAAAGATGTGACTCCTAACTGTTTCCATTTTTTAACGGCATTACTTGTGCATATAGGTATCTACATGTATCTGGTATTGATGGAAGTTGTCGCATTATTTTTTTTCTTATTACTTTTTTTGACGTGAAAAACAAAATTGAACTTCGAGAAGGTAAACCAAAATTAAAGACAGCATGAAATCGATCCGACCACGCGTTATGACCTATCAAACAAGGAAAACTACCCTGTTTTTTATCTGCTCGCAGGGTAAAGGAAAACTGAATATACAGGCAAATTAAATTAGAGAAATAAAATATGCTGTCATTGCACACAAGAAATGGAGAAATTTACGTTTCATATAATAATATAATAATAATGATAATTTAATAACTTATATAGCGCATATTCCATGGCGAAATGATCAAATGCGCTTTGAATCAAAATAAAGAAAAATAAATAATTACTCCTTCATGCCCTTGCAACGCAATTTTTCGTTGTACTGCTATTGCGATGTTATGTACGCTCAGTTTCTTCTGCAACTCGTTGCGCTGCGAGTTCCAAGCTGAAAATTAGAACATCCTTCATATTGCCTAGCTTGACAGTACTTTTACTGTTTTTATATAGACAACCACTGGATATGAGCAAGCTAGCGCGCTCTGATTGGCTACTCTACTAGTAGGCTATCAGTTCATAGGGTCGTTTTCGTATGAGTGGGAAACCTACGGTACGGAATCGAAGACATTGTATTCAACCAATCACAGCGCGCAAAATCATCGCTCAACCAATCAGAATGCTTGGATACGGCATGATGATGGCGCGATACGCTACGGTCACTACTTCCCACGCTACGAAAACGGCACGAACGAGTAGAAGATTGGTAGCTGGCAAACCGGTTTTGCCGACTCATACGAAAAATCGACTTGTCTATATCACGAGTAGAGAAGATTGGAGATTTCCAACAAAAAATTCCTGGCAAAAAAAATTTTGCCGAAAAATTCTAAAAACCACCTAGTTATATTTCTCACAATCCAGTGAAATACAGGTACAAAAAAAAATCGTGCCTAAAAAATATTTAACCCCCCTAACTCAGTCTCGTCGTACATGGCTCGGCTAGCGCCTCGTTGGCTATCAGCTCATGTACGACTCAATTTCGTGGAATAATTGTTAAATGTTTGTGCTTATGTTCGCACCAGGCTTATAGATACAGTAATTATAAAAGAGATCTCAAATATTTTAACTGTACTGACCTGTTAGGAATTATCGCCTTGATCTGGGTTGATTTGTATGATTTGTATGATCTGTGCGGCTGTGAGAACGGCAGATTGTTTCGGGCCCACACGTTCTCCCATGCTTTATTCGAGCTAAATTAAAACATTTATCTGAGGTAATTGAACTCCAAAAAACGCTGTCACATCTAAATAGCCGAATTATATCAGTCAAAAAAAGAACTGACAATATGGCATTGTGTTTTAAAAATTATTCAACAAATTCAATACGTACATAAACTGGGAGTCACAAATATATTTACCTTTGCAATGAAATAAAATATACACATTGGAAGTATAATTAAATATGAAATTAGAAAAACCTTGCCCCTTTCTTCAGTATTGAATTTCTTTATTATATTTTATTTCCATCCAGTTACTGCCAGTGCGTACATAGATGCCTATACAGTAAAAACCCGCATAAAAGAACCCCTATTTTTCCAAGACAGGCAGAAATGGTTCTTATATATTGGGTGTCTAGTGAGAAATCAGGCTGAGTAGGTTCTTAACAGGTTCTTATTTACAGGGCAAAAAAAAACAATTGTTCCTGATACAGTATGGTGTATTTCCTTACAATTTGTTACTATTGACCCTGAAAGGTCTAATATTCACACTAAACATTAACAACCCAACTAACTGTATAGTAAATATAATATTTCTGAATATTCAGCACCGACTTTACCTGTGTGTACTGAGCTTTAGTCATTTTTCACATAAGAACCTGCTTCTTTGTCAGGCTGAACTGGTTCTTATATATTTGGTGCTTAATTGGCTAAATTTCAGCCTGGAGGGCTTAATCTGCAGTCACCGCTGCGGTCACCGCTCAACAAACAATAGTTTTCTGATTTGTACCTTGGTAGAACGCTCAAGTGAACACGGCATTAGCCTCAATCCAGATACTAAACCCGTGGAATTAAAAAATGATTCTATTGTCCTATGTCAACATTTTTCACATTCTCGTTGGTATTTTTGAGCATGGGCTGAGCAAATGCGTCTTTTGCCGTGCGTAAACAACTCGAAACTGGAGTATTGCTTCTCCTTATTTCTTTCATATTCCAACTATATGCCCGAATCATCCATATATTCAATTAGAATTGATTGTTTTTTAATCTTTCCCCAGTATTGCTTGAATGACCCGGGAAACCTATCATTCAACCAAGAATGTCTTAATGAATATTCATTGTAACCTCGACCGTTGCATAATGAAGAATATCGATCAGGCAAAGCGCGAAACAAGTGAATTTTTTCCCAATGGCCAACTTGTAGCAATATAACGACGCAGAAGCAGATTTGGCAGCACAGCTCAGTCGTAGGTATCGAAATATGGACCAAAAGGAGCTAACAGACCGAGAGGTGAAAGAAAAACATGAAGAGTCACAGACACGAAAGACTGATGTTTTAGGTTTCCTTGGCTTTGCAATGATAACTTACGTCCTATACACTTCCATTCTCATCTCAGCTCAAGATATTCTCGCATCCACCAATATCGCAACAACATCGATAATTAGTTGTTTCAATACTCCTTACTTCGTCATGACTTTAGTGATGCCGTACTACATCGATAAGATATCACTAATGAGTAAAGCTGTGGCTTCAGCCGTGTTTTTTGGCCTTGGTTTAATATTGATAGCGCTTATTCACACACCACTCAGGCTGATTGGTGTCGTGGTGGCATCTATAGGCATGGGGACGGCGGAAATTGGGTTCCTCTCTGCAACTTCGCTGCACCAAGATGTCACAATTCACTCGTTTACGTGTGGAACAGGATTGGGAGCTATCATTGGCACAATTTATATTTCAGGTAATGTCATATTAGAGTGGTTTTATTCTATTGCTATACTTGTTATCTCTGCGCTTGCAAGATTCGAATGCCTAAGTTGAATGATATTCTGGTCTATAGATACTGGAGGGCGTGCCCCCTCTAGGAAATGCCTATCCTAACCAAAGGTATGACTTCCTGCGAGCCATAACTTGCCATAACTTATTTAGACTTTTTCAGGAAGAGCCTATTTTTTGAGATGGGCAAAATCAAATAAAATAATTCATAAAGACTGTGAAAATATTCTGTAAGTTTTCAAATGTCAATAATCAGCACAAGGGCGTTTTTGTATAATAAATGATTCCTTAGTAGACGTCATCAAATTTGCATATTGAGATTTCAAACCTCTATAACTCATAAACGCAAGGTTCAAATCACAAAATACTGAACCCACCAACTATTCAGCTTATATTGAATAGATTTGTAAAACAATCTCACAGGGGTTAGTTGCACTATTATTTGTAAATTGGCCTGAAAAGCCCGATGGGGAGTGTCCAATAAAATGTATGTATGTATTAACCCAGGCCCGCAAATGATCCCAAGACTGGATCCCAAATGATCCCAGGCCCGCAAATGATCCCAAGACTGGATCGCAAATGAACCCAGGCCCGCAAATGAACCCCAGAGAGGACCGCAAGTGATCCCAGAGATAAAATCAGGAATCTGGAACGGAACAAAATGGGATTTCACACAGAGAAGTCCTGAAATGGAGTTTTCCAAGGAAACAGTGGAATGCTACAGGTCTACTCGGATGACATGGAATGTTGTGAAAAGTGCTTGTATGAAATGAATTATGAGTTTAATTGAGCCATATGTGCAAATTTATCCAATTTCCTTAAGCTTGGTAACGACTAAGCATGATCAAATTTATTATTTCACTCCGCGTTCGCTGCGCTCACTCGTGAGATATCTAGTTGAACACTCGGAAGATAAATTCGTATCTCCGCACGTCCATGTATTATTCTCTAAATAATATTACTTTCTCATAATTATTGCTAATTATAAATAATACTGAGGACACGTTTGTTGCTTTAAATGGCATAAATAAACAAATAAATCGTTTCAATTGACACTACCCTGAAGTGGCTTTTCAGTGTCAGTTTTACTGAAGCATTTGCTTCCTTTCGTTAAAGTTCTTATAGTTATCTCGACGAAATTATGTTGGATCAATCGGCCTTTGCCGTAATTTTTGATATTAATCTAATCACGAAATTACACTGAATACCGCATATTTTCTCCCCTAAACTGACACCCGGGCCTTTGGATGATATGACCTGCAAGTCTGCAAGGTAGTGAAAAACAATGAATAGAAAAAAACGCGAATCATTAGTAAAACTAATTAAACTCAGCAGGCCGATGCAAATGTCTAAAGTTTGTACTGATCAGCGGTGCCAGGTTTAATCGAGAAAGGTAGATATGAAATAAAGTGCCTAATCATGAAGATGAAGTTTCTGTTAAAATAAATGAATGATGACGCTGAGAAATGCCAATTTGAGGCAAACTGAGAAACAGTTTATATTTATTAAAATGTTTTTACCCTGGTTAATTACGGAATAAAGTTCAGTTCAGGGTCAGACTCGTTGACAACTTTGTGTGATTGAGTTTGAATTGGTAGTTCACTGACGTTTCTGTAGATATTAGCCTATTTTAGCTGGTATTTCGCGACATATATTTGCTATTCATCAGCAAAACAAGATGGCTTCGCGTTGCGCGAGCGTGTCTCTTTCTTCATTCTTGAAAATAAATTGTATATATATTTGGCTGGCTATTCACATGTGTGGCATACTATAAAAGACTCGCGGCTCGGGAAATATCCACCACTACTAACCGACGCTGTTAATTATTTGAGAACAAATTTTATTGAATGAGACTGCCAAATGCTTTTCTAAAAAATGACTATTGTTCTTCTACAAAACAGGGATATTTTTATTTTCAAAGGCGTTAATATGAGAAAAAGTGTGAAATCCCATTTTGTTCCGTTCCAGATTCCTGATTTTATCTCTGGGATCACTTGCGGTCCTCTCTCGGTTCATTTGCGGGCCTGGGTTCATTTGCGATCCAGTCTTGGGATCATTTGCGGGCCTGGGATCATTTGGGATCCAGTCTTGGGATCATTTGCGGGCCTGGGTTCATTTGCGGGCCTGGGTTCATTTGCGGTCCCGTACAGTACCGTGACACTCAAATGGCTTCCTTTCTGAACTAATCAAAACGCGTGCATCTTCCAATATGCGGTGACGGTGCTCAGTACATGTCATGAACATGTCATGGTTATGGTTGACTGAACCATACATTTTACATAAAGTTAAAAGCGGCTTTTTAACTGAGTTCTATCTTTTCTGTTGCTCGGCTTGATAAAAGAGATACCCGGCCATTTTATTTGCATAACGGCAATGAAACAGTCAAGTTCAAGTTTATTTATTTGGCATATACATACAATACAAAACAATATAAATTTTTTTTTTTTGGAGAAACAAAAACATGGTGAGGGGGTCTGACTAGAAGCCATAAGGCTTATGGACACAATCAGACCACATCCTAATTATATTCATTTGTATTATCATGGCTTTTTTGCAAACAGTGGTGGGAATTTATGCATATTCCGTGAATTTCCAAATAGCTTAGCTTTGGCTTAGTACAAAGGACTTTTTGTTGGAATATTGTTTTTGGCCAGAACTAATCGCTCTGTATCGATATTGAAAATGATGACGATGAAGTCAGTCCATTATTGTACTTTAGCTTGTTGTTAATGAAGGTACTATTACATCTTTCAGGTGTAACGACCATTCTATGTATAAAGCCTACCACAGCCTTGTTAATACTTCTCGTATTGCTACCCATCTTCCCTTTACTGTCCTGGTTGGTAACACAAAAAACAAGTGCTTCCAGGAAAGCCATGAAAACTTCACAAGGTAGCCACGTAGAATTCACCCGTATTGGGGAGAAATCATCGGAGGTGGATCTTCAGAATCTAACATGGAAGGAGAAGTTGTTGACAGCTCGTGATAACCTTTATCTGGCCATTCCTTTATTCATTGGGCTGTTTTGTGATTATCTAACTATGCATGCAATAGTCACAACGCTTGCCTTTGATAACTCGCCCTTCGATCCCAGGGATCATTTCCAGTACTACCAGTTAGCGTTTTGGTTGGCAGAAATTGTTGGTCGATCCTATGGTCTTGTGATATTATCGTGTAAGCCCACCTGTACCGTTGTTACTAACAAAACTTGGATCTTCAGCGCCATCATCGCTGCCAATATGATTTTGCTCATTTGTGCAAGCTGGTATCGATTTTTGCCTAGTTTTGGCATTGCAGCGGTGTTAGTAGCGATCACAGGAGCTACAGAAGGAGCCCTTTATCTCAATACGTTTGCATTGGCAGGAAGGCACGAAGGCAGGCCACGTGACCAAGAGTTTTCCCGCGCTTTCCTAACTACTGCTTTACAAGGTGGCATTGTCGTAGCTGCTCTGTTGGGCTTCTTTGTGGAGCCAAAGCTCAAAGAACATTGTAGACAAATACTCGCTAAAGATTCGCTGTGCTTCACGCGTTTGTCACATGGCCAATGGAATGCAACATCGTCATGCTTAGTACGTTAAGTCCCGTTGTATTGATATCTTAGCCGTTTAATTCCCACTACGGGTGCCGGATAATAAGCTGTCATATTTGTACTCGTATTTGTACTGTAAGATTACAAGTTGTGTAATAATTCTGCTTATCGCACGTAAATGTTTTCCTTCTAACAAAAAGTGAAATCCCAGGAATTAATTCAAGAAGGAAGTGTTCAGAAGGAATGTCAGAGTTACCTTGTATTGCTCATGTAAGAGGGTAAAGAGGGAGTGGATACAAATCAGTTTTCAGTTAAACACGTAATTCCGGTATAAAAGGACACTGCCCAGGGGTACAACAATACATTTGTTCACTCATGATCTTTGTTAATCGCATATTCATGTACGTGTTCATGGCGGTAGTGATACAAAATGTAATTTCTGACGGTATAGCGACGGAGGAGCTATATAGTCAGAAATTGATATTCTGCCGACACGGGTCAAAGGGCATGAGCAAGGGCTCATGGGTAATGGGTATATATTAGGGTGTATGGGATAGGAGTATTCACTCTAGGCCAGTCATGCTTATCATCACGAGCCTGTTCGTTTTTTCTTTTTTGTTGCTGTCATTATTTATTGATTCATGATAATTAGTATTATTGCAATATGCTTTAGGAAGCTCTCTAACCCTCGGAGAGTCTTACTGGTTGCTCTGGAATTCTGTACTAGGTCGAGGTATACGTTTCCGCACTGTCCACGGGTTTTTGGCCACAACCCCACGGTGTTTTCCCCCCCGTGTTTTAGCGGTTTTTCGTGTCTGGCAGTTTGACATCTTTGAATAGGTGTAGATAATTATTATAGATTATCATTGTAAGGTTACGTTTGTATCACAACGTTCCTGGCTGGCGAAAGATTTCTACTAAAACAACTTTACGAAAGTTATTGTCAGTGTAGTCAGAATGATTCATTAGCAACGTTATCGTGGGTAGACTCATTTTATACTGGAACTTCGTGTTTAAACATTTGCTTGTTACTCTATTAGTTGTAAGTCTTGTAAGGGAATGTTAAAAACTACTTTTTGTCCGCTAAAATGGATAGAAAGAGAGAAATAGAGGATAGTGCATGGATGAAGTCTTCTTCAAACATAATAATCAAATAAAATCTGAGAAATCATGGAACGATTCTTCCGAGACGCAATGATCGAATCGACTTACGTAAAGGACAAATTTATTTGGTCTTGCATGCTAATAATAATATATATAATTTACTATAGCGGCGCTAAAACGGCTTTATATATGAAGCGGCTTCGCCTCGTGGTTTTAAATCCGATAAAACACTCCTGTTCGTTTATCAAACAGTATATAAATATTAGTCTAAAGCGCTGTCTAAAATAGCATCTAATTATCAATAAAACAAATTACAAAACAAATGATATATACCTGCCAGCATGGCACAAAACGATGAAATTAATATCAACAATAGATAAGATATTATATGAGTCTTCCCTTTCATAGATGTTTTTCACTTGTCATAAGAAGACCGATTCTGTATTCTCATGATATGTTCAAGTTATATAATAACTTATCCGACACGAGATATTTGCTATGCTTAATTTATTTAAGGGCATGCAATCACTGATTATCTATGCAAGATTATTGGCTTTCCTTGGTATTCGTAAATATCTACAGTCACTAAGATTTTTTGTTAGACTTGAGATATCATGAACAGTTTCTTTCTTTGGCCAGCTTCTCTTCTGTTGTTTTATTTTCCCAGTTTTTCTCTCTTTCTGTTTCCTACATTCTTGTGAATAGATACTTGGTAATGTAATTGGTGGTAAGATGTCAGACAACGATCTCACTTCTTCATCGACTAGTGATCTACTTTCTGTCGCTTGGTGTTCCTGGTTTCCTGGAGGGCAGGATGGTCCTGATTGCCAGCAATGGTACCTAAATGACCCGTTCTCTGGACACAGATAAAAAGGTTTCTCCACGTAAGGTCGTGGTCTTGGTTTAGGCTCCATCATGAAGTCACAACTCAAGAGAAAGCTGTCGGATATTCTTCTAAGATCATTATCCTTTCTAGAGGAGAGCTGTGGAATAGAGGTGGTGTCTGATAAGGAGTAGGATCTTCTTTGGTAACGTATGACCAAACCATTGCCAGGATTCGTTAAGGTGTTTGTTCCTTGTAGATTTACAACCGCATACTTTCTCGGTTTCAGTAGTTTGGTCGTTGGATCTGCTTGATTTGCTTTGCTCTGATACCTGCATTTACTGTCATCTTGTGAAGTTAGTACTGCTGATGTTGAACGAATCACATTTCGACTTGCGTTCGGTCGAGTAAGTTGCGTTTCTTGTTGCGTGTTCTCGAGAGCCATTTTCTCTTTTTCCAGTTCTTTTTGATCCGGTTTGAGCCTCTTTTGGTGATTATTTTCCAGCTTTCCTTCCTTCTTAAGATATCCACTTGTTGTAGCCTTACCAATTTTCATTTTTGCTGATAATCTCTTTCTTTGTCTCTCAATGTGTTGTCCAATCATGATATTAGTACAAATGAACAATTGAAATCAATCAAACTAACAGAACTGACTGCGAGGAAAGCAAACTTGTTTCCTTGGCGCTTTCAAAGAAGACCTAGAACAATTTGACTCGTAGTATGTTCGGTTGCAATGATTCAATACTGGTACCATACATGCACAATCCTATTACACTAACACTGGTTAAGCACGAGTATAAATAGCTAAAGTTACATGCTGAGTGGCTCCACCTGGTCGGCCACGTGTAAATGCACGATAACATTGCACGCAAAACAGTTTTGGTTAGTCGGTCGTTTATATATTGTCCGTCTGGAAAATCCATTTATTCAAAATATCAAACTTTCTAAAATCACGCATTTAAAAAAAGGAAAAAGACCAGTTTTATGAAGTATTTTAATATTAAAATATTCACAACCTTGCATATCTATATCTGGACGTGACCACCCAGCAGGCAATATCATTATTAGCTTTATTATTAATCCATAAGGATTTACCAGAACAATGCAACGGGCACTTCTTGACGTCATCTGAGATATCTAACAAAGTTAACAACGTAATGAACACGTTTTTATAATTACTCGTACTCGTACTGTGCACACGTAGTGTTTTATATCCATTGAATGCTATTGTTATTATTTGTGAATCAGTTCATCATTTAGACCCTATATATAAATAAAGTATGTAATAAAGCAATTCTATATTAACCATCAGTTCATCATTTAGACCCTATATATATACATAAAGTATGAAATAAAGCAATTCTATATTAACCATCAGTTCATCATTTAGACCCTATATATATACATAAAGTATGTAATAAAGCAATTCTATATTAACCATCAATTCATCATTTAGACCCTATATATATATAAAAGTATGAAATAAAGCAATTCTATATTAACCATCAGTTCATCATTTAGACCCTATATATATACATAAAGTATGAAATAAAGCAATTCTATATTAACCATCAGTTCATCATTTAGACCCTATATATACATAAAGTATGAAATAAAGCAATTCTATATTAACCATCAATTCATCATTTAGACCCTATATATACATAAAGTATGAAATAAAGCAATTCTATATTAACCATCAATTCATCATTTAGACCCTATATATACATAAAGTATGAAATAAAGCAATTCTATGTTAACCATCAATTCATCATTTAGACCCTATGATATACATAAAGTATGAAATAAAGCAATTCTATATTAACCATCAGTTCATCATTTAGACCCTATATATATACATAAAGTATGAAATAAAGCAATTCTATATTAACCATCAGTTCATCATTTAGAAATCCGTGGCACTTTCCGATATTTCGATTTTCTATATTTCTCTCAAATTCGAAATAGGTAAATACTATTCATTTGCTATCCAAGTGAATGTCTAATCAATCGTACAATATAAAGTAAAACATCAGAACAGATTCTTATTTTTCATGTTAAAACACAGTCTTTGTATTGTCTTGTTGTCTATTTGGAATTATCATTTTTTCTATTTTCTATTTTCTATTTTACAATTTCTATTTTTCGTTTTCTAAAACTGCTAGGTCCCAGGAACCTTCTCTATACTGTGGAATCATGCGAATACGCCCAGCTTTGCGACTATATGACTCGTTCGTTTGGCTTATATTTCGGAATAAGAACATACTCTGGAATATTCCTGAATAGCCAGATTACGAATTTCCCAAATAGGAATAGCTCTCAAACGTGACGCTCACTCGTGATATTCCGGCTATTGTTAATCCGGATTAGTCCAAAACAATCGCACGCACCCTAAATGCCCGTAATATCGAGTTGGCCGTATTAACGGGGTGGCCACAAGGCGGGGTGCCATTGTAATGTAAAGTTCGCGCCAGTTGCATTGTACCGACTCCTCAGTTCTGCAAGATGAACGCACTTTTCGTAAACGTGAAATGAGGGGACACTAGTCTTAAAGTCCGACTTAATGAAAACACTTCACAGGTCCTTTCAAGAGTTTTCAAGCTTAATGCAGATTCTATTTATTTGATCGGCGATGAGTCTGTGTTGATGCCTGACCCAAGAACCGGGGAGTTCAACCCTGATGATGTGTTGTCGTTTATTACCTACGAAGTTTTTGGTGATCCACAGCAACAAGACATCGCCGCTGAACCATCATGCAGCTATTTACAACCAACAGTCAGTGCGGGACGACGACTGAATCCAAATCCACCTCCCGGTGTAAGTGGAAATATGGCGCGACAGCAAGGCTTGACACGTCCAGCATTTATGTTTGCGAAAACCCAATTGCAACATCATGGTAGTGCTTCCTCCAGCCCTAGCAGCAGTCCCGCCATTACATGGAGAAAAACAGTTATTTTTTGCGAAGTTGTTGATGGGAAGCCTTCACCTATATTTCAAGTATATTTGAATTTGTGTGAAGAAACCGCTACCGTGGAACAAGTAGCAAAACAGGTCGAAAATGAGGTTGGGACTCCCGTAATTCTACTCGATAATAAGTATTTACAAATTAGGACATCAAATGCCACGAAAAGGTTAGTACATTCCTGGTACATCTTTAATAAATGTTTGTGTGTGTATTAAGTTATATAATTATTTTATACTTTTGAATGAAACACGGGACCCGACCGACTTTTTACTGAAATTGACAATGATGCGTTATCAATTAGCTCCTATAGTGCTGCCATGAATAATAATTACGGTTTTTTAGAATTTTGAAAACTTTCTAGATCTGGTACTGCATGATTTCATATTGCCTGATTTCTAAATAAAACTTATCGGTGATAATAGTGTAATCTAAAATGTTCCTGAATACAGATTCAGGTTGAGTGGCGCGACTAATTATTTGCTAGGACATTTTTCCCACGAGAAAGAAAAAACAACTTAGGTTCAAATCGCACTATAACTCCATGCATATGAGCGTGTTTTGAGAGTGTTTTGAGTTTTCCAAGATTTCGAATAGGGAACAACAAAGATTGCAATTCTTTATTGAAACCGGCACATCAAGAATGGCGTGTACATGTAGATTTAATACAGCCAGTTGAAGTTCGCCTAATTATGTTTATTTCATTCTTTAATCTGTCACTTGTTAGATTAATTCCATAAGTCCCGGTTTTTGTAATTTTATTGGTGTTGCAGTAACGCTAAGCTAACCCTATACTATCGCTCATCCCCGCCCCTTTTACATGGGAGGGGCTCCCCATGTGAAAGGTCAGGGATAATCATCGTCTCTTTGAGGGGTGTAAATTACCATTTTTGGTATCACTTAGGGTGTTGTTACAGCATTTGAACAAACGAAGCATTTTTATTAGTATTAACCATCGACAGTGTTTATAAAAACCTCAGATGAATAGGGGGCCCATGGTCCCCTCCTTCCCCCTAAATCAGCCTATATACAATGGCATTTAATTGGAATTTAGTTTTACTAAGCACTATAATTTCAACAACTTTTTATTAACTGATGCAATAAATGTATAAAATAATCATAATAAATGTATGTATACGTACACTATCTGTTAATAAAAGGAGATTTTCTGGATTGTACTCAACAGGTTCCTTTTGGCAAGGTTGCCGCAAAGTATTTGCCATTCCAAGCTATTGTTCTGATACCTTACTGGGAAAAAGGAAAGCAGAAGAAAGAAAAGCAGAAGACCAATCCTCAGATATTATATCAGAATTAAAGAAGATGCGCAATGATTTGGTAAAGGTACAGGAGGCAGCAGGCATGGCCATCAGTAATCAAAGTAATAACCAAATAGCCATTGAAGATGAAGCCATTGTCTGCAGATTTCTAGAGAAAGTGTTCAAGTGTAATATTTGTTTCAGTGTCGCTACACTACCTGTGGCCACATGTGCAGGATGCGAAAATGTTATTGGCTGTATCCCATGTGTGGAACAGTGGCGCGAAGCTGGAAGCATATGCCCTCTGTGTCGTTGTGAAGATTATTATGTTAAAGTGCCAATGGTACGAAATATCCAACAGCTCCTCACTGATATTGCAGTTAAACCCAGTCATGGCCAACCCCGTGTACAAACAGCCACAGTTTTGGTGGCCAGCAGCCACAACAACAACGATATTCTAGATATTTAGGTCCCGACAACATCTAGAACTGCATGATAGACCCATGCAATCATGACGTTGCGTTTGGCTATAGATAGTGCAAATGACATTATTAGCTTCTTTGTTTGCTATAGCCCAAATATTAAAAGTTAGTTGATGAACTGAACAGTTATTGATAGTTGAGTTCCAAATAATGTCATGTTACCATGAAATGAACGGATTGATATCCCTCTGAAATAATACATGATCTAATTTCGAGTTATGAATATAATCACTGTTATATATAGTACACCATACTGTATGCCAAGTTAAATGCATAAATGAAAATAAAAGTTGTCATATCTCCATGGCTAGACTTCTAGTAATTTCAACGAAGGAAGTAATAGCTGCTTCAAAGAAAACTAAATCTCCATTGGCGAGCCTTGATTGAATGAAATGGAAATCAGGATTCGTTTGCCCAAAAAGCCTTTCTCTTTCTTGAATTAGATGAGCATGATTGCGAAGCGGATCGGCCCCAAATAAACTCTCTCTTGTTAGACGGCCGCCTGCAGCTTCATACATGACGATAGCTTCTTCTGTAGTAGGGACTGTCTGGATATCTACCAGTGATACACGTCTTGACAACTGTGCCCTTGTATTTGGTATTCTTTGAGTGTCATCTAAAAGCAAATATTTGTTTATGTTTCTATTTATCAGATATTTCATATTTTCAATTAATGTAATTAGGTGTTTGTCTGTATTAGTACATGGACTACATGTGTACGTTGTGTCAGTGCTGAAATCCCATGCCTTGGCCACGCCCGGGGATGCTGCGACGACGCATGCTGTTAACGTTTTCCGAGTTTCTCGAGATGTCTCAGTTTTATAATGAAATGTTATTACCTTCGATTGGGTGCTCATTCCAAGATGCAACCACTTTTGCTACGCCTACTTCTGAAACACAAATCGATATGAACGAGACCCCATACTTGACCAGAGGATCGGCCATATTGATCACTAAGCGCCTCTGCATATCGATGAGAGCATCTTTCATGGGGTAATTATTTCTTTGATTAATTTTAACCCACTTTCTTTCGGCCGGAAGATTCTGAAAATCAGTAAAACAATTTCTGAATATTGTGCTCTTCTGATTAGGATGCGTTGTGATTGTTGTTATACACGTCTAGTGAGAATATTTTATTTGAATAAGATGAACCTCCTGTCGAGAGCAAGCAAAATAGGCCTGGAACTGCAGTGAAACCTCTACAAAGCGGACACCCTTGGGACCTTGCCTGGTGTCCAGAGGTAATTCACTGTATACGGTTTTAGGGTTTTGCTTTCCTCTTTATAAATTAAGACCACTATCAGTTCCAGACGAAATAACTTCTTCGAACTGAGTGATAGTTTGTTGTTCAAGACGCACTATGCTGGGGCCTTCTTAAAGTTGCAAACAATACTAAATGATACTTACATCAGTGGATTTTGATTGGTAGTAAGGATCACACTGCTGGTATCCACGAAACTGTGCCAGGTAATTTTGAATAAAAAGTACGAGACACCATTCTGTTCCATGATCTGCTCGAACCATGTCCCATATACCATCTCTAAGCAATAAAGGCCTGTTGTGATGACAAAAATATAATTACTATACTCTAGAGTTGAACCTCTTTACGAGCAGTGCGATTAATTTGCACCCTGTTGTAACCCATTTGAGTTCAAGTGCAATTATATTAAAGACAGTTGTTATACTAACTATGGTCAGGTGGCCGTTGTGGAGAGGTTCGACTCAGCGTACAATAAACGGCATTAATATAGCACGCTAACGTCATTACGGTGTATAGAGTCGTTTTCGTATGAGTGGGAAACATATACGGTACCGTGACTTCCTTTCTGAACCAATCAAAAAGCGTACAGATGCATCTCAGTCAATCAAACTCTTTCAATACGACACGGCGCGGTACCGTAAATTTCCCACTCATACGAAAACGACTCTGTATTCAACTTGCCTGAACAAGCCTTCGTAAATTACTATCGGATTTTTGATAGGCATTGTAAGCACACCGACTATCTGACTGCTGTGACCATCACTAAAACAGACATGAGTAACACCAAAGTCCTTGAGTTTTTCATTTTGGTCGATATGAAGTTTATGACCATGATATGGAGCATAGTAGGGTCCCGGGGGGGGGACTCTCCATAACAGTAGACGGGGGTGATCGTCCTATCCCTTAGGGTATAAAATTCTACCATCTGCTATCCCTTAGGGGTGTTCAAAGAGTCTGCTATCCCTTAGGGATCATGCTATCCAAAAAAAGCCGGACTTGAAGACTGGATGACAGCACTATCAACAGTCACCAGAAAAGAGATGCGCTCGATGGCGGTGTCTCAAGGACCGTAATAAAATTCAGGAAAACTGAAAATGTGTTTGTTTTATTGCTATCTCTTAGGGTTAAAAATTTCTTCGACCACACCCAATGTGCTATCTCTTAGGGGTAAATTTGCTGTTGACCACACCCAATGTGCTATCCCTTAGGGTTAAAATTGATTTTGCCGACGATCACCCCCGTCTACTGTTATGGAGAGTCCCCCCCCCGGGAGTAGGGTACTGGATTGGCACGTCGTACTAAGTCATTTCGTCGCTGTTCATGATAAACTGGTGAAACACGACTTAGGGAGCTTTGTAACTTTCGCCTGCCAACTCTAACTCCATACTGGCTGTAAACATAGCCTGCCATCATCTTCCTTCCATAACTCGGGCCCACCTGGCAATCATAAGTGTGGGCTGTCAATATCAAGACTATGAGAAAACAACACATTGCAAAAGACTGCAAAGACTTAAAAAATACTTACTTCGTCTACACACTGACTGACGAGGTTGTCTACTTCAGTAGTAGTAGGTCTTCGTATGTTTCGAAGCGAACAGTATTTTCGCACTGTATGCTCACTAAATCCTCTTTTTATAGACGGGAACATTGATTTCAATAAAGAAGATACCTCTTTGTGTGTTTTCCCGGTCTTTATAAGGGAGACGATAAAGTCCTCGTCGATGTTTTCCATAATAATGTTGATAGTAAAGCACGAGGTTCAACTCAACGGAACTAACTGTTTAAAAATGGCTCCCAAAACAAACACAAGTAGAAAAATAGAAAATACCAAATAGATTAAATGGTAAATACCAAATAGATAATAAGACAATACAAAGACTGTGTTTTAACATGAAAAATAAGAATCTGTTCTGATGTTTTACTTTATTGTACGATTGATTAGACATTCACTTGGATAGCAAATGAATAGTATTTACCTATTTCGAATTTGAGAGAAATATAGAAAATCGAAATATCGGAAAGTGCCACGGATTTTTAGACCCTATATATACATAAAGTATGAAATAAAGCAATTCTATGTTAACCATCAATTCATCATTTAGACCCTATGATATACATAAAGTATGAAATAAAGCAATTCTATATTAACCATCAGTTCATCATTTAGACCCTATATATATACATAAAGTATGAAATAAAGCAATTCTATATTAACCATCAGTTCATCATTTAGACCCTATATATATACATAAAGTATGAAATAAAGCAATTCTATATTAACCATCAGTTCATCATTTAGACCCTATATATACATAAAGTATGAAATAAAGCAATTCTATATTAACCATCAGTTCATCATTTAGACCCTATATATATACATAAAGTATGAAATAAAGCAATTCTATATTACATCAGTTCATCATTTAGACCCTATATATATACACTGATAAAGTATGTAATAAAGCAATTCTATATTAACCATCAGTTCATCATTTAGACCCTATATATACATAAAGTATGAAATAAAGCAATTCTATATTAACCATCAGTTCATCATTTAGACCCTATATATATACATAAAGTATGAAATAAAGCAATTCTATATTAACCATCAGTTCATCATTTAGACCCTATATATATACATAAAGTATGTAATAAAGCAATTCTATATTAACCATCAGTTCATCATTTAGACCCTATATATACATAAAGTATGAAATAAAGCAATTCTATATTAACCATCAGTTCATCATTTAGACCCTATATATATACATAAAGTATGTAATAAAGCAATTCTATATTAACCATCAGTTCATCATTTAGACCCCATATATATACATAAAGTATGAAATAAAGCAATTCTATATTTATTTAACCATCAATTCATCATTTAGACCCTATATATACTTCTAAAACTCATTAATAATTCATGGGGGCTGACCAATTGGTCAGGTGCATGGACCTTTATAGTCCCATAAAGTATGAAATAAAGCAATTCGAATTCTCTCCCGTTCCCTTCAGACACCTAAAAAAGAAATCACGCGCAGCCAGCGCAGTCAATCGTTTATTAATTGACTGAGAATATTGACACGTACGGTGCACTCACGTCCTTTTGAACATAGCTATAGCCATAGCTAAAGGTGATTGAAAAAAATAGTGTCTTCCCTCCTCGCTTACTCAGTTCCACAGCTGACGATTCTAGTGACGAGCTAAAGATTACCTCACGATCGATCTGTCCTGCTACTATCGCCTTCTACCACCACTTAAAGCCGCATTAGATTGTAGTTTGAAGTACTGACAATTTTAGTTAAAAATATAAAGTCGCTCAGATTCAGGCCAATTATTACCTATATGGGCGGTGTTTTCATTTTCACTTGGTGACGGGGGGAGGGACGGGGTATTATAGGCATTTTCGGGTAGGGGTGTGCCGCATGAGGCTATAATTGCCATAGTTTTGAAAATAGCGTTTTTCAAGTCGTCTCTCCAAGTCTAGCTAGCTGTGCATTAATTCATTTTGAATTCCCGAATATAAACGGATCTTAAGTAAACTGTTTTAATCCTTATACCGTAATAAGACTTTAGAATACTAAACGACCATCCAGCGCAATCATTATTCCTTACTAGAACATAATTATGTAAAAAAATAAAATAAAATAAACCGGCAAACACTTTATAAGAACACGTTGTAACGAATGTTGTTCAATGGAAGGACATAGCCGCACTTATAGAATGGTTCTTACATATGTGACGCGGTCTAGTGTGATGTCAGGCTGCTTGGATTCTTACTATTTCAGTGTCTAAAGTGTTGCTGGTAACATACGGTGATTTGATATAGATGTGATCCCCTTGCTTCATAGACATGCATCATGTCTGTTAGTGGCAATTCAACAGAAATAGTACTATTGAGTACTAAAAATAGTCGTATTCTATTGTTTTCTATTATTGTTCCTTTGTTGTTTCACTTCAACTGACTTTTCCAAATGTCAGGCTGAAACATATTCGTATTTATTGAGCGTTCAGTTAACAGCCAAATTTCATCCTATACGTTATTAATCCACCATATACTGTATATTCTCTTACATTTTTGCGTTTTCTCTGACGTGCGTCGTAAACGATATAAGCTATAGTTAAAACGTTCAGGAAGTAGGCTGTCCGTGGCTCGTTCACTTATGCGTCATCTCCACTTTTCTGTTAATAGAACCTTTCAGAAAAGAATAAAATCTTTGAGAGTGTTCGGTTTTTAATACTTTGATCAAGTATCCTGTAACATTACGATGAAAGAAAGGAGGCTAGTCAAGTTTGGTCATATGTCTGTATTATGGCTGTCAGTTTGTCAAAGTACAGCTGGTTCAGATGTGCGTTCTATGACGACAGAGCAGTATCAGTAATGACGTTGCTCCTTCGGGTCGTATTAGGAGGAAATGATATAGGCTAATCTAGTAGTGTAAACAAAGCTACACGAAGCTACACGAACAGTCAGCTGGCTGCATAAAAACCTGCAGGAGTTTGTTCTCAATCAAAGTGCGCGAATACGCACACCGTATAGTTTGTGGTCAAACGTTTCTGTAACAGTCGCAAAATAGTCAACCGCCAATCTATGGAGAGAAGTACCTTAAAAGCGGCAACTACCCCTTTAGTGTCAGAAAAAGTGGCTAAAGTCCTTACAGCGAAAAATACGTTTTATGAAAAGGAACTGTCGTATGTACGCAAGACTTTGGAAAGAGAAGCAAACTACTGCAAAGCAACGATTGACAAGGCAAAGAGCAACCTCATCAAGAGTCTGGAAGCCAATGGTTCGTTGCATGCAAGACGAAAGACCAATGCTGTTTGTCGTGAACGTAGTGTTTCATTGCCTCGAAGCGTTAAATCTAAGCGATTAGATGTCCTGTTTCACAGGTCAATCCCAGACCAATCTCAGAAGGTTACTAGAAGCGAGGTGTTATGCGTGAACGATATCGACAACACTCTATCACCAGTGTGCTCTACAAGTATAATACTGCCAGAAGGTCGCTCAACACATGCGATAACATACGACGACGACGAGGACCCGTTTTTACCCAAAACCGCATCTAGCACGGAAACTGATGACGATATTTTGCCAACGCAAAGGCGGGCATTTGACTTACAGAGCCTTGGAGAACCTAGTCTCTTCAATAGTCAGAAGTCTGAAGCTGCTGAAATCCCTGAAATACTGGTAACTGGTGTAGATAATAATAACAATCAGGAAAACACTAATAATAGCGAAACACCCCAGAGAAAAATCTCACTGACGAGGAGTTATAGCACAGGGGATTTACCAAGCACTAACGTTGCCGACAAGCCGCAGCATCGTGAAGCCGTTGCTTGTTCTTCTCCTGTTCAAATAAGAAGAGTTAGAAGCACTAGCACTTTCCAAATCTCTGGGTCGTTGCCGCAGAACTGTAAGGAAGGAAAGACAACAACTAACGACGACAAAACGAGACACGGTTCTCTTGATGAATTGTTTTCTCAAAGACTCAGTAACGTGTTGACCGACCACAATGTTCCTCCGAAACCAAAGCCGAGATTCCAACCCTATTCTGAAGAACCTTTTTACTTACGCAAAAAGTGGGTGTTACGAAGATGTTTCGATCGAAAAGATCTCCATAAAAAGGGTGAGACAGATGGACTCGTTAATAACTCTAACCATGAAAGAACCAAGGAAAGACCGCTGGCTTCGTTACTGCCGCCTGTAGCTTTGCCAAGTATCTACTCACAGCAGATTACTAAAAGTAAAACAATCACTGACGAGAAGAAAAGATACAGAGACAAAAAGAATGGAACACGAAATCCTAAGCTTACCGTTGATGTTTCAAGTCTGACACAAAACCTTACTGACTGTAGATATCTGCGAAGTAATACCCAGTAAAGAGACCGATTTGGATGCGCGGCTTGTGTATGGCTAAAATCAGTGGTTATTTTTTTTTATCAGTTTCCTCGCTATCTGAAGACAAAACTTCTATGACAGGCAATCTGGTTTAGACGCCTTTCGAGATCTGCAAATCAAAACTGACTGGACCGCAGACTCATTACTCTTGTAAGTGTATAAATAAGAAATAGAGAAATAATTGAACAACAATGAATACTCGTGCGATACACTAGTATATCGAGAGTATGATGTAATCCCTCGTTCGTTGCCGAACAAAACAGCATTGTAAATAGTTCCAAACACTAGAGAAGTATTCTGTATTATATATGTACATATATTTGTTTTCAACTAGTGGTACTTATTAACGAGATGTGAGTTATAGAAAATTTTTGATTAAATACATATTACTTCCAGGTGAAGGTAGACCATGATGACTGCAATACGCGCGCTCGGTATTAGAGGCGCGCAACTATAAAGTACAGCAAAATGCAGTATATCATATACCCAAATATAACACCCTAAAACGTGTACGGCAGTCTGTACGGCATGTACAAGGCAGGACAGCCACGAATCATGCAGTCCTTTACTGATAGAAATGGTATATGTTCATTTGTAAAGTAGTTTTGCTGCTCAGGGATATTCCTCTAATTTCTCTAATGCGCGCTTGTACATCTGAGCATGATAAGGTCCGAAGATAACTTGTAATAAGACAACTTAACCCTAAACTAATCGATCTTATTCGATAATAGGTTTAAAGGTTTAAAGTTTTTTTTATTTCCCAGAAAATAATATACTCTTCGGGATAATACTCAGTGGATACTTTACTAAACCCCAGCCCTTCAAGCGCGTAGTCTAGCGGCTCATGGTAACGCACATCAAGCTCTACACCATGCTGTAATTAAACAGTCCAGCTATGTGTTCTTTTCAATAATGATTTACTAATGCATAAACTGAGGCAAAAATAAATGACAAAAACCGACGTTTCGGAGTTATCCATTATCCAGGAAAAGTGATGAGAAATTCAAAGAATAAGAGTCCAGCTTTTGTGTTATGCGATAAAATGCATTTTTTTGAAGTGCATTGGCATAATCTTAATCCTTATTATCAGTTCGGAACATGTAGTACACGCAAGAAAGATATCGTCACTCAAAGACTCAAGATAAGGTAGTCATACATACATGCCAGGGAGAAAAACGTTTATCTCTCTACTTTGCAAGCACCACCCACTACAACCTCCTAAAGATAATCGCGGATTAATTCTGTTTAGAATCAGCCCATGGGGTAAGTAGGTGTCAGGATTATTCTAAGTAGGGGCAAAAGATCAGTCAACGGAAAACACTACTGTCACGGGATCAATGATGAGAACCCCTCCCTGCTTAGCACGTCGACCCTAGTATATGTAGTTAGTCCAATTTAATCCGTGTGTCCAGATCAGACCTGGCCGGGTTGGGGACAGCACCATATGAGGATAAATCGATCGATCTGCTTGTTCTGGCTAAAGGACTTTTGTTGGCAGATATATATTCGTGGAGGGTTGGTATTCAGAGGGGCTTATTATTGGGGGGAATGGTGCGCTTCTGTAATTCAAAGGTGCAGCTATGAGTGCTAGTCACCAAGGATTGGAGGGAATGTTGCGTCTGTACTAAGAATACTAGTCGGCATCAAGGACAAATGTAAACCTCTTTGAGCACTGATGGTACTGCAAAAAAAAAACTGTAAAAAAACCCTGTGGTCTTTGCGATCATTGTACTGAGTGTGTGCATGCATGGTTGTGTTGCATAGCTAGCTTTAAAATAACAGTAGATATGAGGTAAACGTTTATTTCGGGCTGTGTTAATATTCTAGCATTTTCCTTTAATTTTACCAGTCATGGACTTATTATTGGAGGGGCTTATTACTGGAGGGGCTTATTATTGGAGGGGCTTATTATTGGAGGGGCTTATAATTGAAACCTTATTTTTGCATGAAGGCTTATAGTAGAGAGAGGCTTACATTGTTTTCTTTAAAAAAAATTTACTAACAACGAGTTTTTTCACTAATAGACTGTACTGATTCACATAAAAAAATTCCACTGGTTTAAATCAATATGAATCAGATTATGAAGGTAAAATGCCCTAAAACTTCAATCCAATGGAAAATTTCAAACACAACAAATAAAAAAAACTTTCCAGTAAGCTTTAGAACGGAGTTGTGCTCTGCAAAAAGTATAGCGATACGCCTCCTTCGCTAATATGCCGCTGACATTCTTAGTTGCTCTTTCTTGGCTTCAGTTTCAAGTAGATATCTTGCATATGATATAACTATGTACGTGTCTCAGTCACTAATCCGCCAGTTTAGCGAATAAAACATATTTCACAAAGTTTTGTTCATTGATAAGTAAAGGTCAAGTGTGCAAAGAAAAAATCCCTGAAAAAACCCTGGTTAACTTCAGTTTTAGCCTGCGTAGCCCAGAGCCAGCCACGTAGGCTACTTCAGTTTATGCCTCGGGAACCCGCGTAGTTGAGCACACTGAGTTCAAGGTTATTACGGCTAAACATGTATCGGAGAAGTGGCACGAACTCAAATCTTAGTGAGATGGGTTTCAACTGGATCATTTGTAATGAATACAACGTAAATCAGATGTCCATTAGCCTGCTGAACAGGCGTTCTTCAGTTAGCGGGGAAACTGATGGGCGAGGAGGGGCGGGGGAAGTCCATAGATCTATATGTGGACCCACAGGGAGCCCAAACTCTATAAATGCGGTGAACTGATGGAAGATCAATTTTTTGTTTGTTTTCGCCATATGTTGATAGATTACTCTTTCTGATTCTGATATGCTCTTTCTTGTGATGGGGTTCATTTCTCAATTGGTAAAAAAGTGTTGGTGTCCACGGAGAGTCGATCCCGGGTCACTGGCGTCGTGGTCCAGCGTATTTCCAGAGGGCTACGTTAGTCAATAAATTTCCATAACAATAACCGTTACACGATAGACTACTAAATTTACCCTCGAAATCAATCGGAAGTACAGATAGCTGAAGTAGTAAGGGGCAGTCATTTGTAGGACTAGGATACGACTGTTCCCTCCCTCTTTGACTACTTCGCTGATTGTGTACTACCCGATAGCGCGGATGAGGCCGAAATCTTCGTCCTATACGTAACATACGGTGACTCAGCATTTAAGTCTGGGTGTATGGTCGATTTTTAGTGTTTTGCATAAAATTTCCTAAGTAGCGCGCGGGTTCGAGTCTCGAATTTTTTTTTTAGAATCTGGGTTTTATTAGTCGGGCTTCCTGTGGAAGCCCCGACTCTAAAAATGCAGTTTGTTCGTCTTCTTAGGCTTCAAATCGACATGTCACATTACAGGCATTCCTTGTTTGTTGGCGCGGGGATTGGGGCGAGAGGACACGAGACAGCAGTTGGCCTCATTCTTCACAAACAAATCAGATTGCTCTGTTTTAATCGCACTGCGATATCTATATTTAGTTCAAATAGGCTATATGAGTTAGAAGCCCCACTTCACGCTAGTAGAGCGTCTAGTTTTATATTAAGCTACGCAGGCTATTAAGTAGCGGCTCGCGTAAGAGGTGGTGCGGATTTGGACTTGAAAGCGATTTGGAGCCGTTAATCAGACCTTGTTTGCTTTTAATTAAATACAAGAATTTGATTGGTACAAAGCTCAAAAAAGGTGTCGTAGCGCCAAATTCAAACCTATATCTTTAGATATTACTAGTGTTAGATAATATCCAACGATAACACTTTTCAAGAAAGCATCAAATATTCATTCAATTGTATTGTAGAAGTTTCAGCGATTTCTATCGTGAGCAAGTTTGTATACTGAAGAAAATGATCATACCATACACTGTAATTGGATAATGTTTGTAATGAGTCGCCAAAATAAGCCTAAATGGCCGAGAATGCTACTAATTCGAATCAAACCGGTTAGTTTTGATAATATGTACGCAATTCACTTGAATAAATATAAGAAATTTGAAGAAATTAAAGATTTCTTTGATCATAAGCAACTGCATGGTCTGTGTTGTATTTCCGCTAACCATGACATCTATTCAGCTAATCTCCAATTGTATTGGTCCATTTGGTACTTCACACCTCAGCATTTGGAATCCTTCCACAAATGACCTTTAAATTCGACGTGACCTTTCAAGTCGAACGCAGTTTCGCGGAATCCCCACTCCAAATGTTTTTGAACACGAACATACAGCAACACAATATGCCATGGAAACTTAATAAACCTAATTGTTGCGTAACTACAAAGAGAAATATGGATAAATAATGATGTATTTGCTGGATATAAACATTCTGAACAGTCTCACATTTCAACAACTTGGAGTCATTTACCTTCGTATCACAAGCTTCCTCACGATGAAAATCCGTATAACTTCGGGTAAAGCGAATTATGCTAAGTACTACCAAATATGGTTCGCGGGTTGGAATCTACGGCAAACCATGTCCGGTCGGAAAAAGATGGCCTCTCAGCCAATCACATTCGAGTATTTGTATTTTGCCGCGAATGCTGGCACCCGCTGTTATCGCTTTGGTGCACCAGTTGTAATACGAGTCACTACTTAAACGTCGAGCTAAAGCCGAAGGAGACATAAAGTCTGGCCAAAAAGATTACAAAGCACAAACCAATCAGGGAAAGCACCGGGCGGTCAAGGGCCAAAATTATGTATTTTCTCGTCTAAAACTAAATTTAGATTGAAACAGGACGCTCTAGTAGCGTGAAGTCGGGCTATTAACGTTTTTACTGATATACTGTAAAAATTGCAAGGAAAGCATGTTCTATCGAGCGTCATGCAACGACGAGCAACCAAAAACTGTTTCAATCGCACTGAAAATCGCACTATAAGATATCTATATTTAGTTCAAATAGGTTACATTTCATTTAGAAGCCCGACTTCACGCTAGAAGAGCGTCTAGTTTGTATAGGTCTCGAGTTCAATTTGAAATTAATTTGCACGAGTGTGTTTTTCAAAGAGTATCAAAATTGCACGAGCCCGCAGGGCCGGGCGAGTGCAATTTGAGCTCTTTGAAAAACACACGAGTGTAAATTAATTCAAATTGAACGAGAAATCGTATGATTACTTATACAAAGGCTGTTCATCGTTTTTAGACGATTGAAACGAGTACAAAACTCTGATTTTCTATTCCCGAAAGCTCAAGAGTTTGATCCTAAAGTTTTTAATTGAGAGTTCATTCACGCACTCAGAGAGAGAAATTCGACTCAACGAATTACTGTAAATCACTGGATATCCTTGATTAATTTCCTGACCACTCAAACCAAAGTTGAATTCAGTTGAATACTCATTAATTTGTATATACGAAGTTTGAAGTACCTTTTGCTTACAAGAGCCAACGAAGTTCTTCATCATTTTATCGCCACCGTTTTCCTTTCTAGTCAAGGCTCCCCCGTCAACTTTCATGTCGAGTCTATAAAATGGTAAAAATGTTGTTTTTGGTGCTTGTTAACTCCAGAATAACAGGCAGCGAGTCCTTCTTTCCATTCTTTCTGCCTTTTGTACTGTATAAAATTGATTTTTAGTGATTTTGGTTATTGTATTTTAGCCAATCAAGATCAGCCTTAAAATTTTGTAATTTGCACTGGTATTACAGATTTTTGCACTGGTATTACAGATTTTTGCACTGATATTACAGATTTTTGCACTGGTATTACAGATTTTTGCACTGATATTACAGATTTTTGCACTGGTATTACAGATTTTTGCACTGATATTACAGATTTTGCACTGCTCTCAGCCAATCACAGATTTTTTGCACTGTTATTACAGATTTTTGCACTGGTATTACAGATTTCTTTACACTGATACTACAGATTTAACCAAGGCCACCCAGATTTTTGCACTGGTATCCAATCACAATTGAGTACTGGTATTACAGATTTTGCACAAATTACAAATTTTTGCACTGGTATTAAAGATTTTTTTTACTGGTATTACAGATTTTTGCATGGTATTACAGATTTTTGAACTGGTATTACAGTTTTTTGTACTGGTATTACAGATTTTTGCACTGGTGTTACACTTGAACTGCACTGCTCTCAGCCAATCAGCATCGAGTAATTTTTGCTTCTATATTATTACTTCGGTAAAGTTTATCTTTAAATGATTTTTTTTTGTCTTTTACGTTCTGTTTTTTTTCCGGTAAAGTTTAATTTTATTTAATTTAATTTTCCTGTTATATGGAGCTTCTCGCCAGTATATATAGTCCAGATCTCAGATTTGTAGTAAAATATCGGGCTACCTGTGGTGCGGCCAGGTTACATTGTTTCAAAATGGTGGACGAAGCAGACGAAGCAAAGGTTTATCGCTAGAGCAAACGCAAAATGTTACTTAGAAGGACTTTATCGGTCTTCAGAGTTATTGTGTCCAATGACGGCTGCATCAGGAATAATGTACGAAATGTTCCGAGATTGTGCAACGTTGTACTGAATAATCGATGTTTATCGTCATTCAGAGGTAAATTTTATGGTTTGGTTTCATGTACTACAATACCAATGCCGAATAACCACGGCAATGGTCTAATAACTGATGTAGGACGTCTATCGATTATAGGTGTACCGTATTCCTAAATTATCGATGAATTAGTAATAACTGATTATTATGTCTGCAGATAAGAAACGCTTCTACAAACGTGCAGGAATAGAGCAAGCAAATGGCAAGTAATACAATATCAATACTGATACTACAATATTATTTGCAGAACAACCCACCAAGGGAAGCCACCTCCTTGAAGCAAGCGGTACGCGTCAGGACCATATGCATATCTAAAGTGAATGCAACAATGCTTAAGGCTTATATGTCTTGCTCTCTAATAGAACAAAACAGCTTGTATTCACGTCAATGCATACCTGTCTTACTCTCTAGTATAATCTCTGTTGTAAAATAGTGTAAAATAAATAAACCAGTAACTAGTAATAGTTAACTAGTAGAATGACGCAGCTTATATTCACGTCAATGTGTCAATGCGTACCCGCTCTCTAGTTGACATATTGACGTGAATATAAGTTGCTTCGTTCTACTGGAGAGCAAGACAGGGATGCATTGACGCCTTGATGTGAATACAAGCTGCTTTGTTCTACTAGAGAGAAAAACAAGTATGCATTGACGTGTACACTTTATATATATGCATACAGTGCTGACTCATACTGCTTGCTTCAAGGGGTAGCTTGCCATGGTGGGGTATTCTGCAGTTTAGCTGTCTTTCTTGATAACCTAATGTTTTATTAATCAGTGTCTTTACCGGGGTATAAAGATCCATGCATGTGACCGATTGGACAAACCTGGTTGGACCAATTGCTCATGAATTATTAATGAGTTTTAGAGAAGTGTTATGAACTAATACTTGTATGTCATACACGTACTAACATGATTTCAATCATCAGTCTCAGATGGCTTTCAAGTCACCATTGATAATAACAAAGTCAAAACACCCCATGGAAATCTACTCATTATTCCCAATAAACAGCTGGCTATGGCTGTGGCTGCTGAGTGGAACATGCAGAAAGAATTTATTAAACCAAGTAACATGAACCTGGTGAGTATGTATAGTAGATTGCATGGGAGTTGGTGTCAGAGGATGTATAGGTCCATGCAAGAATAACCCAAGTGATCTCTGATCAAATTCTAAACTCTCCTGGAGGCCCATTGATTTCCAATGGTGAATTTGGATTTTGATCACAACAGTCGCTTTATCAAGGATAATTTATTGTTTTCTATTATATAATGTTGTTAATTTGTATTCTAGACCAGTCTGTCTAATATTGTCATTGACAAACCCAATCCAAGAACAAAAGAACAACAAATACAAGACATGCTGGAGTTTCTCTGCACTGATACTGTTTGGTAAGTTTTCAGCACAATGCGACATACTGTGGACACCCAATTAATTTTTATACACTTTTTATTTCAGACAGCGAGAATTTGTTTTGACAGATACATTTGCATGTGAAATTATTATTAACTCACTCAGTCGTGACTGCAAAGAAGTTTTCATTTTGTAACTCTTTGCAACAATTATTGCTGTCTGATTGGCTAGCTTGTAAAAAAATCAAATTAGGTGGCAAAGTACTCGTCGCACTGTAATACATGGAATCAAAAAAACGGTAAAGAGATTTCATTGAACGTTTCTACAATCAACTCTCTCACACAGCATCTGGACTCCTTTGCCTGGTGCATGTTTACAATGAAAGTAGTTTTATAGATATTATATATTCTTAATATTATTCTTGAATCTCAGTTTCCCTGCATCAGAACCAGATGATCTTGTTAATCTACAAAGAAAAGAATGGAATCCCATAATAGATTGGTTTAATCAAAGGTAGAGTTTTGTAAATAACACTGGAACTAAATGTGGACAAAGCAAATGTCTTGATAAAAATAAAAATAAAAATAATAATAATAATAAAATAATAATAACTAGACGCACTTGTAGCGTTAACTGCTTAAAGCAAGCAGTGGTTGCTGCGATCGGTAATCTCGACTGAATCTGATTTGCTCTCGACCATATATCCATTGTCAATGAAATATTGTCAATGGCAATAAAGCTCGAGCAAGAGCCTGTGCGCCGTAGACTAATGCATCAAACACGTAGGCAAGGTAATTCATTAACGCACTATGGTTTAGAATGATCATAAAGTATTGTATATGTACAATAATCAAATCTCCCAGCATGAGAATAGCTTTTTCTAGAATATCACAATCATCAAGAGTATTTACCACGTCTTCTGACTGAATACATTGTACATGAAATTCCATACACAGGACGTGACGAGATAACGATCGCTTCTACAATACTAATGAAATGTAACCTATTTGAACTAAATATAGATATCTCTTATAGTGCGATTAAAACGAGCTCGATGAACTTGCTTTCCTTGTTTCAGTACTGCGATTTCACAAACTCAGCGAATCATGAATGACAATGACATAGTTTATTTGTTACCATGTACAAATACCGTATACATAAACTATTACGGTCGGCTGAAAACCTTACAACTGTTCTCTTCTCTTCACCGCCGGCTGCGTGTATCAACTCACTTCGTTCTAAGTTCTGAAGATCTCTAAACCCTTTGCAGTACTACTGACTGGATTGATAAATCCATATCTCTATGATTATTGTGGTTATTTTGAAAGACGACATAAATTGTTTGTATTCAGACTCGACCAGTCTCGTATCGATAAATCATGTTGTTAGGGCCTTCGGTGATTATCTTAGCGGCCGGCACAGGGCGCATGCGCTGTAGAACCCAACAAGGCGCATGCGCTGTAGAACCCAATATGCGTTCTGGGGTCAAAGAATACGAAGAAGAAGAAGAAGAACGCTCTGCATTTTTAGAGTCGGGTTTCCACAGGAAGCCCGACTAATAATAATAAATGATGCTTAATTGCATTTTACTGTATGTGTGTATGAATATTCTCCTGGGAGGAAATGTAAACACATCCTGGCCTTTGTCAGGTGCCTTGAGATGTTTAGCAAGACTGCTGGCAAAAATATGAAACTTGTGGGATACCTGTGTTTTAATAATATTGCACAGGCAACCTAATTTCTCTGATAGAATAAAATAATGTAAGCAACAGAGCTGAGATGCTGTAGCTATATCAAAGTCATATAAATACTTCCTTTTTCTTTAGGTTTAATGTATCTGTGAAAGTTGTCGATGAACTGTTGGTACAAACAATACAAAAGGATACAATGACAAAGCTTACTTCGCACCTTATATCCATCAATGACTGGGCCATGGCAGGTACACTTTTGCATTTTACAATGGTACTGGGATACCTGTGGTGTGACACAGGGATCCCAAACTTTACAGAAGTCATATATGCTTGTGTTCTGAAATATATATATTTTCTTTTAGGTCTTGAATTTGCAGTAGATACTTCTAAATCTTTCATTATAGCCATGGGATTGCTAGATAGTCATATCAATGTAGAAAAGGCTGCTTATTTAGCAAGATTAGAGCTAGAATTCCAGGTAATTCCTAAGAGTAGGACGTGTTGGGGGCAATTCAATAAAACGTTTACAACTATGCATGTAATTTACAAGTGTAGCTATTGTTCTTGGCAGCTAAAACAATAGTTACACTTGTAAAGTAGTTGTAAAAGTTTTATTGAATTGACCCCTGCACTATTATTTTGTGTTTAGGACACTAATAATAGACCAAATCGGCTAACACAATGTTGTACCCAAATCAGATCTTTTGTCTTCTTTGTCTGTTGTATTTCGATTTCAATAGACCATTGACATGGAAATGTTTGGAACAAAAAGCTCTTATTCCCAAAGGTTTTGAATTGGGATAAAGAATGTAAACATTGCGTTAGCCGAATTGGTCTATTGGGATATGGTGTGTCACATGTTATCTTTGATCCTTTGTAATCAAGTCTTAGGAGAGGGGAGTAATGCTTCTCCATCACTGCTTTCTATATAATCAAATATTGTTATGTTTTCATTAGATTGGTCGATGGGGCAGCATAGAGTGGGCTCACGATGTTGATCTCATGGAAATACGCAGTCGATTAGCAGCCGCTACACTCTTTTATCACCTATCTAGCAAGTAGCATACCTACCTTAAAGTACTGGGACTGACAGAGATATTACAACATGTTGTTTATTGACAAATAGAGAGTTTATTATTATTTCTGCCTGTGGTGGAAGACTCTCTTTGATTTCTTTACATATGGGGGGGGGGGGGGGGGGGGGGGTTGAGAGGGACTATTAAAAACACGGATTCATTGGGGACATGAGCTAGAGACGAGTTCAATCCTCATCTGCATCTCCATTTTGCTTTCTTTTTTTCTTTTCTTTTTTTTTCTTTCAGTCGATTCTGATGGGGTTCCACAGGGAGCCCAATATTCAGACTAACCAAGAGACCATAAGGGACAGAGAGGGAGTCTCGCGCTATTCTTGGGATATCTTAATTTCAAAAAATCTATTTTTAGAATGCGGACGTCTGAGGAAATTAACTTCCGGTTCAAAGTAGATGGCGGCTAAGATCTATCTTACTCTATCCCGGCGAAATAAAACCATGTTTTTGTTTTGTTTTTTGAATTTGATTACTTTTTATAAATGGCTCGGATAATTTATAGATTATTAGACTTTTGAGACGGCAGTAATGAGTCAGATGATAACAAAGAAAATGCGGTAAATGTCCCGCGGAAAGAAACTAGTGAATGCTTTTTGTCAACAACTCCTTCTTTCATCTCCACCAAAATGTCTAATTCTTCTTCCATTTGAGACCTGCTTTCTGATTAGTGTTATTTTTCGTTTCACTTTCTTTGCTGAGAGAGTGTCTTTCCCTAGTTTAATTTGGCAAAGTTCTGCAGCAGGCAGAAATTCGGTATCAACTGATTTGAGAACTGGTAATATTACTTGATTCTGACTGAGCAAAGTCATAAACAAGGGAATACAATATACCGGTGATGCGGCCTCTATTTTTTTTCGATGGATAACAAAGTAATTTTGAACGGTTTTGCGCTCAACCTTTTATTTTCACTGAAGCGGCCATAAAAGCCAACTTGTGGACTCAGTGAATCCAGTAAACGTTGAATCAAAACTTGAATGAATCGAAGTAAACCGTAGCCGTTTTTGCAGAGATTTCAAGTCATTCAGATGCCGTTATACACACAAAAAATATTCACAATCCATTTTTAAGTCATTTTAGGCAAAGAAAATACACAAGCACACAACAAACACGCTTACTTTCACTGCTTGTTTGATTCACTCGTGACTCGTCTTGTCGCTCGTCATCATGTTTCACGGCATTTGTTTTTGAATAGCAGCCTTGTGAAAACTCTTCAAACGCCACAACGATAATTACAAGATACCACTAAACCACATCCAAGAATAAATTGAAGTCACTTTCTGACGAAATAGTTTGACGAAAGAGACGAAAATACGTCTTTGAAAGTCTTCGGCGAAGCCGGCACCTTTGCATCCACACGCTACAACAATCAACAGCCTTTTTGGAAAACCAGCAATTTTCACGACTTTATCCTTAGATTTTCCATCGGATTTAGTCTTTAATGCACTTTCAAATCGATTACATCTATTCTTGGGAATGTTTTTCTTAATTGTTCAAGGCAGAACACCAAGAAGAAAGTACAAACAGCGACCCGGCTTCTTCATGCAGCGACCTTCTTGTTGAGTTGGCAGTAGTTTTCGGCGTTTAGTTTTTGTTGTTCATTCAATCCTACAGACCACAACACAAGGCGACTTTTGGACTCTGTTCGAACTTAAACAACTCCTTTCCATATAAAATAAATTATTGCGATGCTTTTCTGATGATTTCAGTCAAAATCAGAGTCAAAATACTCGGCCTAAAAAAAAATTTTTACATCTGCTTGAACCGGATGTTAATTTCCTCAGACGTCCGCATTCTAAAAATAGATTTTTTGAAATTAAGATATCCCAGACCCTATACTGGAAGACTCCCTCTCTGTCCCTCATGGTCTCTTGGACTAACTTAACCTCATTTTTGGCAACCATTTACGTTTTTAGTGGATGTTGGGTGAAGACATTAGGTCATCCTTTCCTTGTAGAGTAGGAGCTAAACATTAAATGTTAAGAAATGAGTGGAATGTATTGACAAGTGAGGGAATGCCATGACACAAGCAAACGTCAGCAGCAGCCGTACTAACCCACGAGTTAACCAGTCGATGATCGCGCATGAACCGCATGGACAGAACATCTCCCAGTAACAAACTAGACGCTCTACTAGCGTGGCTTCTAACGGATATGTAGCCTATTTGAACTAAATATAGATATGTTAGTGCGATTAAAACAGTGTTTCGTCGCTCGTTACGTGACTCGGTAGAACATGCTTTCACTGCAATTTCAGTACTGCGAATTCACAAACTCAGCGAATCATGAATGACAATGACATAGTTTATTTGGCCATAAATATATCCATACAAATACAAATACTATACATAAACTAGACATCGCAGAGTGATTTTAAAAACAATGTTTGGGATGTTCGTCGGAAATTTTGAAAATGGCCCCTAAAAGGTACCTGAGTCTTGCCCAGGTGGGCATAGCAACGAATAATTTTTACTCCTAAAAGGTACCAACTCTAAAGTGGCAAAAGCTACAACTGTCATTCCGGCTGTCATTATCTTAACTCGGGTATCTTATTTACTGACAAACACTCTAAGAGGTACTGGCTTAGTCTCTTGTGGTCCTTTTAGATGTGCCAGTGACACCCTAAGAGGTCTGGACCCCTAAAAGGTACGACGAACACCGGCATTTTTCTCTACACTGCGTGTATCAACTCACTTCGTTCTAAGTTCTAAAGATCTCTAAACCCTTTGCAGTACTAGTACTGGATTGATAAATCCATATCTCTATGAATTATTGTGGTTATTTTGAAAACAAGACGACATAGACCTTATGCATAAATGGTAGAATCGTAAAATCTGATTTCCTTTGTTATTGGGAATATATTACAGCAATATCTGACCATCTCTTTGAAGAGAAGGTTTTCAATAATGAACATACCAAATTTTAGGGCTGTACTATGCAATCTTGAAAAGTTATAGTGATTTGAAATTACAAAGATTTGTACCAGAAACCGGACTTTGGCCCTAAATGCCTCGTTTCCATGTATTCTGCACCTTTCAAATGATGGTTTTATTTTTATTAATGCACTTTTGGGGTAATTACTAAACTGTCGATGGTCTTTCAGTCTATTATTTTACCTTTACTTAACTTGTTATTCTTTCAGTTTTTGCAAATTTATGCAAAGTACAGAAATCGAGTATTGCATAGGGTGTATAACCTTCCTTCAACAAGGTTTGTGAAGAGTGCGATTTAGAGCCTTCGGTGATTATCTTAGCGGCCGGCACAGGTCGCATGCGCTGTAGAACCCAGTTGGCGATTTGAGGTCAACGACGACCGGCCTGCATTTTTAGAATCGGGCCTTCCACAGGAAGCCCGACTAATAACCAACTTTATTGGCTAAAATACGTACAAAAGTGATGGACTGATGAACTTGTTGCTCTCCTACAATGAAATTATATAATCCTGAGTCCTTAGCAGTCTTACTTCTTCCCCCCATTTCCCGATTGAATATGATAGGGCTTGCGTTAAATCCCTTCTACGATGTTTAGTTGCCTTTGAATTCGTAATAACTTTGTTGGATGACACATGAGTGTAATTTTGTTGTATTGAAATATTTCCATAATTCGAAGTTGACTATCTGTGTCAGTAACCTTGGAATGTGTAACCTTTTCACCTTTATAAACAAATCATTTTTCAAACTATTATTACTGAGCTACAAAGGTATTAAAAGTCTTTTTACAGACGATAAAAATAACGATAAAAGTAAAAAAGAAACAAGTATTTGTATCAAATAAAGTAAATGTTGGCTTGTGATAAGCTGGTGATATTATGTTAATCGTCTAATATCCGTTAAATTGGCCGGATTTGAGGCAATATTTACACAACAAAGATCAGTCATTTTGCGACAAAACAAAGTTTTCCCAAGCTGTTTATGTTGGGTTTTAATAGAGCCGGTTTAAACCACGACCCTGCCATATATACGTTTTCCAAGGATTCCTATTCCATCAGAAAAATCGTTCTAATTGCGGAAATACTTGAATTCCGTGGTTTATTGACACTAATGACAAGTTGATGAACTATTTTTTGCAACAATGAGACGTCAAACTCCAAGTACCAAGAGAACTGTTGTCAGTGCGATCAATATTGCTTTGTGCCCGGGCTTTGTTGTGCCTTCTAGATGCTTGTAGCAGTCCACTATAACTCTTCCCTATACTCGAACTCGCAACTCAAGTTTTCCAAAGTTATCCGGCCTTCTCAAAGCCTTTTGGATTGGCGTTTATGCAATTTGACGTTTATGTCAGTGTGTTGTCAAGTACTTTTGTTTTCAGAGTCAGTTTATCAGTTACTGATCTCATCACCCGCAGTGAAGAAACGAGATACACTTCACAACATTACCAGATAACACGGACAAAGGTACGACCTATATCCAGACCATACACCTTGACATCAGCCTTGACATCAAACTTTGTTCATTTGCTGTGCTCTTTCTTGGACGAAAAACGCAGTTAGCTGAACTGATATCTCGTGAGTCGTGCATTGACATAGTGTACAAGTTTGACAGTAAACGATATTTGAAACTGAACTCCAAAACGCAAGATCGTCAGCCACCGCGGTGATTTGGTTTAATTTGCCGGAGAGTGTAGCATTGTTTTTCCGCGAAGCAACCAAATTGGACAACTCTCTCAGCTGCCTTCACACTGCTAATACCTTGAGCTACTTTCTAAGCCATGGATAATAACAATAACAGGAAAACTTGGGATTTGGCTCAGAGGGTAAGGAAAGTCTCAAAAGGTCAAGCTAAAATACTTTTGACCAGGAACGCTGGGGACGAGAGACGACTTGCTAAACTGACCCATAATCTCGACAAGGAAAAGTCCGCCAGGCACTCAGAATTGAGTTTTGAACAAAAGCTCCTCCTAAAACGCTACGGAGGACGGGCATGTCACGTCCAAGATGTCGACCAACGGAGAGCGGTATCACGTGATCGAAGTATAACGTGGGACTCGACTTTTATTACGAAACATTATGATGGAAGCGATGTACGACCTGAAGGACGAACCCGCGCGGTTACATTCGACTTTCAGAGAAAGACTTCATCCACTCGTGTGCCCACAAACATCCCGTGGGTCCACTCTCTGGGGAGTGACAAGGAGATCGTAAGTCGTAAGGTCTCTATGAAAACTCTACCTGTACAGAATGCTTCGTTATCTGATGGAGAGATAAACAAAAGCATTAATGACGTCACAGCCAGACACAAGGAGGAAATACAGCAACGGAGTCGACCCAGGGCTGTGTCTGAAATCCTTCCTCCCATCACCTTGCCTCCTATTTATAAAACAGAGGACCACCGAGCATTACCCCTGGGAGGTAGCCTTAAGTCACGTTTTAACCCTCGGCACGTCTCAACTACGACCACAGGTCTGACAAGAAAATCCAGTCTCACTGTAACACCTGGAGGTGTATTGGATAGGGATGAGAAAAGAACGGAAGTTTCGATACAGATTGATGATTTAATTTCTAGTTGTCCGCGTTACCTTCGAAGAAGGGTTGATGAGGAATGAAAGATCCACAAACATTCATTAGAAAACTCGTTTCCGAAAGTGTTGCCATCGTTTCGAAAATGAAAGACATTCTTTCTATCCAGTTTCCATCCATAATCATTCATCCGCCAGTCAATACATTGTAGCAGCAATGTGAAGGTTTTTGCAGGTCACAGGCTACTCATATATATAGCGCGATTTACGCCTATGTTCAATGTCGCTTTGCAACCTCGTTAAGTGGTGCTAATAATAATACAACATTATCCATGCATACCTGCTGAGATACAAGAAGAGATTACGCTATAACATCGACACACTCGGCTGGATGAGCTTATCAGAAGCAAATCTTTCTTGGACATTAGCCAACAGTCTCAACGTGTTCTCGGGGGAGCGGCTGTTTCCTCCGGCTGTCTTCAGGTTGAGATATTACATGCAGGATACATGCACGCACCTCCGTCTGTGTCAGTTTAGAGTCGTTTTCGTACGAGTGGGATATATTTACGGTACCGTGCCGTATTGGATGACATGCATCTGCACGTTTTTGATTGGTAATAATAATAATATAATAATAATAATGACTTTATTCAGTTTTTCCACCAGGTGGCTCTTCATCTACCCTGGTTCCAGAGTCTCGAAGTCCGAAGGACGAGAGAGAGCGAGTCCGAAGGACGAGCTCCCCAGGCCCCCTCTCTTCGCTCGCCCCCCAATAGTAGCCTCTGGAACCAGGGTACTCTTCATCTGATTCCTAACTAAATCAATATATAATGATTATGGTTCAGAAAGGAAGCCATTTGAGTGTGTAACGTAGTACGTTGATAAGAGTTGTGTGTGCCAACTCTATCAACTACACTCTAGAGTACTAGTGTACATTTGTATGTGAGGGGAGGTCAGTTTTGTACTCTGGAAACAAAGTTCTAAGATAACATTTGACGACACTTGTAAAATTATATTCTTTATTTCTGAACCTTTCAATGCCGAACTAGACATTGCTATGGGCAATGTACACTCGTGCCCTGTTGAGAATGAGCTACATGTACTGACATGCTTCATTGGGATCCCTGTGGTAGTGTGGATACGAGTTTTATTTTTGCTTGAAAGCTTCCCTTTTCTACCTGGAACCAGCACATGTAGTTATCTTTCGTGATCAATGCCGTATGTTTTATATTTCGCTGTTAGAGTGAAAATATTTGAACATTTTAAAAGTAAAATCAAGAGACCATTATCTTGGTATATAAAAATGTATTCAACGAGTAAAGTTCAATGATTGATAGTGTTGTTGTCGGTCGATTTTTCATTTAGACTTCGAAATATAAAATACCATAAATATAAGCTTGTGGTTTCCTTTCTAGTAGAACACATAGACGTCCAGCTATTCGTGTGCTTATATCAGTTGGACGATAAGGATTTTCACTGAATGTGGCGTGTGTGTCAGTTGTATAATTGGGCTTCCTGTGGTTTCAGGTAGCCCAAGCGTAGAAATCAGTGGATCGTGACGTCTTTGGATTTTCGTTTTGGGTCGGGAATGAGCTCTGATAAAGCCTTCAAAGGGTATGAGATTCTCAAAAATGTCTTCACAACAGTAGTCTGAAAATTAAAGAACAAATTGGTGTAGAAATTTGAGCAAGAAATTCTGGTTTTGAGTGGTTTTGAGCGATTCGAAAATTTTGGTTCAGGTCATTTTATAGTTTTGTGTATGAGTTTGTTTGTTTCTAGAATACTAGAAATAAAGAATAATAGTTGTTGAAGTCCCCTGTGTAGTTTTCTTGAGGTTTTGAGTTGTATTTATTCGATGATGGGTCAGTTGTCTTGTGAATTTTGATGTGTTGACTAGCGCTGAACGGCGACCGATGAAGGGGATCGGGCTCTGACTTGTTGCTTTATACCTCGTCTTTTTATCCTTCATTGGGCCAACACATTTAATTTCGCCACTCTTTAACATTGCGATTGTGCGAGACAAATTCAGTAGTACAAAATTCCCTTCCTAATAGACACACCAGCTTTGACGTGACTATATCATGTTTTGGATTTGCCAAAGTCCCACATCGATTACGAGAAAGATAAATGTTTGTATATAAATAGTTCCAATACATTTACATGTAGATACTAGGCCTCGGTACTAGGCGTTGCAAACCTTCTCCCCTTGCCCTCCCCCTTCTCTGATCCCCAACCCTCTCCCCTATTTATATTTGGGTCTCGATAGCATGTGACCGGATATTGCACAACTTTGCGATTTTCTGACATTGAAAAAAAAAAAAAAAAAAAAAAAAATACGCGTTGGATTTTATAACTCGTGCGGCCTACGGCCTGGGCACGAGTAATAATATTGATTTCTTTTCATAAAACGTATCACCCATAAATGGTTGTAAATAATAAAATAAATATCAAACATGTTCTCCAATTTATTTTATGTAATTATTTTTTCAATCTGTTTCAATCAGTAAAACTGTTCGTGGTAAAAGACTAGCTTGTATGACAGTATCGGCATGGAATGGCGCCAGTCCAAAGCTCGGAGATACAATGTACAAAGCTACAGCTTGTATCTGTGTAAACTGGAATAGCCACACTTTCTGGCCAGAGCAGCATATACATCAGTGTACTCTAATGTCAAACAATATCTCTTTGACAATGTCTTTGAAGAAAACGGTATTTATTGCCCCAAAGAGTTCCAGTGCAATTGTGACTTCATTCCGTACATGTACATGTCGGTTCCTGGACGACCCAAAGAGAAATGACGTTTGATTAACTCAGGCTTACTTCCATAACAACTGGCATCACTGAAGACAGTGCAGTATTATGATAAACATTAATTCCAGATATTTCGGACCAAGATGTGTTATTTTGTAAACTGCTTGATAATCTCTGTGATTGTGACAGCAAGACCAACACCTCCCCCAACAAGTCCAAACAGAATGAGTAGATAATTCTTAGCAATGGTCAGCCTTGAGTTCGTATCTTTGAGGAGAACATTATGGAATATACAAGGAAGGATAAATCCCAATGTTGAGCTACCAACAGACCCACACAGTGCTCCAACGTAAGCAAAATCATCCTTTAGTAGAATAGCCACACCTCCAGTCACAAGGACAATGAAAGTACGGAGAAAGTTCTTGCACCAGTTGGTTTTCTGCGAATAATAAGAATATTAATAAGTAATATAATAGCACGAATAAGTGGTAATAGTTAATGGTAGATTAACTAGTCAACAAATGACAATATGTGAATGTTTGAAACTGTATGATAATAGTAGTGATCAAAATGATTCATGACGCTGATGATAAAGATGATGGCGATGGCAATTATTTATTGGGGAATTTGATGGAGATTTTATCACGGGTGTTGATGATGATGGTGGTTACCATGGTTATGATGATGGTTACGATAGTGGTGGTTACCATGGTTATGATGATGGTTACCATGGTTATGATGATGGTTATCATGGTGATAATGATGATGGTGGTTATCATGGTTATGTGGAGGTTACCATGATAGTGGTTACCATGGTTATGATGATAGTGGTTGCCATGGTTACAGTGGTGGTTACCATGGTGAAGAAGATTACCATAATGGAAGCTGTGTGATTGATAGTACATGATAGTGGTGATAGTTTACTACATGTATCGGTAATTACAATTATTAATGCATGACGTGGAAAAGCATGTCTACTTAATGTACTCTGATTGGCTAATAATGGTGACAGAAGTATAGGGATACATTACAGGTGGTCATACAGGATCAATCACACTGTGACAGACTACAAACCTTTTTTGGTTTTTTAAACTTATCTCCTGTTGTTGACAACAATTCAGTGGTCTCGTCAATAATAGGAACACAACCCTCATCTGTCATGATTGAATCTTGTTGTGTAGAAGCACTATCTGTCAATTCTTTGTCATCACCACCATTTATAGATGGTTGTGCTTCAGGGTCCACATTTTCTACTTCACTACCCCTAACAGGTTCCTGTGGATCTTTGAAAATGTAGCTCTCTATAACTTCTGTAATTGGGAAAAGTTGAAGAGGATACGTCAAGAGGACTGCCAGACACAAAAGAACCTTCACAACAGTAACCAAAGGTCCTGGTGGTAGGTTTTCAGTTACAATCTGCGGGGTGTCACTGCCGTAGACAATGTACCCAATTACACCAAAGCCCCCTAGGATACATGAGACTAAGCCAACGGCAAGGTGAAGGTAGAGAGGATACCGATGTTTGTTCTCACCCATGCTTGATTCTATTGGTACAAGCTGGAGAATAAGAAAAAGTTATTACATGGAAAATAAAATTGGTGACTTGTGATTGGTCAATTAGCGGTCTATAACTTCCTGTATGGACTGTAGTGAATGACAACATCCTTTTTGTGTGTATATGTTTGTTCAGAAGCCATATAATAAAGTCATCTTATTAACTTCGTTTGCTTGGTCCGTACGGCAAGTTATGGATCCTCATTTTTTTTACTTTTTTATAACTCAGGCCATAACTCAGTGAAAAAAACTTGGTCTGGCATAACTTATGGTACGGACCTCATACTCGGTTACTAAGAGGTATTTATTCATTTGAGTTAAGAAAGCTAAGTTATGGGAGAAGGCAGTGCTTGTACACATAGTGTTAAAATATTGTTTTCACATGCAAGTGTCATTTACAGCCACACTGTAGTGTATTCCATGAAGAAAGGACACTCACAGTTCCCATGCCTTCATATGCACTCGTCACTTGTCCAAAGAAAACAGGAAATGTTGCCCACTTGGCCAGCTTTATTTCCTTTATCTTGAAATTTAAACCTAAAACAAGATTATTGTTCTAAGAATTTGTAGATTTGTATATGTATGACTTTCAAAATGACATGCTCTATTTAGTGCCTGGAGTGCTTGTTTCGGAGGGAGTGCTTATTAGGAGAAGAGGCACTTAATAGAGCCGGGCCGGGGTGTTAATTCAATTATCTCCAAAGACACACTTGAGAGATTACCACCTTATCCAGCAAACATCATGAAATATATTGTGCAAAAGCTTAGTTAATGCATGAATATGATATGGGGAGGGGAGGGGGGGGGGGGGTATTAGACTACCACTAGCTGTTTGGTAGGGGTGCTTCTTAGAGATTCAGCACTACATAGTACTCAAGTAACTCCCTTTCTAAACATTTGGTTGGATTACAAAACTTACCACTTAACATGTACCCAAGTACTGACAAGAAAGCCATAAGAAGAGAGATATTAGAGATCACACTAACTGGTCCCAACTTTCTCACACGCCGAATAAAAGCCATTAAAATAAGTGGAATCACTGGAATCAGCATTAGAATTGCAAATATAGGAGCTGTACTGACTTTATCTACATGACTGTCTGTGGAATTTCTTGATGAATTATTACTGATGATATGTTGAGGTTTAACATTGTCAGGAAACATTGACTGGAGAGTATTTCCAATAAATATCAAATATCCAATACAGAAACCAAACTGAGTTGCTAATAATGACACTTCCACAAGAACAATCCCAGTTTTCCCCAGAGCTATTCTGCCAATGTCGCTGTACATGATTTTCTTCTCTATAGTGGCTCTGATTTCATGGAGTTCTTCTTGGGTAGTTTTAGGGTCATTGTACTTGGGTTTAGACAACAAAGTCCTTTTTACTGCTGCATTTTTACACTTGATTATAAGCTGACTACAGTGGTCTGTCGCAAGTGCAATTAGTGTAAGTCCTATACACCCCAACTGTAAGTAGAAAAAGCAATTATTAGTACTTATAATTGCAGCATATCTTCAAAAATAGATGACATTAGGTAATACATGGTCAATCTTGGAGCCCTCAGTAATTTTGTCAACCATATTTATTTAATGCATGTGATATATTGCAGATGCCAAACCTGTACATAGCGACTTTGTGCCCCGGGCTTCCCCCCTTACAGGTGGTAGGAGAGGGGAGAAATGAAATGCTTACCAGTATTCCACTTTGTCTAAATGCAAAGGGAAGTCCAATCCAATTTGTACCAATAAATGACTTGAAAATGTTAGCAAAATCATTGATTTTACGAAATACATCAGGACTGCAAAGAAATAAAAACAAAATATAAACACCTGTATGCATCATCACCTGTATGTCAATGAATGCAACATCATGCTAAAAGACTATTAATCATAACTATTACAATTTCCTCGAATCTGATTGGTTGAGAGACTGTCCTATTTTAGCATTAATCATAACTATTACAATTTCCTCGAATCTGATTGGTTGAGAGACTGTCCTATTTTAGCATTAATTGGACAGTTGTAATTGGACAGTTGCAAGAGCCAATCACATTACACCTTTTCAGTAAAATGCGCGCGCTAGATCACGCAATCGCTACGCTATCGAGCGCGCGCTCAAGAAATTGTTCTTGCTTTTTCACCAAAACATGTCATTGTTTTGGAGCATTTTAGCATTGTTTATCATGAAGATCTTTTTTCTCGGAAATTGTAATAGTTATGATTAATTGGTAACAGGACTTCGTGTCGTCCAATTCTGTCAGTAATCATACTCGTGATAAACAAATTATACTCCCGCTACGCGGTCGTCCAATTTTGTTTATCACTCGTATGATTACAGACCGAATTGGACTCCACTCAGTCCTATTACCATTATTAATTGGACAGTTGTAAAAAATTGGACGACCGCAAGAGCGGGAGTCCAATTTGTTTATCACGAGTATGATTACAGACAGAATTGGACGACACGAAGTCCTGTTACCAATCGCTATAACTATTACAATTTCCGAGAAAAAAAATCTTCATGATAAACATTGCTAAAATGCCCCAAAACAATGACATATTTTTGGTGAAAAAGCGAGCATTTTCTTGAGCGCGCGCTCGATAGCGTAGCGATTGCGTGATAGCGCGCGCATTTTACTGAAAAGGTGTAATGTGATTGTAACTTGCAACTGTCCGATTACAATTCTGTCCAATTAATGCTAAAATAGGACAGTCTCTCAACCAATCAGATTCGAGGAAATTGTAATAGTTATGATTAATGCTAAAATAGGACAGTCTCTCAACCAATCAGATTCAGGAAATTGTAATAGTTATGATATAATGCTAAAATAGGACAGTCTCTCAACCAATCAGATTCGAGGAAATTGTAATAGTTATGATAATGCTAAAATAGGACAGTCTCTCAGTCCAATTCGATTCGAGGAAATTGTAATAGTTATGATTAATGCTAAAATAGGACAGTCCTCAACCAATCAGATTCAAGGAAATTGTAATAGTTATGATTATGCTAAAATAGGACAGTCTTCCACGACACGAAGTCCTGTAATAGTTATGATTAATGCTAAAATAGGACAGTCTCTCAACCAAAGAGATTCGAGGAAATTGTAATAGTTATGATTAATGCTAAAATAATGGACAGTCTCTCCAATCAGATTCGAGGAAATTGTAATAGTTATGATTAATGCTAAAATAGGACAGTCTCTCAACCAATCAGATTCGAGGAAATTGTAATAGTTATGATTAATGCTAAAATAGGACATCTCTCAACCCATCAGATTCGAGGAAATTGTAATAGTTATGATTAATGCTAAAATAGGACAGTCTCTCAACCAATCAGATTCGAGGAAATTGTAATAGTTATGATTAACATGTGTATCACATACATGTATCATTCATTCTTTATTAATTCAGTGTATACATGTAGTTTAACTACTGCGATTAAGGTATTTTTTAATAAATCTATCTATATCTATCATTTACAAAATGTATGCCTGCTTACCGGTTGCACAAAAGGTGGATATATAGAGCTATCCGATAAATCTTTATCCAGTGGATAACTTTATTAGATAACATGCAGCATCAACTTATCCACTGGATAATGAGTTATCTGTTGGATAGCACTACCACCTTTCATACAACCGGGGCCTGGTGTACACAGGCCATAAATTTGTAAATGAATGAGATGTCTAGCCAAGGGAAAGAGATATCATTGAAATTGCAAAGGATTATGTTATTATAACAGTATTGTTATATTAATCTGTTCACTGCTGTGTGTACATGCATGCATAGTGTCATGTACAATGTGTACATATCACATGTATAAAGCCTATATGTACAGTATGGTATATCGACATTTCCAGGCAATCAATTGATTAAATTGTATCCTTTACACTGGATCATATGTAGTATGATTGGTATCATAAACAAGTGAGTGTATAAACACGATCGGGGATAAGTAAGTTAAGTTACATGTACGTACTGTAGTCTGTTATGTAAGCACGGATATAGCTTACCGATTATATCGATTGTTGTACAGCTAAGGATGCGTAGGCACACCGATTATAACTACTTCTACATATATTCAGTTAATTGTAAATGAAAAGATAACACAAAGATCTTGAAATGAGGACAATATAAACTGATAAACAAAAATATTTAAAACCCAACTGAGTCGCCTTGTCGTACCTGATAAATGTAACTCCCGTAGCTACAGATGACACGCTTTTGTAGCCAGCCATCCTTCAATGATAGTGTAACACAATATATTATCAATACTAAACTTGAAATATCATGAAAATGCTTTTTCTCAGTCGATAAAAGTCTTGTAAACACGAACGATCCAACACTTTCGACTTTCTGGGGAGGTTTTCACAATGAACACTGGGAAGGCATTGCGTATTTCCGGTTTGATTGACCAATCAGAACACGTTTTCATAGGAAACCCCTGCGTGTTGGGAAATCCCTGGAAGAAATGTGACATTTCCAAAAAACGTGACAAGAAAGCGTGACGTAACAGCCATTTATGAAATAATTGACGATTTATGAGTACTGTAAAAAAAAAGGGAGAAACAAAGAAAAAGAAAGGAAAACGAATGAAAGAAAGGAGAAAAAAAAACTTTTTTTTGAAAATTGATATATAATTGGGATTCCTGTGCATTGCCTTCTCAAAATCAAAACATTTTTATTTCAAAATACCTCAAAGACAAATCCGATAAAAACGAAAACAATAACATTAATAGGAAATGACAAGAATAAAGAGAGAAATCAAACGTGCTAAAAAAAAAGAAAAGAATATCTGAAAATCAATAGACTCCTGAGTTGAAAAAAGAAATAATTGGATGATTCTCCTGAGACATTCTAAGAAGCTGAGACATCAAATTCACTTACGTAAAGGGTGAAGATTTTGGCCCCGCCCATGCTATCCCGGTGCTACATAAAACTAGGTTCTAACCAAAAGGCCAGTGAGGGAGGGGATATCCAGCCCCTAAGCCATAACTTCAGATAAACCCTATAGTTTTAGGCCACTCAAATAACAGAAGATAAAACTAGTTAACACAAGTACATCAAGAGCTTTTATTAAAAGCTACCATACATTGCACACTATGCCCAGGTGTATTCCAGTCAAACAATCAATCAATTCACTGTCATGAAACAATATAATAATAATAATATTAACATAATATTAATAATAATAATATTAACATAATATTAATAATAATAATATTAACATAATATTAATAAAAATAACAATAATACTAATTAAGCTAGTGGTCCAACTCAAGTTTATATACATAAAGTATATTGACATCATATATTAAATACAGACATTTATTTTCTATATAGAATATTAAGCAATAAATTAATATTTAAAGATACTGTAATATCCTGAATATATATAATAATATATTAATTTTTGACCATCTGACTTACCTTGGGAGCAGAGGTTCCTTTATATTCCTTTCGTCTGTTCCCAAGGTAACCGAGACTGTGCCGTCCCAAATAGATTTTGTAAATAGAGAGAATGAATTGCTTGTTCACCAGTCATACAGGTGATCTGTCTGAAACTTTAGCTTAAATATTTTCTAGTTCATTGTTAATCAATTTACTGTCTTGAATTTAAACAATAAAGACTAAAATAATGTTATGCTCAACATTTCTACCAACTTTGCTAGTACATATATCACTCATAATGCACCTGGTATATTGATATAGTATAATTATGGAGGTGAATATAAAGATGCAGCATTCTGATTGGTCAATAATTATGCCATATGTTGCAATAATTAAGCCAATAGTCACTGCAAAAGAAAAGTTCTCTATGGAAATGGCTGTGTGTCACTTATCATTGTTTCACATGAAAATAAAGGAAACTACATTTCCTAAAAATAAAGTTTAATAAGTCAGAGACAAATCCAAAATAATTTAATGAAAAACTCAGTTTGAAGATATTAATTTTAGAGTTCTGCAATGAATTTATCATTTATTGATAGAATTGATTTTTGAGTGCTCTACATCTCCCAGAGTGTTTATATTATAGTAGATAGAGACAAGCGGCCATTTTATATTGGTTTCATAAAATATTTTTCAATGATTTTGAGTGAGCATGTCTCTTCCTCTGATATCAACATGGTCACCATCGAATCAGAACACATGTACTATCACAAATATTGTATAAATATATATATATATAAAACTAGAACAAATTAAATTCAGTACAATATTTAATTATATTTATAAAGGTCCCACGCCTAAGTAGAATAGCTATAAGAATTGTATGAAAAATTTGCTAAAAAACTGCAACTGAAGGACACGATACGAAAAACAGTCATAATAATTAAAACACAGATATAAACTGCATCCACTCAACTACCAACAACCTACCACTCAACTACCAACAGCCTACCACTCAACTACCAACAGCCTACCACTCAACTACCAACAGCCTACCACTCAACTACCAACAGCACCACTCAACTACCAACAGCCTACCACTCAACTACCAACAGCCTACCACTCAACTACCAACAGCCTACCACTCAACTACCAACAGCCTACCACTCAACTACCAACAGCCTACCACTCAACTACCAACAGCCTACCACTCAACTACCAACAGCCTACCACAACTCAACTACCAACAGCCTACCACTCAACTACCAACAGCCTACCACTCAACTACCAACAGCCTACCACTCAACTACCAACAGCCTACCACTCAACTACCAACAGCCTACCACTCAACTACCAACAGCCTACCACTCAACTACCAACAGCCTACCACTCAACTACCAACAGCCTACCACTCAACTACCAACAGCCTACCACTCAACTACCAACAGCCTACCACTCAACTACCAACAGTCTACCACTCAACTACCAACAGTCTACCACTCAACTACCAACAGTCTACCACTCAACTACAACTACCACTCAACTACCAACAGCCTACCACTCAACTACCAACAGTCTACCACTCAACTACCAACAGCCTACCACTCAACTACCAACAGCCTACCACTCAACTACCAACAGCCTACCACTCAACTACCAACAGCCTACCACTCAACTACCAACAGCCTACCACTCAACTACCAACAGCCTACCACTCAACTACCAACAGTCTACCACTCAACTACCAACAGCCTACCACTCAACTACCAACACAGCCTACCACTCAACTACCAACAGCCTACCACTCAACTACCAACAGCCTACCACTCAACTACCAACAGCCTACCACTCAACTACCAACAGCCTACCACTCAACTACCAACAACCTACCACTCAACTACAGTGTACCAACAGCCTAATGCCAGACAGGTGGCCAATAACCAATCTTGGTACTGTTACTGCTTGACAAATTCAGTTTTGTCCAGGTGCATAATGACAGAAAGAAAGTCAGTAACAAATTAACTTTTCCAACGAATGAACAAACAATGAGCAACATGCATGGGACAAACAAAGTCTGCACTTATCCTGACTTATTGTGGACACATTCAGAGAATAACTCTTTAGCATCCAGTGGTTTGGTATTATCAGTACTGGTTGCCTCTTTAAGTATAGGGGTTATCTTATCCAATGAACTGGCTAACTGAGAAAATACTTCCTTGGTAATATCATCACTTGTTTTATCACATAGATGACTCAGAATCCTGGACACCTCTTCTAGTTCTGGCAGGATCTGTTTAACTTTTCCAATAAGTTTCTGAATTTTTGCATTAGCTTGTTGATTCTTGGCCTTTTCCTCAAGCACACAACCTTCTACCATAGTACGTAGATCTTTCTCTTCTTTGAAATGGAGTTGTTGTTGTTGTAACTGGAGCATGGTTTCCTGTAAATGGAACTTTAATTCCGATACTTCATTGTGCAGACTTGAAATCGTTATTTTTGTTCTTGGTTGATTCTCTTTCCAGTTTGTAACTGCTGTAGCAATTTTTCGTCTTGGTCCAAATAGATTGATTCCAATTTCCCTCAAATCAGCATCATTGAAGGTTAATAAAGTTTCAAAGTCAACTTCCTGTTCAACAAAAGCTGGTAAGTATTTTTCAAGCTTTAGTTCTTGAAGGAACTCAGAGAGCATTGGGTATTCAGGAGTATGAGGAAATGGTGATCTTGACCTAGGTGGCGATACTATACCATCCTCATATATTCCCAGTTTAAGGAGCCTATCATTCAAACTATTATCCTTGACTGTCCCACCACTGCGAGCAAAAAAGTTATCATCATAACTATTGGAATACAAGCCTGTGGATGAACTGTGGGGAATCAACTTGGGGCTTGATGAACCTGTGTGGCTTTCTGGGCTTTGAGGAAACTGGGGCTTGATTTCAACATCAGGTGTAGCAATACATGGGTGCTTGTGTTGCTGAGAGCTTTGCTGGTCTCGTAGCCATGCAAAGGCTTTGGGTCCATCGTTGATGCCAAAACCAGGCGAGCCGTGTTGATGAATCCACCTATCTCTAGCATCAACAGGACTTGAATTTAGTTCAGGATGAAAGATAAAGTCATCACCACCCAACCCTGGCTCACTTCTGACCATTGCATTAGGTATAAACTTAAATGCCTGCATGTCGATTAGATTAACTATTGCCATATGATCATTTTGTAAGGCAAGCTGACGAGCATTATCTCCATTGGCTGTCTTTGCTTTGATATTGGCTCCAGAGTTAAGTATAAGGTTAAAGATTCCTTCATGGCCTTCCTTGGCAGCCATCAGCAGAGGAGTTAATCCATGGATATTTTCCCTAGAAAATAATATCAATCAGATCAGACACAAACAACTCAGCCTAAGATCCAGCACAACATGCATGGCCGACAACTGTGGCCAAAACTGTGGGAGACATTTCAATAACAAGTTAATCAGATGGCCTGGGGAAATAGCTGCCTCTCTATGGGCATGCCCACCTGACTCCCCACACACGTCGAGGCAGCTGTTTCCACAGGCTAAAGATCACCCCCATCTCCATGCACACAGATAGTAACCCTGCTAGCAGCCATTTTGAACTTGGCATATATCACTTCATCTTGAGCTACTAGGTACAGTGTATGCTTACATGTACATCAAACATACAGCACAAAATGCACTTCTGACTATGATATATTAACTGCAGAGCACTTGAGAAGAATTCTAATGGATGCTGTCAGCCCAATAGGGAACTTACACTAAGAGGTCACATGACCCAACCCCATTAAATCAAGCAGCAATGTCAAAATGATCTCCAGAAAGAAAAGAGCAACTCGATAAGTAAACAGATGAATTTTCAGCTCATAATGTTTTACACAGGAGAAATCAAATAAAAAAATCAAATCAAATGATTTCTAAGAATTTGTATGTAAAATGAATTGGATGACAAGAGCTTGCCATCCAGCACATTTCCTCATATGAATACTAATAACATTTTCATTTTTAATATGATTTCTCCTGAGCTGAAAATTTGCCTTTTCACTAATATTCATTTCTGGAGTTCATTGACACTGTTGCTTGATTAAAGGCAGTTAGGGTCATGTGACCTCTTAGTGTAAGTCCCTTATTATTGATTCTTGTTGTCATTGTCTATAGACATTTTGGACCTTTGAAATACTTGAATATAAGTTTTATTTCTTTTATACTTTTTTAATACCACCATCTAGGTACTACCACCTAATTCAGCTCAGCTGGTTAGAGTGCTGGCTTATGTGTGGGAGATTGGGGTTCAATTCACGGCTGTGTCCTTGGGCAGGGACATACAAAATGTCAGTATAAAGCTGTTAGCTTTATATAATTGTCTCCTTTCTTTTCTAACCAATATAAAGGGGATGTACAAGAACCTGTTGTGTTATTTTGCAAAGAGTAGGGCATTGTATCCCGGCACAACAGCCTGTAGCGTCAAAGTCACTAACAAACACTCATGATTATCAGGCCTAGCCAGTATGAGGTGATCCGAGACAGTTGCCTCGGTAAGACATCCCTGATTTAAAAAAAACTGAATAGCGATACTTCACGTGACGTCAGCTTTTGTCATTCATGTGCCAACCAGAGATCGATTGGCTGTTGAAACAAAGCAACATGTGAAAAGTTTTTGTGGAAATGGTTGGCACATAATTAACATCACAATGTTAATGTTTGTAAACATGAAGTATCGCTATTAATGTCACGGTTACAGCTATATTTACATTTCATTATTTATTTTCTGCTGCATTGGAAGAGATTTTGGTTTGGCTATACGTGCCTGATTGTAAACTGTGCATGCCACTATTGAGCAGTCTGTATCTCACAGTTGATTGTATATATATGTATATATAGAAAAGTTAGTGTGCTACATAAATGATAACCTATCCTTTAGTTACCTCTTTTCCAAATCTGCTCCATTATCTATGAACATCTTGACCACATTTTGATGGCCTTGCAATGTGGCATAGAACAATCCTGTGCAGCCATTGTTATCCACAGTATTAATAACAGCACCACTTTGTAGTAAAAAATACACAACTCCTTCATTGCCACAACTAGCAGCAAGCATTAATGCCGTGGCAGAGCTCTTGTCTGTCCTCACATCTACATCAACTGTATCCACTTCCAGGAGTAAAGTAACCACGGTTTCATGGCCAACATAAGATGCATACATTAAAGGGGACCAGCCACCTTTATTCTTGTTATTTATTGTCACTCTTTCATCTGAGTGTAAAAAATCTCTTACAACATCGTAGTTGCCTAAAGACGAAGCAGTGTAGACATCCATTGGAACAATTTCATCATCAATCCACGGAGATACAAGATCTGTACCGAAGTTACTACTCATCTCTAGAATACTGTGACAGTTCGTCATTATATCAATCAGTTAATCACGTTTTTGAAGACACAAAATGCAAATGCTCTAGATTGTGTTGAAACGAACTGATAATCTCTGACCATGTAGTCGGTGGCCACTCTGATAAAGCAAGGATTAAACTAAGGAATCCAGAACTAGCGTAATCTCTCAGTTGGTTATCGTTCTTTGGGTTTATTGTATGCCATATGAACCACTTATATTAATTAAAACGCGTCCGTTTCTTTGGGAACTTGAGAGACGTTAATTGTTCCAGTCGATAGACCAAAGACAATATTTCCCTACTGTTTTGGGGTTGTTCCTCTCTTTTGTTCCTTGATGCACCTGTAGCTTGTCGTCGTTGTGTGGTGGCCAGTCAATGAATACTTCAGTCTTTATAGACAGGCAAATCTGTGGCAATTTAACCTTGGCCTCAGAAACATCACCTTGACCGAACCGCCATCTTGAAAACTGCGCCGAGTGATACTATGCACGTGACTACAATAATTAGTAATCAAATATTGAAATATTTTGTGACTGAAAACAACGCAAAAGTAATATTTCATATTGCTGTACTGAGTGAATTACTTGATAGAATGTAAGCTTATTTGTTTTGTGTGTTTATGAAATCTTGAAAGGACCGGAATATCTCCATGTCGTTCCGCCGCCGACAGAGGTTCCGGTTGGTATTGACCTTGGTTTGCTGCGGGGGAAGAGAAAGAGCGAAAGGAATTAGAAATTACCTCCTACTCACACGTTACAAATTGCATCTTTCCTGCATCTTTCCATCCTTCCATCCTTCCATCCTTCCATCCTTCCATCCTTCCATCCTTCCATCCTTCCATCCTTCCATCCTTCCATCCTTCCATCCTTCCATCCTTCCATCCTTCCATCCTTCCATCCTTCCATCCTTCCATCCTTCCGTCCTTCCGTCCTTCCGTCCTTCCGTCCTTCCGTCCTTCCGTCCTTCCGTCCTTCCGTCCTTCCGTCCTTCCGTCCTTCCGTCCTTCCGTCCTTCCGTCCTCCCGTCCTCCCGTCCTCCCGTCCTCCCGTCCTCCCGTCCTCCCGTCCTCCCGTCCTCCCGTCCTCCCGTCCTCCCGTCCTGCCGTCCTGCCGTCCTCCCGTCCTCCGTCCTGCCGTCCTGCCGTCCTGCCGTCCTGCCGTCCTGCCGTCCTGCCGTCCTGCCGTCCTGCCGTCCTGCCGTCCTGCCGTCCTGCCGTCCTGCCGTCCTGCCGTCCTGCCGTCCTGCCGTCCTGCCGTCCTGCCGTCCTGCCGTCCTGCCGTCCTGCCGTCCTGCCGTCCTGCCGTCCTGCCGTCCTGCCGTCCTGCCGTCCTGCCGTCCTGCCGTCCTGCCGTCCTGCCGTCCTGCCGTCCTGCCGTCCTGCCGTCCTGCCGTCCTGCCGTCCTGCCGTCCTGCCGTCCTGCCGTCCTGCCGTCCTGCCGTCCTGCCGTCCTGCCGTCCTGCCGTCCTGCCGTCCTGCCGTCCTGCCGTCCTGCCGTCCTGCCGTCCTGCCGTCCTGCCGTCCTGCCGTCCTGCCGTCCTGCCGTCCTGCCGTCCTGCCGTCCTGCCGTCCTGCCGTCCTGCCGTCCTGCCGTCCTGCCGTCCTGCCGTCCTGCCGTCCTGCCGTCCTGCCGTCCTGCCGTCCTGCCGTCCTGCCGTCCTGCCGTCCTGCCGTCCTGCCGTCCTGCCGTCCTGCCGTCCTGCCGTCCTGCCGTCCTGCCGCCGTCCTGCCGTCCTGCCGTCCTGCCGTCCTGCCGTCCTGCCGTCCTGCCGTCCTGCCGTCCTGCCGTCCTGCCGTCCTGCCGTCCTGCCGTCCTGCCGTCCTGCCGTCCTGCCGTCCTGCCGTCCTGCCGTCCTGCCGTCCTGCCGTCCTGCCGTCCTGCCGTCCTGCCGTCCTGCCGTCCTGCCATCCTTCCGTGGGGCATTAATTAGCAACGCTCTGGAAAACAAGTCAAATGAAAAAATTATTAATCGCTGACTCGTTGATTAAATAATATATGAAATGTTAATTAAAATATTATCAAGTTACAAAATTTCTATATATGCCATACCTATTTACAAATACTGATCCCTGATACGTTTTATATTTATTAGTGATATTTTAATTTAATAAGAGAGACTACTTGAAAAAGCCCTTTTGGGTTTGTTTAGTCTTCCCTTTCCTTATAATAATCATTTGTAATTATTAGATTTTAATTGAAATGGAATAAATTGATTGATTGATTGATTGATTGATTGAAAATGCATCAGTGCCCTATAAATTCCTGCTGATAACCGCTCGAATCGACTCAGTCATTACGAATTCAATCGATACTTTCGTGTATCTGAATATTATCTTTAAACCTCTCCAATCTATTGATTGATTCCGTACATGCATGCTACGTCTTATTACAGATATATGTCCAACTGTTACAGGACGTCAAACTGCATTTCCGGCTCTAGCTCTCGTATTATGACGTAGAGAGTACTAAGATTGTACAAGTACTCGCAACGTTCCTGGTCACGATCTGTAAACAACTAAGTTTATTCCTGGGGGAGGGAGCAGGGGAGAGGGGGCAGGGGAGGGGAGAGGGGGCAGGGGAGAGGGGGCAGGGGAGAGGGGGGGGCAGGGGAGAGGGGGCAAGGGAGAGGGGGTAGGGGAGAAGGGTATGGGAGAGGGGATGGACTCCCATGTGGAAGGGGTGGGGATGATCGTCTCTTTTAAGGGTGTAAATTACGGTTTTTGGTATAACTTAGGGTGTTTACGACGGAACGCCAATATGTTTAGCCATCAAGGTATCATGATTTAGGGTTGCATGCGAAGACATATACAACGCCGTCATACTGTGTTGGTGGCTACAGCTCTAATTTGTCTGTCTTCATCCCCGGCCCCTTTCACATGGGAGTCCGACCCCCCCCCCCCCCCCCCCCCCCCCCACTCCCCGGAGGGACTTTATTACGACACGACTACAATAAACGTACGTTACTGTGCTGCGACAGGAAGCTTATTAGGAGCTAGCGGTGGTCAGCGGTCTAGCATGCTTACGAATACAATAATGTCAGTATAATGCACCAGTCAATGTAAATCCCCGCACCCCCCAGGCCGGGGATTAGCGGGGACTTGGATTTTGAGCTAAGAAAAATATGTTTAAGTCTTTGCCCAGCGGGGAGGTATTAGAAAGACAATCTCTTGCTCAGGCCTTCGACACCTGCTGGAGTATGGCTAAAATATCTCCCAGTGATGTAATTCCGATTTCTTTTAGAGTTTCTCTGTCCAGACTTGCGGCAATGAATGAATGATTTACTGTAGGTCGGATCCTGCAGAAATTTATAACTGTACTGTACTGTAACTGAATAGAATTAGATATATATAATTACCTGTTCTTCACAAAATTCTCCGCATACTCTTTTGCCCTGTCTGCAATAAGACAGTCGACCGCGATAAACTTTTCCCAAAACTCAACACAAGCAAATTTTATCAATCCTCTCAAAAAAAAAAGACTCATTCAAAGAACGCAGAGGCTGATAAGCTATATGAAATATTTCACATATTTAATGCCAAGATGGCTTGTATGCAGCATATTAGTGTTGGATTTTCATCTTACCTCGCTCGACTCCGGCAATGCCGCCATTTTGGAAAAGCACGAGAACAAGGGGAGAGTTTCAAACTGACATATATCCCCCGCTCCCTGGGGACATTCCATCTCTCAAAAAGAAGAAAACGGCTTTGCAATGCCTTCGCTATGCTCCGCTAATCCCCGGCCTGGGGGTGCGGGGATTTACATTGACTGGTGCATAAAGAGTCATTGATAGTATAGCGTTGCTGTTAGTGCGCAGTTTAATTTGTACATAAACAACTTCAATGTGAGCCGCTTGAGAGAGAATATCAAATTGATGTTACTTGAACAGTCTGTTTTTTTACTGCTGTCATTCATTCTATGACACAAGAGAATGGCGAACACCTTTTTCAATTAAACCCGAGCAGCCATGGTGCAGCACTGTATGATCGAGAAAAAGAGGCGACAACTGATTGCCAGCCGTTTGGACAAATCACTATTAGTTAGTTTAACAGAAGACTTTTGGTTTTTAAAAGTGTTTATAAAATCCTTTCCTTCCTTATCCTCTTCGCTCCTAGCTAGGAGAGCGTAAGGGCTGTTTATAAAAGAAAGTCATTTCTTTTTTCGTATATTTCACTTTTGCGTATGTTGGATTGATGTCCGATTTCTTATCTTTGAACTTCATCTAATGGAGTTCAAACAGGTCTGAATGCATGTGTTTCACAATACTATCACGTCTCAATTCCATCCTGTTTGCATGTTTAACTTTATTTTCATTTCCTGTTCTACAATTTTAATAGATTTGTACATATATATTTCTTATTCATATTTTATAGTTTAAGAAGATTGCTTTTTTTTTTCATTATTATTTTTATTCTGTAAAGCGCATTAGATCATATTTACATGTAATTTTTGCGCTATATAAGTATTAAATTATTATTATTATTATTACAAACATACTATACTTTTCATGATGAATATTATTGAGATAAGGCCGTCATGACTTCATTATCAAGCTAAGTTGTCCGTTGAAAGTGTTCATCTAAATTGTAGGTGTTTTATATCATGTACACCACTCACCATCTTCATCGACGCAGAGAAGAGCACAAATCCTCTACCATTGAAAAACACCTGAAAATAGAACGGTACTCAAGAACCCCGACCAGACGGAGTTTTCCGTCCTAAAGAAATGCAAGGGAAAACTGAGACTGCATAGTCTATGAGATGCTATTCATCTGAGATAATATTCATCATAAATTGTATTTCAAAATCTTCTCTGTTAAAAATACTATACTTCTTGATCAGTATAATGTTAAATATTAATTTTTAATCATATCACAATATATTTATATAACAGAGTTTGAGTATTGAAGTATTGAACAATACCCATTGAACGTATGATTGACGCTAAGTTCGAATTAAGTTTATTAATTCACAATTCAAATCTGAGTACACCTGCTGCAAATGTAGCTTGGGCTTCCTGTGTCCTGTTTCCAAACTGGTTGCCAAAAATCTTTGCTCTATCTACAATAGCACAATTCTTTAACGCATTTTCTAAATCGATGACTTTGTAGTGCATAGACAAATGGATTGACGCTGCTATTTAAGCATGTTAACGCAACACAAGCCTTGTACGCTATAGAACCATACTCTACGATTGAAGGCGAATGAAACGATAGAATATAAAGTACTAGTATGGGGAACCATGATACCGTATAGAGAGCAGTTACTGTGATAGATAGTTTACATGCTTTCCGTCTAGATATCTGTGCTGCGGATAGATGTCTTGACGCGTTTATACCCGTGCGTAGTGTTCGACGCTCAAACCACAATACCCGTATGATCTTGACGTACAAATAGCCCATGATTGGGATCGGTAGTCCACCGTATAGAAACCATAACACCCCATAAACCGTGGGTAGAACGTGTTCGGGCCAAACTTCAGTACAGAAGTCTATGTTTTGATTGTATTTCATGACAAAAAATAGAGGTAGTGTAAGAAGAAGCGAACAAGCCCAACAAAGGCAAAGAAGTAAGGGAAGTTTTTTGAGCGAAATTCTGTAACCGCGACTGTGAGGATGCACCACGGCGTAATACCGGTCCACAGCTATTAGAAGCAGCGAGAAAACAGACGCCACCCCACCAACCCAGATGAACGACCCACCAGTGACAAACTTGCACAACAAATCACCAATTAAGTTGTGAGGATGACGAAAGGCATGGTTTACAATGTACCGAGGTATGATAAATACAGCGAATAGGATATCGGAGATCGCTAGGTTAACGAGTAGGTAGTCCATCGCTGTTTTACCTTGACAAAACTGGACTTTGAAACGTTTTTTAAAATGACAAAACACACAATTGAGTTGCCAATAATGTCCGTGATGACAAGCAGAGTAAAAACTCCAGTCAGAGCTATCTCTGCAGAGTTCAACTCTCCCATGGTCTGCGCTGTTGAACATGCAGGTTTACAATCATTGAACTGACGAGAAGCCGCGGTCTTTCTTGACAGTTTGACTCATAGCTTGTTTTTGGTTCCTCTTCTCACGAAACAGCTGCAAAGCCGGTATACGTGCTTGCTGTAGATTCCCTGTGAAGATGTGCGAGTTCGTGCATGTTGTTGTGCTATCAAACTGGCAGCTTTGCCGAAACACTTCAGTTCGACAAATAATCTTTAGTTACGCGCTATTTGCCTTTCTTATCTAACATAAGATTAACAAATTGTATGACAGGAAGAACTAGGCTTAGACAAGCTGGACTGCGGGCCCTGGCAGCGAGTAGTCACTAAGTGAATTTTACTGATTATATAGCATCTCTCATTGTTATAGGCACCTGTCATTATTTACCGTCTGTGGGGTGTCGGAGGAAGATTTAATTTGGTGATGTAAAAGCAATATGTTTTTGTGTGAACCCCCTAAAAAGGGTCTGTTTTATGCTAAGCACCCCTAGCCTCCCCCGCAGATCTTTTAGACGGATGGAAAGAAAGATCTGCGGGGCAGGCTAAAACACACCCCCTTTCTGGCAACAATGCCTTTTTAATTTGGTTGCCCAATTATGTGCCGAAGGCGTGAGCTTCTAGATATATTGTTTTAAATCATTCCTCAAAATGCCAAATCATGATCTGAAAACTAGTTAAAAAACTAGTATAATTTCTAAGCGTCAACAATTAAACAATAATTCGAGCGGCGTAAGGTTGTAAACGACAATCATGTAAAGGTATAGCTTTCAGTCTGCATAGGAGGCTACTTTCAACACCCTATTAGTGGTTTTGATCATTCATGTCAATTTTGGCTGGAAAACTAATGATCTAATTGCAGTCTCTGGCAATCAATATCAACATCATTTATTGCCTTTTCGTGGGGATGGTGGTGAGTAGGTCGATATCGACAAAGTGGTTACCGTTGGTTACCGTATCTTCCAGACATTCGTACCAGGCCGTCGCAGGTAAAAATATTGCCAATACCCGGATGTTGGATCCCTTTCTCTCTGTCTGTGTGTCACGTAATTCTTCTCAATCGACTTCGCTGAATAATTTTCTTGGTAAAACCTAAGAATCACTGAGCTAAGATGTACACCGGCAGCTAAGATGTACACCGGCAGCGGTCTGACTACTTATTGAAGTGAGACTGAAGTGGCCGTGATCTAGTTTATTTTCTGTATTTTAGTGTTATGTCGATGTATGAGTACAGAGAACACGTACATCAGTTGTCAAACTCCAGGGAAACTATACCCGGTAAGTTTTGACTCGTCTCTGGCTAGTTGCTCTAGTAAGAAGGTTTGCTTTTGAATCGGCAAGGAGGATTCCTTGTCTGTCGAGATCATGGCTAAAACAGGCTCCTAAAACATATCAAAGCTGCATTGAATAAGGCTAAGTATTAAAGTGCTACTTAGACGAAAATCGATCGAAGTTTAATTTAGCTGAAACTTCACTGAAATAATCTCAAAGAGCCATACAATCACTGGTTAATGTGTTTTCTCAAAATTCCTATGGGAAGTATTACATTTTTATGAATCTTTAGAAGTGTCAGTGAGGTCATCTACTCAACCCTAACAATCAACACAGCTTCGCTCCATACATTTCTTTGTGTTTAGTTTCTTGAATTATTTTATTTCTATGAAGCTAAAAGTTTGGGTGAAGGAGTTTTCTTACATTTGTGCTTAGGATTGATTGTCTGACCAGTTGTCTTCAATGCAGAGCTGTTATCTGAACAAAACATTGAGATATTTTGACTCACAAAATACAAAGAAATGTATGGAGCTGAATGTTGGGTTGAGTAGATGACGTCACTGACTCCTCTAAAGATTCATGAAAATATAGTACTTCCCTCTGGAATATCGAAAAAAGATTTTAACTAGTTATTATTAGACCCTTGAAGAATTATTCAATGAAGTTTCAGCTAAATTAAACTTCGATCGATTTTCGTCTAAGTAGCACTTTAAAGCTTTAATAGTTGAGTTCATCATTTTATTGAAATCCAACTTTTAATTGAGAAATTTGTCGTTGAAAGTTCAGTAAATTCGCATCGCAGTAGATTATGAAATATTCTGCCAAAGTCACAACATGACCTGATATTGATTCCCTCACCAGGGGTGTGTATTCAGTAACGTACCCCTCCCCCTAAGGGAACTTATGTTCATTCGCTTCATGACTGGAATTAATTAACTGTGACCAACTATCGACGGGGATAGGAGAGGTACTGCATGAGAGAGGTAGACTGCAAAACAGCCCCTACTTCTTTGCCAAACTCCGTCGAGAAGAGTTCAAGTTCGATCGAGTCATTGGGGCCGCGAGAGAATAAGGCGAAACGAAAAGACGAGACTGGGGGAGTGAGAAGGCGCTTCTCCCCTTCGCGCGAAGATAGTGGCTGTTTTGCAGTTTCTGATGAGAGATGTCGAGAAAGAAGCTACTTTTCCCCTCCTTCCCCTTCTCCCTTCCGCTTTCCTTCTCGTCCCACTCTCCTCTTCTCTCCACAAGGCCTCCCCCTCCCCCTACATTTTGCACCATCTACGCAGGATAACTGATTACTAGCTGTTGTCGGTAACTTGCAATATTTATTTCATTTTCTTCGTTCTTTTCACTAGCATTGAGGCTGAGCATAGTTTGCCAACGAAGACAACCATGTTGCTAAGCAACATAACAAACACGTCGTCCACCGACCATGACGTAAACTCCTGGTTGACGCCCACCACAGCCGTACTGGTTACGGTAAACGTGTTCAGTAATGTTTTAGTTTGTCTGGTGGTTCTGAAGCAACGACAAATGAGAACACCAATCAACTACTTGCTCGTTAACCTGGCCATTGCTGACGTCATAGTAGCCTTGTTTGTAGCATTTAAAATTGTATCACGTCATATACTGAAATACACTGCAGGTTCAATGGCAGACCTCGTGTGCAAGGTACTCACTGGTGGGAACCTAATTTGGCTAGGTAAGAATCCTCACAGGGGTAGGGAGGAGATTAGGTCGCCGCAGACATTACTCCATCTGCTCCATGGGTAGTCTCCCTCGCAGCCGTGTTTAGTGTCAGAGCGTTGCGTGACGACACTAAACACGGCCGCGAGGGAGACTACTCCATGGAAGGAGAGAGAATTGGAACGAGGGACAGGGAAATAGAGGGGGAGAGTGGGAGGGGGAGTGGGGGGAGGGACCTCACGTTTGTAGCAGGTAACGACAACACACTACATACGTCAAGCTTACAACGTCAACACATCAATGTTACTTCGCAACAAATCACAATTCACGCTTATGACGACAACTGATCGCGTATGTAACGCAACAATACACGCTTATGACGACAACTGATCGCGTATGTAACGCAACAATACACGCTTATGACGACAACTGATCGCGTATGTAACGCAACAATACACGCTTATGACGACAACAGATCGTGTTTGTAGCGCAACAATACACGCTTATGACGACAACTGATCGCGTATGTAACGCAACAATACACGCTTATGACGACAACAGATCGTGTATGTAACGCAACAATACACGCTTATGACGACAACTGATCGCGTATGTAACGCAACAATACACGCTTATGACGACAACTGATCGCGTATGTAACGCAACAATACACGCTTATGACGACAACTGATCGCGTATGTAACGCAACAATACACGCTTATGACGACAACAGATCGCGTATGTAACGCAACAATACACGCTTATGACGACAACAGATCGCGTATGTAACGCAACAATACACGCTTATGACGACAACTGATCGCGTATGTAGCGCAACAATACACGCTTATGACGACAACTGATCGCGTTTGTAGCGCAACAATACACGCTTATGACGACAACTGATCGCGTTTGTAACGCAACAATACACGCTTATGACGACAACTGATCGCGTTTGTAACGCAACAATTCACGCTTATGACGACAACTGATCGCGTATGTAACGCAACAATACACGCTTATGACGACAACAGATCGTGTTTGTAGCGCAACAATACACGCTTATGACGACAACTGATCGCGTATGTAACGCAACAATACACGCTTATGACGACAACTGATCGCGTATGTAACGCAACAATACACGCTTATGACGACAACAGATCGCGTTTGTAACGCAACAATTCACGCTTATGACGACAACTGATCGCGTTTGTAACGCAACAATACACGCTTATGACGACAACTGATCGCGTTTGTAACGCAACAATACACGCTTATGACGACAACAGATCGTGTTTGTAGCGCAACAATACACGCTTATGACGACAACTGATCGCGTTTGTAGCGCAACAATACACGCTTATGACGACAACTGATCGCGTTTGTAACGCAACAATTCACGCTTATGACGACAACTGATCGCGTATGTAACGCAACAATACACGCTTATGACGACAACAGATCGCGTTTGTAACGCAACAATACACGCTTATGACGACAACTGATCGCGTTTGTAACGCAACAATACACGCTTATGACGACAACTGATCGCGTTTTTGTAACGCAACAATACACGCTTATGACGACAACTGATCGCGTTTGTAACGCAACAATTCACGCTTATGACGACAACTGATCGCGTATGTAACGCAACAATACACGCTTATGACGACAACAGATCGTGTTTGTAGCGCAACAATACACGCTTATGACGACAACTGATCGCGTTTGTAGCGCAACAATACACGCTTATGACGACAACAGATCGCGTTTGTAACGCAACAATACACGCTTATGACGACAACAGATCGTGTTTGTAACGCAACAATACACGCTTATGACGACAACAGATCGCGTTTGTAGCGCAACAATTCACGCTTATGACGACAACTGATCGCGTTTGTAGCGCAACAATACACGCTTATGACGACAACTGATCGCGTTTGTAACGCAACAATTCACGCTTATGACGACAACTGATCGCGTATGTAACGCAACAATTCACGCTTATGACGACAACAGATCGCGTTTGTAACGCAACAATTCACGCTTATGACGACAACAGATCGTGTTTGTAGCGCAACAATACACGCTTATGACGACAACTGATCGCGTATGTAACGCAACAATTCACGCTTATGACGACAACAGATCGTGTTTGTAGCGCAACAATACACGCTTATGACGACAACTGATCGCGTATGTAACGCAACAATACACGCTTATGACGACAACTGATCGCGTTTGTAGCGCAACAATACACGCTTATGACGACAACTGATCGCGTTTGTAACGCAACAATTCACGCTTATGACGACAACTGATCGCGTATGTAACGCAACAATACACGCTTATGACGACAACTGATCGCGTTTGTAACGCAACAATACACGCTTATGACGACAACAGATCGTGTTTGTAGCGCAACAATACACGCTTATGACGACAACTGATCGCGTTTGTAACGCAACAATACACGCTTATGACGACTACAGATCGCGTTTGTAGCGCAACAATTCACGCTTATGACGACAACAGATCGCGTATATAACGCAACAATACACGCTTATGACGACTACAGATCGCGTTTGTAGCGCAACAATACACGCTTATGACGACAACGATCGCGTATGTAACGCAACAATACACGCTTATGACGACAACTGATCGCGTATGTAACGCAACAATACACGCTTATGACGACAACAGATCGTGTTTGTAACGCAACAATACACGCTTATGACGACAACAGATCGCGTTTGTAGCGCAACAATACACGCTTATGACGACAACTGATCGCGTATGTAACGCAACAATACACGCTTATGACGACAACAGATCGTGTTTGTAGCGCAACAATTCACGCTTATGACGACAACAGATCGCGTATATAACGCAACAATACACGCTTATGACGACTACAGATCGCGTTTGTAGCGCAACAATACACGCTTATGACGACAACTGATCGCGTATGTAACGCAACAATACACGCTTATGACGACTACAGATCGCGTTTGTAGCGCAACAATTCACGCTTATGACGACAACAGATCGCGTTTGTAACGCAACAATACACGCTTATGACGACAACAGATCGTGTTTGTAGCGCAACAATACACGCTTATGACGACAACTGATCGCGTTTGTAACGCAACAATACACGCTTATGACGACTACAGATCGCGTTTGTAGCGCAACAATTCACGCTTATGACGACAACAGATCGCGTATATAACGCAACAATACACGCTTATGACGACTACAGATCGCGTTTGTAGCGCAACAATACACGCTTATGACGACAACTGATCGCGTATGTAACGCAACAATACACGCTTATGACGACAACTGATCGCGTATGTAACGCAACAATACACGCTTATGACGACTACAGATCGCGTTTGTAGCGCAACAATTCACGCTTATGACGACAACAGATCGCGTATGTAACGCAACAATACACGCTTATGACGACAACAGATCGTGTTTGTAACGCATGCAATTATTCACGTTTATGACGACAACAGATCGCGTATGTAACGCAACAATACACGCTTATGACGACAACAGATCGTGTTTGTAACGCAACAATACACGCTTATGACGACAACAGATCGTGTTTGTAACGCATGCAATTATTCACGTTTATGACGACAACAGATCGCGTTTGTAACGCAACAATTCACGTTTATGACGACAACAGATCGTGTTTGTAGCGCAACAATTCACGCTTATGACGACAACAGATCGCGTATGTAACGCAACAATACACGCTTATGACGACTACAGATCGCGTTTGTAACGCATGCAATTATTCACGTTTATGACGACAACAGATCGCGTTTGTAACGCAACAATTCACGTTTATGACGACAACAGATCGCGTTTGTAACGCAACAATTCACGTTTATGACGACAACATATCGCGTTTGTAACGCAACAATTCACGTTTATGACGACAACATATCGCGTTTGTAACGCAACAATTCACGCTAATGACGACAACAGATCGTGTTTGTAGCGCAACAATTCACGCTTATAATAATAATAATGATAAGATTTGATGTTTTTTGTTTGTGATCTGTGTATCTATGTTTTGACTTGATACTGTCTGTGATGTGTGTATTTATTGCACGTTGTTGATACTTATGTCACCAGGAAGTGCAGCGTCGACATTTACCTTAATGGCTATTGCAACAGGAAGGTATCTTGTAGTTTCACAACCAACCATTGACACGTTGATATCAAGACGCCTTTCAATCCTCCTTGTTACATGCTGGCTTTATGCAGTGGTCGTCAACCTACCGCTTTTCTTTGTCGTTGGTTATAGCGAGCAATCAAAGTCTGGCCAGTGTCCAGAAATGTGGCCCAAAAAGCTGTACGGTGAAATGTACACGTACTTTTGCTTTGCAATCTTTGGTGTTATTCCTCTAGTTGAAATGGGTATATTTTATGCGCTTACCATTAGCATGCTCTGGAAAAACCGCATCCGTGCAACTGCCAAATCAGACCTCGTGATCATTGACCAGCGCAGGAAAGTCACTCGCATGGTGTTCATTGTAAGCTTGATCTACGCAGTCTGTAGGCTGCCAAATTTGGTCATGTACATGTTGCTAGGATACAACGATCAAGATCTCTACACATCGGTAATCTACATTGCGAGTGTGTTGTTAGTATGTGTGAACTCGACCATCAACCCGTTCGTGTATAGTCTGCATAGCACTAGGTTCAGGGAGGGAGTGAAAAGCTTGATCTACTGTCGTCGTTATGGTCGCCATATGCATCTACAAACTCCGCAACAGTGAAAAACATTCAGAACTGGACCAGTAAGAAAACTAGTTTTGGATACCTGATCCATCACGTGACTGCATGCATAATGCCGGTCGATGCCAGTAAACCTCGACTATGTGCAGTGCATGGCGGATCCAGGGGTGGTTCCATGGTTCTCCCTTTGTGAAGCCGATCATGTTCTTTACGCCAAGTAGAATGAAATTGAAATTATGGTTTGTCCTTAAAATGCAAGAAGTAGCGTTTCTGGAACCCCTCTTTTTAAAATCCTGGATCCTCCGCCACTATATGTAATATCAAGAGACCATAATACTAAACTAATAAGTAGTTATACATATAGACAACTGTGATATCCATCCAAATGTAATTAAACTGAGAAAATAAAAAAAGAAAGACAAATGGATGAAAAGAATGCATGCGCAAGAGAGGAAGAAAGGAAGAAAGGAAGAAAGGAAGGAAGTAAGGAAGGAAGAAAGGAAGAAAGGAAGAAAGGAAGAAAGGAAGGAAGTAAGGAAGGAAGAAAGGAAAAAATGAAGGAAGAAAGGAAGGAAGGAAGAAAGAAAGGAAGGAAGGAAGGAAGGAAGGAAGGAAGGAAGGAAGGAAGGAAGGAAGGAAGGAAGGAAGGAAGGAAGGAAGGAAGGAAGGAAGGAAGGAAGGAAGGAAGAAAGGAAGGAAGGAAGACAGGAAAGAAAAAAAGGAAAGAAAGAAAGGAAGGAAAGAATGAATGAAGGAAGGAGGGAAGAAAGGAAGGAAGAAAGGAAGGAAGGAAAAAAGGAAGGAAGGAGGAAAGGAAGGAAGGAGGAAAGGAAGGAAGGAGGAAAGGTAGGAAGGAGGAAAGGAAGGAAGGAGGAAAGGAAGGAAGGAGGAAAGGAAGGAAGGAGGAAGGAAAGGAAGGAAGGAGGAAAGGAAGGAGGAAGGAAAGGAAGGAAGGAGGAAAGGAAGGAAGGAGGAAAGGAAGGAGGAAGGAAAGGAAGGAAGGAGGAAAGGAAGGAAGGAGGAAAGGAAGGAGGAAGGAAAGGAAGGAAGGAGGAAAGGAAGGAAGGAGGAAAGGTAGGATGGAGGAACGGATCATCAGTCATTGCTTTTCATCATTCGGGATTCCTGTGGTAGTTGTCCCAGGCTCCAAGAACCGAAACACGAACACGGAACAGACTGCAATATAAACACATAACACCACATGGATGTATAACATGAACAAGGTTTAAATAACTCCGTGGTAAGTATGGCAGTATAATGTGCCAGTTATCGTTTGTTTAAGATATCCTGATGTACTGGTCTTTATACATTCATTGTTATCACATCGCGTGACGCAAGCTATTTATTCGTTTACTGAGTCATCGTGTGCAATATGTCGAAAGTACGTCCTTTTATCGAACTAACTGAAGTAGCATTACTAGAATTCGTTGCAAAGAATCTGTAATTCACTGCAGTACATTTGTCAACTTGTTATTTTGCATAAAGAGTCAGCTTTGTGGCAGAGTTTCAGTAACCAACTAGTATCGATACAGCAACAACAACATGACCTTTCTACTATATATAGAGCGACTCACTCACTCCGTGTTGTCTAAGAGTTTCACTGAAGCTAAAAGTTCAACCATATTACAAGGTTTGTCAGTATATAGCTTCTTTTGTCGTAATTACCCGTAATTCAGTCGACTGGGGGTGCGTTCACACTGGGACTTTTCGATCTAGAATTGATGGAATCACAGGTAGCCCAAACGTAGAATCAGTGGACCGTGACGTCATTGAATATTCGTTTGACCGTTGGATTTTCGAATGGTCTCAGGAATGAGCTCTTAGAAAGACTTCAAAGGATATGAGATTCTCAAAAATGTCTTCACAACAGTAGTCTGATAATTAAAGAACACCTTGGTGTAGAAATCTGAGCAGGAAATTGTGTTTTTGAGTGGTTTTGAGCGATTCGAAAATTCACTCGTTTCTAGCATACATATAATTAGGAAAGGTTTGCAACTCCGGCCACCAAATTTGCACGACCACTGTCGCTAAAAAAATTATATCTCCAGAACTACGCAAGCAACAAATACTGCTTTCCCATCACACATTTGCAAATAAATGATCTTTACAATGAACTTTTGCTCAAATTTTTAGGTCGACTATATGCCGAGAAATATTTTTTTGAAGTTCGGAAGGTCGACGAAAAGTTCGCCGTAACCATCCGCAGTCATCAGCTGTGTTCCTAAACCTTACTGAGGGAGGGAGGGACCGATAGATTGTTTTACAAATATGTCCTCAAACAGATACCAAATGCTATATAATTTGAATTTACTTACGGTATATGTTTTAATCAATATTACCCTGGGTATATTTCATCTTTCTGATTTTCGATGAGTCTTTTGCTTTTAGCTTTTGGTAACAAATCTATCGGTCCCTCCCTCCCTCAGTAAGGTTTAGGAACACAGCTGATGACTGCGGATGGCCACGGCGAACTTTTCGTCGACTTCCCCAACTTCAAAAAATTATTTCTCGGCATATGGTGGACCCAAAAATTTGCACAAAAGCTCATTAAAAAGCTCATTTATTTGAGAATGTCTGGTGGGAAAGCGATATTTGTTGCTTGCGTAGTTTTGGAGATATCATTTTTTTAGCGACAGTGATTGAAAAAATTTGGTGGCCGGAGTTGCAAACCTTTCCTAATTATATGTATGCTAGAAACGAGTGAATTTTCGAATCGCTCAAAACCACTCAAAAACACAATTTCTTGCTCATATTTCTACACCAAGGTGTTCTTTAATTATCAGACTACTGCTATGAAGACATGTTTCAGAATCTCATATCCTTTGAAGTCTTTCTAAGAGCTCATTCCTGAGTCCATTCGAAAGTCCAACGGTCAAACAAATATTCAATGACGTCACGGTCCACTGATTCTACGTTTGGGCTACCTGTGCTGGAATTCATAAACGTTTGCATATTGACCAAAAATAGTTTTCAGTTTTACTTTTCTCTGCATGTCTAAAGTCCACTTTGTTTCAATAGACATCCCTGCCAGTGAGAGAACTCTAAATGTATATACAGTCATTTGCAAAAATTCTGGCCGCTAAGAAATATCAATATATCAATATATCGGGTGCATTATGGGTAATTAAATAATCGAAAATTCCCCCTAAAGCTGGTTAACGCCAGCAAAGTTGGTAGAAATAATTAGTATAATGTTTATTTTAGTCTTACGTTTGTATTTTGCTTCATTTAATAAGTTAGGAAACTCAAAATAGGGGGAGGGGGTTTATTAGAGGGGGGATTATCACTCGGAAGTGTGAACTGATTTTCTCGAGAAACTGATTGCTGCATGCCTCTCCTCGAGTGATAGTTTTGTTTTGGACAGTTCTCACAGACTATCAGTGATCTTTGGCTGGAATAAACGTTCATCAATGGTTATATGAAAACTGCAAAAGTTGCACATGGATAATTATTTCTACTTGATATGACTAGATCAACTATAGAAACTGATAGTTATTGTGTGTTGGAGTTCAGTTGTATTGTGACATTATGACGACACGACCTTGTTGGGATATCTTTTGGTTTAAGAAAACTCAGTTGTCAAATGTTCCTTCATATGTCTTCCCACTTTGCTTACAGATTTGGCTTGAATTTGACAGGAAAAAAAGACCACAAAATCACCATCTTGGTCGTCTACTAGCCATGGGTGATCACAACATCACCGCAACGAACGTCACTAACACCATGTCAATCACCGAAATCGCCTTGACAACCACGTTTACGGTGCTCGTCATCATGAACTTGATCGGTAATAGTCTGGTGTTCTTCGTGGTGTTTAGACACAAACAAATGAGAACCTTAATGAACTATCTACTGGTGAATCTAGCCGTGTCTGACATCATGGTCGCCGTCTTCATCGCTCCACAGTATGTATTACGTCACTTCTATAAACACCCAGGAGGCACTGCGGGAGATATATTATGCAAATTAGTAACAGGAGGAAACTTTGTATGGACAGGTAATTACAATATTTCTTTTGTTTCTTTTATTCTTTTCTGAACATATGTTCGATCCCAGGCCCCAGCAGAGCTTGAGAGCGAGGTTACTTGTGACTGATATATTTTAAAACTTCTCTAAATGAACCAATCAGAAAGCAGCTAGGAAGATGCGCGTCTGAACCAATCGTATTGCACTATGATATCACGTGATATTGTTTCCATACAGGTGGCGCGGCTTCGGCCTTCACGTTGGTAGCCATCGCCATAGAGCGTTACTATGCAGTAGCCCAACCACACCTACATCGTAACATCACCCCTGAACGTCTAAGAACAATCATAATTGGCTCGTGGGTGTACGCTATTATCTTTAATCTCCCGCTCTTTATGGTGATCAAGTTCGAAAAGGTTCGCGATGATTTCCGCTGCCCTGAAGTATGGCCGAATGAAGAGCTAGCGAAAGTGTACACTGTTAGTGCGTTTTTCGTACTAGGCGCCATTCCTCTAGGCGTGATGGGGATGTTATATCCACTGACCATCCGAGCTCTGTGGAAGGACCGCCTTCGCGCTTCTAAGATCTCTGATCGCGCTATCATCAGGCAGAGAAAGAAAGCAACGAAGATGATGTTGGTTGTCAGTGTACTCTACGCTATTTGCTGGTTACCTAATCTTATACTTTATATGTTATCTATGTACAGACCGGACTGGTATGTGTATTTCTCAGACCCGTATGTCGTTAGTGTTGTATTGGTCTGTGCCAATTCCACAATGAATCCGTTTGTCTACAGCCTTCACAGTTCTAGGTTTAGGAACGAGTTAAAGAGTTTATTCTGCTGTGAAAAGTATGGCCACATTGACCTACTCTCTGTTCTTCAAAGCTCAACATAACAATGCACGCTCTTGGCCTGTACATTAAGCGTGTCTTTTCCCCAGCTATGTGATAGACTGTTCAAGCAATCTTTTGGAAAGACGATGTCATAACGTATTAAAAGATGACTGATAATTGACAATGTATGACTGTAGACTGATGGTGAGATATCTCCGTTCAAGTAGTTGAGACAGTCCGAAGAAGAAGAAAACATCATCAACAACAACAAAAAGAACCAAAAGAAAAACTGCATGGGTTTGAATCGAGAACCTGCTAAAATATACTCAATGCATCCAGACATCAAAGGAGCTGAAACGTCGCATGCATTTCGCGCGACCCCAACTCCGCTACGGCTTCGGACAGAACACAAGGTGCACCGCTAACCCATCAAGCCACGCCATCAGTGCAGTGAGAGAGAAATATATATATCGTAGATAGATCAATACTAGTAGCCAATCATAGATCAATACTAGTAGCCAATCAGATAGAGCAATACTAGTAGCCAATTAGATAGATCAATACTGGTAGCCAATCAGATAGATCAATACTAGTAGCCAATCAGATAGGTCAATAATAGTAGCCAATCAGATATATCAATACTAGTAGCCAATCAGATAGAGCAATACTAGTAGCCAATCAGATAGATCAATACTAGTAGCCAATCAGATAGACCAATACTAGTAGCCAATTAGATAGAGCAATACTAGTAGCCAATCAGATATATCAATACTAGTAGCCAATCAGATAGAGCAATACTAGTAGCCAATCAGATAGATCAATACTGGTAGCCAATCAGATAGATCAATACTAATAGCCAATTAGATAGAGCAATACTAGTAGCCAATTAGATATATCAATACTAGTAGCCAATCAGATATATCAATACTAGTAGCCAATTAGATATATCAATACTAGTAGCCAATCAGATATATCAATACTAGTAGCCAATTAGATATATCAATACTAGTAGCCAATTAGATAGAGCAATACTAGTAGCCAATTAGATATATCAATACTAGTAGCCAATCAGATAGAGCAATACTAGTAGCCAATTAGATAGATCAATACTAGTAGCCAATTAGATATATCAATACTAGTAGCCAATCAGATAGATCAATACTAGTAGCCAATTAGATATATCAATACTAGTAGCCAATTAGATAGAGCAATACTAGTAGCCAATTAGATATATCAATACTAGTAGCCAATCAGATAGAGCAATACTAGTAGCCAATTAGATATATCAATACTAGTAGCCAATCAGATAGATCAAACTGGTAGCCAATCAGATATATCAATACTAGTAGCCAATTAGATAGAGCAATACTAGTAGCCAATTAGATATATCAATACTAGTAGCCAATCAGATAGATCAATACTGGTAGCCAATTAGATATATCAATACTAGTAGCCAATCAGATATATCAATACTATAGTAGCCAATTAGATATATCAATACTAGTAGCCAATTAGATAGAGCAATACTAGTAGCCAATTAGATATATCAATACTAGTAGCCAATCAGATAGAGCAATACTAGTAGCCAATTAGATATATCAATACTAGTAGCCAATCAGATATATCAATACTAGTAGCCAATTAGATATATCAATACTAGTAGCCAATTAGATATATCAATACTAGTAGCCAATTAGATATATCAATACTAGAGTGCTATTTAGGAAAGCGTGAAATAGTACTAACTTTAAATAGTACTAAATAGTGCTATTTCTATTGTTTTCTATTGTTTCATTAGTGCTATTTAGTACTAATTAGTTATTTAGTTTTCAAGCTTTTCTAATTTGCACTCTAGTAGCCAATTAGATATATCAATACTAGTAGCCAATCAGATATATCAATACTAGTAGCCAATTAGATAGATCAATACTAGTAGCCAATTAGATATATCAATACTAGTAGCCAATTAGATAGAGCAATACTAGTAGCCAATTAGATAGATCAATACTAGTAGCCAATCAGATAGATCAATACTGGAATACTAGTAGCCAATCAGATAGATCAATACTGGAATACTAGTAGCCAATCAGATAGATCAATACTGGAATACTAGTAGCCAATCAGATAGATCAATACTAGTAGCCAATCAGATAGATCAATACTAGTAGCCAATCAGATAGATCAATACTAGTAGCCAATCAGATAGATCAATACTGGAAAACTGGTAGCCAATTAATATAGATAGATGTCAGTTGTTCATATTTATGTTTTATCCAGCTGTTGTTATGGAGTTTTACGCAAATAAAATCATCAACCAATCATAACGCTCGTTTTGCTGTGGGTAAAGATAGCTTGTTGGAAGGCAATACCATCCAACTAACAGTACTCGGACAGCCTTGGCTTACACCAGGTAGGTAGGTACACAATCTAACTTCAATCGAACCGTCAAATAATGTTCACAAATAGATATTAACGAAGAGTTGAAGTGCTATAGATTAGTCATCAAACTCCTTCTGAGCGTTAACCCTAGCCGGAAAGGAAGGGAGAATGAGAGGAAAAAAATCTGGCCCAAATGGCAATTTCCCTCAATTTTCTATTTGTCTGTTATAATAGGCGCAAAGCGAGTCGATTATAGTCGGTGATGTTGTATAACTTGTGTGGCCTGACTTAGTAGCTGATGTATATCACTTTCAACACTGAATCACTTCTATAAATCCACTTGCTGTAAAACTAGTTCCAGGTCAAACAAACCAGGCGCGCCTAACTAATCAGTCCAATAAGCCATGTATGATGGTTGGCTTGACCTCACGATGGACCTGTGAACACTGCATGTGGCCGAGAAATCAATTCCTTGAGACGAACACACTTTTGATCAAAAAGCTTTCACGATAAACTAATCGACAAAACTGAGATAACAATCGAAAAACTCAATGAACAAATAACCTACAGTATATGTCTGAACAAACATGTCGGAGTGACTTAAAAAGTTCAAAAGGTTTTTAAAACAGTTACTGGTTCATTGAACATTTTGCGGTTCATTCATAAGGTGCGTTTGCCTTTCTAGTCAGCAAGGCAGACCTAGTCTGCGGGATTATATTTTTGATGTCCCATCGATAATTTACCGGATACAATGAGGGTTTAGTCACGTAATTTCAAAACTTATAGGAGACAGGACAAAAAAATGATTATCATAGCTCGTTGAAATTAGTAAAAATGTGAAGTTTGGAAAAGATCGCTCCACAAATTGCGAAGATATGAATTTTCAAAAATCGAAATTTTGTATGAAAGCCTTTGTTGCCTACCAGCGTAAATTTCCACTAATTTGTACTAAATTTTAACTAATTTCAACGAGCTCTTTCCAGCTATGATAATCATCACAGTTTTGTCCTATGAGTTTTGAAATTACATGATAAACCCTCATTGACAATACGCGCTCCAATATATTTATATTTCAAGATTTGTGTGTACACACTGCACGTACAGAGAGTGTTAATATTTTTCTACTATTTTAATTAACTTTGAAGCATCTTTTTGCTTTTGAAAAAGTGTCTAAAATTCACTTCTCCATTCGCGAAAAAAGTCGCACTAATTAACTCACTAACTCAGCTAAAACCGGCTTCGAGTTCGTGTAAATTGCGTTAGGTGAGTTTGGAGTTTAGACTCCTGCATATCAAACTTATGTTATACAAAAGGTCATTGTTTCACATATGCAGATGAGGCGAGTCTTGTTTAGGCGAAAAACAGCATGATTTTGATACATTTTTGCTTTTTACTGCATTGTTAAAATACAAATCAAAAACCTACCAACGGAATATAAAAGACGAATATGTAAGGAATGAATAAGCTGGCAATTCAAGCACAAATAAAGAGGTTTGAAGGTGGCATTTTCCGTTTCTTCAAAGTCAATCGAACTGAAATCTCTGAAGAGATATAGGAGAGCGTGACATACGCTGCACAAAATCCCTCTGAATTCTTTGGGAATTGTGTCAATCAAAAACCTACCGCCGGATTATAATGCTCTGTAATTGTACGCGCATTTTGATATAAAATACATGTATATTAAACTTAATTAAGCGGTGGCAAAATGAAATCTAAAACTCTTTGTTTGGTAATTGTGAACATCATATTGGTGCTCTGTATCTCGGTCTGTATGTAGAAGCTACATAGGCCGGCGAATTCGCAAATAAATTATGGCTCGGAAAGGACGTTTTTTGAAGGCAATTTCCAATATTTACACGCACGAGATCAATATAAAGTTAGTTCGAATTTGTGATATATTTTCCCGTTGAGGAAACATATGCAGCTTTTCCATCCTCTCTTATATTTTAGCTACCTGATTTACACATTGTCAAAGGAAAAATATGAATTCAGAAATGATAAACCAGTCACGTACGAATCTGCTTTATTTAGCGGTCATAGTGAACAAATTGCTGGATCAATCGGGCCTCACGTGCATTAGTAAACAAAGCATTAACAAAAAACGTTGTCCGCGTGATACTGGATCCCAACAGGAGCAAATGTTCAATGGCAGGACATAAGTTTGATATGCTTGGAATTATTACGAATCAGTATCACTAAGTAGCGCACGGAAGCGATTATTACAGCTAAGCGGCTTCAATGAAAGAAAACATCAATCCAGGCTAGTCGGACATTAGGACGTAAATGGTAAAGGATGTTAAGTGCCTTTTTATTGAAGTTGGATTTCCGCTGTATGAGTATATTTCATTCTCCTCTCTTCCTTCCATTCATTTCTTTCTCTCTCTCATTTTCTCTTCTTTCTCTCTAATTCTTTAAATACATGTCTTGCTGTCACTGAGGTTCATTTATTTTATTTTATTTTATTCATTCATTCATTCATTCATTCATTCATTCATTCATTCATTCAATCATTCATTCATTCATTCATTCAATCATTCATTCATTCATTCATTCATTCATTCATTCATTCATTCATTCATTCATTCATTCATTCATTCATTCATTCATTCATTCATTCATTCATTCATTCATTCATTCATTCATTCATTCATTCATTCATTCATTCATTCATTCATTCATTCATTCATTCATTCATTCATTCATTCATGTAACTTTAATTCAAATCTATTTAAAGCCCATGACTTGCTATCATTACGTCATCTAAGAACACATAGCAGACAAATAGCATTTTGCTTTTAAAACTGTCACTATGGCTGAGGAGCGTAATAGCTCTTAATTGACTATGTATATAGCTCTGCTTTGCTTGTCCTTGTGTTCAGATGACTGTGTAAGAAGGTCGAAATAGCGTAAAAACATATATGAAATCTTGTCTATTTATTTATTCATTATTTATATTTATTTGTCCAATTCACGTTTCTTTAATAATGGGAAGACTAATGCCTCTTTCCAAGCCTCTGCGGGAAAACAGCCTGACTGCAACGATGTATTGATAATTTGCACGGTGATCGGCAGGAGAACATGACATTGACTCACTAGTAAAGAAGACATCGGGTCTAGCGGGCACGTCTTTAGTTCTTATCAGAGACGAGATATCAGAGGCGGACAATTCATCAAAGTTCGAGAACATCGATGTATGGCACTCCACCAAGTCCCACGAGTTAGTGACGTAATACTGGAGAAACATCATAATGGGCGCCATTGAGAGTCCTTCTAATGTTAACGAGTTTTTGTACAAAGTAGTTCCCGATATCATTTGCAAACTTGGCACTGTCAATATTAGGTGGGATTCCTGGATCAACGGAGCGATTGAAATTGTTTGCTGGCTTTGAATAACTTTCCCTGATTTCCACTGTTCTCATTTATTAAGTGAATAAATTATTATTATTATTATTATTTGTTAGAAGGTCGAAACTAGTAGCGTAAAAATATATATGAAACCGTCTATTTATTAATTTATTATTTATATTTATTTGTTAGTAGGTCGAAACTATTAGCGTGAAATGAAATCTTGTCTATTTATGAGATTACGAGTCCGAGTTGTCTAATTGTTTTAGTATAAACAAACTAGCATACTTTGCATATGTAATCTCATAATTACGACATTTAATAAATGGGTTCTTTAGTTGAAAAACTTCACTATAAAAGTGCTCCCTTAACTTTGACTTTGTCTTCGCTGAGTGAAAAACCTTCAACTCACTTTACGATCGTTCTCGCTCAGTTTCTGCAGTGTTAGCCAAAGAAAACTTTCTCGAATTGTCAATAAGATATATATGTTACTCAGATAAAGAACTATGATATGATAAGTGATAGAAATCGTTTTTTTTCTACTTTTTGGCCCTACTAGATGTTTCAGCTGCTCAGAATCTTTTCCAATGTCATTTTTTGAAGAAAACCAAGGATTGTAGGTAAAAAATCTGGACATTTAACGAATTTGGAGATGGTTCTATCAAAAATATGTAATACAAGAGAAAACCACTGTTTTTCTGTTAAGTATTATTTATATTTTCATTCTAAAGCTATCTTGAACAGAGAGACTATGCTCTCAACGATATAGTCAGAATGTTATGTGTTCTTCGTAACTCGTTACAAAGATAACTACTTTTCCATTAAGCATTCGGTTGTCTTTTGGACTAGATTCCATTACCGGCTTTAAGATTCGGTATTTCTTTGAAAGCCTACATAGAATCGCCTTAGACTTGATAAGAAGACTAAAACTGTATTCCATTTCAAAATAAAAGAACCAGCGAACGGTACACGCTTTACCCCCATGGCGTAGCAAATTTCAATACAGTAAATGTATTGTAGAAATCAGTTTTTTCTACTTTTTGGTCCTACTAGATGTTTCAGCTGCTCAGAATCTTTTCCAATGTCATTTTTTGAAGAAAGTGCAAGGATTGTAGATAATTTTTTTTTGGACATTTAACGAATTTGGAAATGGTTATATTAAAATTACACAACGTCGCAAATTTCAATACAGTAAATATATGGTAGAAATCGGTTTTTCCTACTTTTTGGCCCTACTAGATATTAATTTCAGCTGTTCAGAATTAATTCCATTGAAAATCGTCATTTTGGGCCAATTGTGCGGATATTGCATGGGCTATAGTCCATTGGAAATCGTTATTTTGCGCATTTTGGAAGGGCTATACTCCATTGAAAATCGTTACTATTCTCACTCATATAGCTCCTCCAGGACCTCCCAACATTACTGTCACAGGTATCAAAGCACCGTATGTAACTGTAAGGTAGAAAACACCAGTGTACGATGGTGGTAGTGCAATCATTAACTAGATATTACTGATTAGTTCAAAGACCCTTCATATCAATGCACCAAACACTAATAAGTCTATCACCGGTCTTACAAAGAAAACAGAGTATGAAGCCCAGTTATACGCGGCCAGGAATATTGAAGGACGTGGCAGAGCCTCGAGTAAGGTGTTGATAACAATGAAACAAGATATATTCCATTTGAAACTGATTTGTGGTATAGAGACACCCACAGCGATATTTCGTATGTATGGGCTTCCTGTGGTAAAGAAGGCGAGCACGCGAGTTATACGGGTTGTTCCTTAGTAAATAATTACGACAAATCGATCAACCTCAACATTCAAAATAAGTTTACAGTAAAACAACCTTTAAATCAAAAGAATATCCTATCCATGTAGAAAAATATTTACATTTTGAAACTGAGCGGATTTTGTCAAAACATTCAAGAAAAGAAATTTAAGTGTAAAGAAAAAGAATAATCAAAGGATAAACAGCTAAAAAAAAATAAAAAAATGAAAAAAAAAAAATGACCGGACCGGTACTCGAACCCGCGCGCTACTTCGGACATTTATGCAAAACACTAAAAATCGACCATACACCCGGACTTAAATGCCGAGTCACCGTATGTTACGTATAGGACGAAGATTTCGGCCTCATCCGCGCTATCGGGTAGTACACAATCAGCGAAGTAGTCAAAGAGGGAGGGAACAGTCGTATCCTAGTCCTAAATGACTGCCCCTTACCACTTCAAGCTATCTGTACTTCCGACTGTTTTCGAGGGTCAATTTAGTAGTCTATCGTGTAGCGGTTATTGTTATGGAAATTTCTTGACTAACGTGGTCCTCTGGTTAAGTGCTGGGATTTGGAAACCAGCGAGCAGGAGATCGACTCTCGGTGCGGGCATGATTTCTTCTTTTTTTTCTTGCCTTTTTTTATTTCCTGCTCTTTTTTTTCTCTTGTTTACTTCTTTTATTTCTTGAGTTGTTTTTCTTTTACCCTATTCATATAAAAAATCTTATCACAGAAGTTAATTTCAGTTGCAAACCCCACTAAAATGTAAACCTCTGTTTTATGATGAAATAATGCAACACTCTTAATAATCATAGTTCGGTCAAACTTATCTGATTAAAAATAAATTTAGCCCTGATTTAACTAGATAATTATCCGGTAAAACGTTCCACCTGTCTATCATTATTTTATTTTAATAAATAAAAATACAGTATATTTATTTGTATACGCACGTCTTTTTTTGATGGGTTTCCTGTGGTAGCACGCGCGCACGATACGTATTATGTTGGGATCCCTGTGTGCGTCCCGCAGGATGCACTCGCACAAGTGTAGTATTTTACACAAGCTTTCACTACTACATTGCTGCGGGCGCGTCTTGCGGGACACACAGGGAGCCCAACATTATACGCTTCTATGCACAGGAAGCCCAATATAATACGTATTGAGCGCCCGAGCTCTACCACAGGAAACCCATCAAAAAAGACGCAAATAACTTGTTATTTATTACAAGTAATAGCCTCGTAAGCAATGGTTGGGCTGACTGTGGCCTCTCGCGGCCCGAGATCAGTGTGCTCAGTCCCAATTTGTTGATCAAGTTTTCCCTTGTTGACATGTTCGAGGGTTTGTTGATCTAGACGCGGATTTCAAACGTTGAGTTTAATTGCAGCGACTTCATTTATTCGGTGATACAAAGCCATTCTCAATTGTAGACACTCACTTCGATAAAGTTAGTCACCCGAAAATCTTCGAATGTGAGACCAAGAAGGACCATGGGTATACATACATTTTAACCAACCCAGGATCCTCATCGGTCTCACCTTCGAAGCTTGACGGGTGACTAACTTTATCGAAAGCTAGTAAGCCACGAGTCTGGCAATTTCTTCACACCAAGTTTACATTCCGCAAAAACGTCCGTTTGTGGGCATCTTTGGGCATTTTGCATGGGTTATATTGCATTGAAAATTGATCGTTATTTTGGGCCATTTTTGCGTATTTTGCAAGATAGTCCATTGAAAATCGTTATTTTGGGCCAATTTTGCGGATAAAGCATGGGCTATAATCTTTTCCAATGTTATTTATTGAAGAAAGCCAAGGATTCCTGGTGAAAAATCTGGACATTTAGCGAATTTGGAAATGGTTATATTAAAATTACACAACGTCGCAAATTTCAATACAGTAAATGTATGGTAGAAATCGGTTTTTCCTACTTTTTGGCCCTACTAGATATTAATTTCAGCTGTTCAGAATTAATTCCATTGAAAATCGTCATTTTGGGCCAATTGTGCGGATATTGCATGGGCTATAGTCCCTTGGAAATCGTTATTTTGCGCATTTTGGAAGGGCTATACTCCATTGAAAATCGTTACTATTCTCACTCATATAGCTCCTCCAGGACCTCCCAACATTACTGTCACAGGTATCAAAGCACCGTATGTAACTGTAAGGTAGAAAACACCAGTGTACGATGGTGGTAGTGCAATCATTGACTAGATATTACTGATTAGTTCAAAGACCATTCATATCAATGAACCAAACACTAATAAGTCTATCACCGGTCTTACAAAGAAAACAGAGTATGAAGCCCAGTTATACGCGGCCAGGAATATTGAAGGACGTGGCAGAGCCTCGAGTAAGGTGTTGATAACAATGAAACAAGATATATTCCATTTGAAACTGATTTGTGGTATAGAGACACCCACAGCGATATTTCGTATGTATGGGCTTCCTGTGGTAAAGAAGGCGAGCACGCGAGTTAATACTCAATATACGGGTTGTTCCTTAGTAAATAATTACGACAAATCGATCAACCTCAACATTCAAAATAAGTTTACAGTAAAACAACCTTTAAATCAAAAGAATATCCTATCCATGTAGAAAAATATTTACATTTTGAAACTGAGCGGATTTTGTCAAAACATTCAAGAAAAGAAATTTAAGTGTAAAGAAAAAGAATAATCAAAGGATAAACAGTTAAAAAAAAAAAAAAAAAAAAAATGACCGGACCGGTACTCGAACCCGCGCGCTACTTCGGACATTTATGCAAAACACTAAAAATCGACCATACACCCGGACTTAAATGCCGAGTCACCGTATGTTACGTATAGGACGAAGATTTCGGCCTCATCCGCGCTATCGGGTAGTACACAATCAGCGAAGTAGTCAAAGAGGGAGGGAACAGTCGTATCCTAGTCCTAAATGACTGCCCCTTACCACTTCAAGCTATCTGTACTTCCGATTGTTTTCGAGGGTCAATTTAGTAGTCTATCGTGTAGCGGTTATTGTTATGGAAATTTCTTGATTAACGTGGTCCTCTGGTTAAGTGCTGGGATTTGGAAACCAGCGAGCAGGAGATCGACTCTCGGTGCGGGCACGATTTCTTCTTTTTTTTCTTGCCTTTTTTTATTTCCTGCTCTTTTTTTTCTCTTGTTTACTTCTTTTATTTCTTGAGTTGTTTTTCTTTTACCCTATTCATATAAAAAATCTTATCACAGAAGTTAATTTCAGTTGCAAACCCCACTAAAATGTAAACCTCTGTTTTATGATGAAATAATGCAACACTCTTAATAATCATAGTTCGGTCAAACTTATCTGATTAAAAATAAATTTAGTATTTAACTAGCTAATTATCCGGTAAAACGTTCCACCTGTCTATCATTATTTTATTTTAATAAATAAAAATACAGTATATTTATTAGTATACGCGCGTCTTTTTTTGATGGGTTTCCTGTGGTAGAGCGCGCGCACGATACGTATTATGTTGGGATCCCTGACGCGCTCGCACAAGTGTAGTATTTTACACAAGCTTTCACTACTACATTGCTGCGGGCGCGTCTTGCGGGACACACAGGGAGCCCAACATTATACGCTTCTATGCACAGGAAGCCCAATATAATACGTATTGAGCGCCCGAGCTCTACCACAGGAAACCCATCAAAAAAGACGCAAATAACTTGTTATTTATTACAATTAATAGCCTCGTAAGCAATGGTTGGGCTGACTGTGGCCTCTCGCGGCCCGAGATCAGTGTGCTCAGTCCCAATTTGTTGATCAAGTTTTCCCTTGTTGACATGTTCGAGGGTTTGTTGATCTAGACGCGGATTTCAAACGTTGAGTTTAATAGGCGACTTGCACTAAGAGGTCACGTGACCCTAACTCCCATAAAACGAACAGCAATGTCAAAATGAACTCCAGAAATGAAAAGAGCAGCTCGAAATTAGTAAAAGGGTGAAGTTTCAGCGCATAATGTTTGACACAGGAGAAATGGGAATAAAAATAAAATCGATCGTTTTCTAATATTTTGTTTGGAAAATGCATTGGATGGCAAGAGCCATGCCATCCAATGCATTTTCCAAACAAAATCTTAGAAAACGATGGATTTTATTTTTATTCCCATTTCTCCTGTGTCAGACATTATGCCCTGAAACTTTGCCCTTTTACTAATTTCGAGGTGCTCTTCTCATTTCTGGAGTTCATTTTGTTACTGCTGTTCGAATTAAGGGGGTTGGGGTCACGTGACCTCTTAGTGCAAGTCGCCTATTGCAGCGACTTCATTTATTCGGCGATACAAAGCCATTCTCAATTGTAGACACTCACTTCGATAAAGCTAGTCACCCGAAAATCTTCGAATGTGAGACCAAGAAGGACCATGGGTATACATACATTTTAACCAACCCAGGATCCTCATCGGTCTCACCTTCGAAGCTTGACGGGTGACTAACTTTATCGAAAGCTAGTAAGCCACGAGTCTAGCAATTTCTTCACACCAAGTTTACATTCCGCAAAAACGTCCGTTTGTGGGCATCTTTGGGCATTTTGCATGGGTTATATTGCATTGAAAATCGTTATTTTGGGCCAATTTTGCGGATAAAGCATGGGCTATTCTCACTCATATAGCTCCTCCAGGACCTCCTAACATTACTGTCACAGGTATCAAAGCACCGTATGTAACTGTAAGGTAGAAAACACCAGTGTACGATGGTGGTAGTGCAATCATTGACTAGATATTACTGATTAGTTCAAAGACCCTTCATATCAATGCACCAAACACTAATAAGTCTATCACCGGTCTTACAAAGAAAACAGAGTATGAAGCCCAGTTATACGCGGCCAGGAATATTGAAGGACGTGGCAGAGCCTCGAGTAAGGTGTTGATAACAATGAAACAAGATATATTCCTTTAAAAATGTGGAAATTGCAGCCAGGATTCATAATTATAATAACAAAAGTGATTGACTCTGGCTTAAACTGTGTGAAATTAATACAGACGTTTCGGTCCACATCTCGGACCTTCTTCAGTGTGAAAAAACGTTAGTGTTGCACGCGCTTATTTAAATTAGCGGTTTGCGCGCGCTTTTTTTGTTTTTGTTTAGAATTTACAAGTGTCCTATAAATATTCGGTATTTGAATATGATCGTTCCCTGAGTTGTTATCTAGTTCAGAATACCATGCTTCCAAGAACAGCCGTTGATGGCAGTTGTTCTCACTTTCTACCACCCGAGCCGCCGTCGTTAAGTCAAACTCGTGCCCAGTTTCATTTGCGTGCTGGGCGATCTTCGAGGACTTCTGATTATTACAAATGGCTCTTCGATGTTCGGCCATCCTAGTCCGAAGAGATCGCTCTGTTTGGCCATAGTATATAAAATAGCAATTGACTTAACGACGGCTCGGGTGGTAGAAAGTGAGAACAACTGGCATCAACGGCTGTTCTTGGAAGCATGGTATTCTGAACTAGATAACTCAGGGGGAATGATCATATTCAAATACCGAATATTTATAGGACACTTGTAAATTCTAAACAAAAACAAAAGCGCGCGCAAACCGCTAATTTAAATAAGCGCGTGCAACACTAACGTTTTTTCACACTGAAGAAGGTCCGAGATGTGGACCGAAACGTCTGTATTAATTTCACACAGTTTAAGCCAGAGTCAATCACTTTTGTTATTATAAGATATATTCCATTTGAAACTGATTTGTGGTATAGAGACACCCACAGCGATATTTCGTATGTATGGGCTTCCTGTGGTAAAGAAGGCGAGCACGCGAGTTAATACTCAATATACGCGTTGTTCCTTAGTAAATAATTACGACAAATCGATCAACCTCAACATTCAAAATAAGTTTACAGTAAAACAACCTTTAAATCAAAAGAATATCCTATCCATGTAGAAAAATATTTACATTTTGAAACTGAGCGGATTTTGTCAAAACATTCAAGAAAAGAAATTTAAGTGTAAAGAAAAAGAATGATCAAAGGATAAACAGCTAAAAAAATAAAAAAATAAAAAAATGACCGGACCGGGACTCGAACCCGCGCGCTACTTCGGACATTTATGCAAAACACTAAAAATCGACAATACACCCGGACTTAAATGCCGAGTCACCGTATGTTACGTATAGGACGAAGATTTCGGCCTCATCCGCGCTATCGGGTAGTACACAATCAGCGAAGTAGTCAAAGAGGGAGGGAACAGTCGTATCCTAGTCCTAAATGACTGCCCCTTACCACTTCAAGCTATCTGTACTTCCGATTGATTTCGAGGGTCAATTTAGTAGTCTATCGTGTAGCGGTTATTGTTATGGAAATTTCTTGACTAACGTGGTCCTCTGGTTAAGTGCTGGGATTTGGAAACCAGCGAGCAGGAGATCGACTCTCGGTGCGGGCATGATTTCTTCTTTTTTTTCTTGCCTTTTTTTATTTCCTGCTCTTTTTTTTCTCTTGTTTACTTCTTTTATTTCTTGAGTTGTTTTTCTTTTACCCTATTCATATAAAAAATCTTATCACAGAAGTTAATTTCAGTTGCAAACCCCACTAAAATGTAAACCTCTGTTTTATGATGAAATAATGCAACACTCTTAATAATCATAGTTCGGTCAAACTTATCTGATTAAAAATAAATTTAGCCCTGATTTAACTAGATAATTATCCGGTAAAACGTTCCACCTGTCTATCATTATTTTATTTTAATAAATAAAAATACAGTATATTTATTTGTATACGCACGTCTTTTTTTGATGGGTTTCCTGTGGTAGCACGCGCGCACGATACGTATTATGTTGGGATCCCTGTGTGCGTCCCGCAGGATGCACTCGCACAAGTGTAGTATTTTACACAAGCTTTCACTACTACATTGCTGCGGGCGCGTCTTGCGGGACACACAGGGAGCCCAACATTATACGCTTCTATGCACAGGAAGCCCAATATAATACGTATTGAGCGCCCGAGCTCTACCACAGGAAACCCATCAAAAAAGACGCAAATAACTTGTTATTTATTACAAGTAATAGCCTCGTAAGCAATGGTTGGGCTGACTGTGGCCTCTCGCGGCCCGAGATCAGTGTGCTCAGTCCCAATTTGTTGATCAAGTTTTCCCTTGTTGACATGTTCGAGGGTTTGTTGATCTAGACGCGGATTTCAAACGTTGAGTTTAATTGCAGCGACTTCATTTATTCGGTGATACAAAGCCATTCTCAATTGTAGACACTCACTTCGATAAAGTTAGTCACCCGAAAATCTTCGAATGTGAGACCAAGAAGGACCATGGGTATACATACATTTTAACCAACCCAGGATCCTCATCGGTCTCACCTTCGAAGCTTGACGGGTGACTAACTTTATCGAAAGCTAGTAAGCCACGAGTCTGGCAATTTCTTCACACCAAGTTTACATTCCGCAAAAACGTCCGTTTGTGGGCATCTTTGGGCATTTTGCATGGGTTATATTGCATTGAAAATTGATCGTTATTTTGGGCCATTTTTGCGTATTTTGCAAGATAGTCCATTGAAAATCGTTATTTTGGGCCAATTTTGCGGATAAAGCATGGGCTATAATCTTTTCCAATGTTATTTATTGAAGAAAGCCAAGGATTCCTGGTGAAAAATCTGGACATTTAGCGAATTTGGAAATGGTTATATTAAAATTACACAACGTCGCAAATTTCAATACAGTAAATGTATGGTAGAAATCGGTTTTTCCTACTTTTTGGCCCTACTAGATATTAATTTCAGCTGTTCAGAATTAATTCCATTGAAAATCGTCATTTTGGGCCAATTGTGCGGATATTGCATGGGCTATAGTCCCTTGGAAATCGTTATTTTGCGCATTTTGGAAGGGCTATACTCCATTGAAAATCGTTACTATTCTCACTCATATAGCTCCTCCAGGACCTCCCAACATTACTGTCACAGGTATCAAAGCACCGTATGTAACTGTAAGGTAGAAAACACCAGTGTACGATGGTGGTAGTGCAATCATTGACTAGATATTACTGATTAGTTCAAAGACCATTCATATCAATGAACCAAACACTAATAAGTCTATCACCGGTCTTACAAAGAAAACAGAGTATGAAGCCCAGTTATACGCGGCCAGGAATATTGAAGGACGTGGCAGAGCCTCGAGTAAGGTGTTGATAACAATGAAACAAGATATATTCCATTTGAAACTGATTTGTGGTATAGAGACACCCACAGCGATATTTCGTATGTATGGGCTTCCTGTGGTAAAGAAGGCGAGCACGCGAGTTATACGGGTTGTTCCTTAGTAAATAATTACGACAAATCGATCAACCTCAACATTCAAAATAAGTTTACAGTAAAACAACCTTTAAATCAAAAGAATATCCTATCCATGTAGAAAAATATTTACATTTTGAAACTGAGCGGATTTTGTCAAAACATTCAAGAAAAGAAATTTAAGTGTAAAGAAAAAGAATAATCAAAGGATAAACAGCTAAAAAAATTAAAAAAATATAAAAATGACCGGACCGGTACTCGAACCCGCGCGCTACTTCGGAAATTTATGCAAAACACTAAAAATCGACCATACACCCGGACTTAAATGCCGAGTCACCGTATGTTACGTATAGGACGAAGATTTCGGCCTCATCCGCGCTATCGGGTAGTACACAATCAGCGAAGTAGTCAAAGAGGGAGGGAACAGTCGTATCCTAGTCCTAAATGACTGCCCCTTACCACTTCAAGCTATCTGTACTTCCGATTGTTTTCGAGGGTCAATTTAGTAGTCTATCGTGTAGCGGTTATTGTTATGGAAATTTCTTGATTAACGTGGTCCTCTGGTTAAGTGCTGGGATTTGGAAACCAGCGAGCAGGGGATCGACTCTCGGTGCGGGCATGATTTCTTCTTTTTTTTCTTGCCTTTTTTTATTTCCTGCTCTTTTTTTTCTCTTGTTTACTTCTTTTATTTCTTGAGTTGTTTTTCTTTTACCCTATTCATATAAAAAATCTTATCACAGAAGTTAATTTCAGTTGCAAACCCCACTAAAATGTAAACCTCTGTTTTATGATGAAATAATGCAACACTCTTAATAATCATAGTTCGGTCAAACTTATCTGATTAAAAATAAATTTAGTATTTAACTAGCTAATTATCCGGTAAAACGTTCCACCTGTCTATCATTATTTTATTTTAATAAATAAAAATACAGTATATTTATTTGTATACGCACGTCTTTTTTTGATGGGTTTCCTGTGGTAGAGCACACGCGCACAATACGTATTATCATTCGACTCATTTCTATCCGCAGTTCTGATTGGCTGAAAGACCTGCAAATAACTGCGTACAAATAACGGTCTGAGCATGCGCAATGAAGATTAAGAGTGTTCGCTGCAAATAACGGTCTGAGCATGCGCACTTAATTGATCATTTACTGTAATCATGGCAGCTCATTTTTACAATATTTTTTCTTGATGTTTATATTCAATAAATTCCTTATTGATAGAAATGATTCGAATGATAAAACAATTATTGGACGAGGTTGAGCAAAATATCGTGATTTGTCAGTGGCGAGCAGATTAATTATTTGCCGATGCCGAATAATTAATCTGCTCGCCACTGACAAATCACGATATTTTGCTCAATCTCGTCCAATAATTGCTTATTATGTTGCGATCCCTGTGTGCGTCCCGCAGGATGCGCTCGCACAAGTGTAGTATTTTACACAAGGTTTCACTACTACATTGCTGCGGGCGCGCCTTGCGGGACACACAGGGAGCCCAACATTATACGCTTCTATGCACAGGAAGCCCAATATAATACGTATTGCGCCCGAGCTCTACCACAGGAAACCCATCAAAAAAGACGCAAATAACTTGTTATTTATTAAAATTAGTAGTCTCGTAAGCAATGGTTGGGCTGACTGTGGCCTCTCGCGGCCCGAGATCAGTGTGCTCAGTCCCAATTTGTTAATCAAGTTTTCCCTTGTTGACATGTTCGAGGGTTTGTTGATATAGACGCGGATTTCAAACGTTGAGTTTGCAGCGACTTTATTTATTCGGTAATATTGGATACGACATTCTTTTGAATTTCAGGTTGTTTTACTGTTCAACTTATTTTGAATGTTGAAGTTGATCTGTTTTACGTGTTGATGTTGAATAAAATATATTGTTGAGCGGCAAAAACAACTGTTGATGTTGACAATGATTTTTGTTAGATGCTAATGGGGCATAAGAGACACCGAACAAACCAATCGGCATCGGCATTGACTGTACCTATCTATCTGTTCGTCCAGCCATTCTTTGTATATATATGGCTAGTAAGCCTCGAGTCTGGTAATTTCTTCACACCAAGTTTACATTGCGCAAAAACGTCATTTGTGGACATGTTTGGGCATTTTGCATGGGATATATACCAGTGAAATTGGCCATTTTTGCGTATTTTGCATGAGCTATAATCTTTTCCAATATCATTTTTTGAAGAAAGCCAAGGATTGTAGGTAAACAAATCTGGATATTTAATGAATTTGGAAATGGTTATATTAAAATTACACAACGTAGCAAATTTCAATACAATAAATGTATTGTAGAAATCGGTTTTTCTTAATTTTTGGTCCTACTAGATGTTGCAGCTACTCAGAATCTTTTCCAATGTCATTTTTTGAAGAAAGCCAAGGATTGTAGGTAAAAATCTGGACATTTAACGAATTTGGACTGAGATGATTCTATCAAAAGTACATGGCGTAGCAATTTTATTACAGTAAATTTCCATAACAATAACCATTCCGAGATAGACTACTGAAAACAATCGGACTGTCGACTGTCTGTATGTATGTCTGTCTGCATGTTTGTCTGTCTGTTTGCTTGTCTGTGTGTTTGTCTGTGTGTTTGTCTGTCTATTTGTCTATTTGTTTGTATGCATGTTTTGCTAGATCTATTTTCGTTCTCTTTCTTCTTTTATTCTTCTTTCTCTGTTCTATCATTTTCCTTTACTCGTAAATATCTGAAATCTCACTGACAATTTCTTTTCCAGACTACAGTATGATGCCTGACAATTACATCGGTTTGACGTTTGCCTTCACCATCATGGTCTTAACGGACCTCATAGGAAACGCCCTGGTCGTCTTTGTTGTCATGCGCAATAGATCAATGCAAACACCAATGAACTACCTGCTTGTCAACCTGGCTATTGCAGACATGATGGTGGCGATATTCATTGCCATACAGTTCATCTTTGGGCCACTCTACACCCACCCTGAAGGTGCACTCGGAGTGTTCCTTTGCAAGTTTATAACCGGGGGGACATTGACCTGGACTGGGGCCGTCTCGTCTGTGTTTAACTTGGTGGCGATTTCTGTCGAACGATACTACGCAGTTCTGTTCCCGCACTCCCACAAAGGCAGAATCAGCGGTCGTAATCTCAAATACATAATCATCGCTGCATGGGCCACCGCTTTCTTATGGAACACGCCCCTATTCATCAACGTGACGTATCGCTACGACATCAAGGGATGCGGCGAGCAATGGCCGAACCTGGTCCTCCCGAAGATCTACAGTTTTGGCTGGAACATCGTAGTCGGGCTGGTACCAATCGCAATCATGACATACATGTACGCAAGGGTGATTCATAAGTTGTGGTTTGAAACAGACAACGCAGTGCAACAAGCTGTTCTAAAGATAAGGAAGAGAGTCACTAAGATGGTCATCGCAGTCAGTGTAATCTACGCCATTTGCTGGATGCCAGGTTTAGTCATGTATTTCCTGGTCTACATGTTGCCACACGAAGCCGTTCACTCTATGGTCCATCAGGTCACCATCGTACTCGCTACGTTCAACTCCAGTATCAATCCCATCATATACAGTCTACAGAGTGTGAAGTTCAGGACCCATCTTTGTGGTATCCTGTGTTGCGGAAGGCAGTGCGGCGTTGGAAACAACCGAGTCGTGGAAGAAGAGCCATCACCACAACGAGGTCAAGACATTCAAGGCCAGACGAACGAAACAGCGACTTCATGAACGCGATTAACCAAAACTGAAACGCTGAGAAATTCTTAGTTGCAGTTGATATATTAATTTATTTAAAAAACGTTGATAGATGAACTGTACACCGGTACATGTTAATTATTCCAAGCTATTCTGGAACTCAGAATGTTCTTCACACTTCTCGTCATTTTCATTTCATTAAGTTTAGTTGCATGCGTTAATTAATCTCATTTATTGTAAATTTGAACGTATATAAGTTTCAATTAAATAGCGACTACAATGACACTGATGTATGATACACCTATTTCAAGACTGAAGTTTGTCGAGGACATCAGTCCATAGGCAATAGGTTATAGGTCGTTCCAAGACCGAACTGCATTATGGTAACAGCTTGAATAGCTAAAAAGGTATGAAAAGCTGCTGCTATCGTGCCTATTTCAGTTTCAACAGACCATGCAAGAACAAATTTTGAATCGAATTTTATGAAATCATCGGAAAAGATTTGCCTACAAATTGGAACATTTGGTCTTTTCGGCCCTAGCCGGCCTGCGAATCCCTTCGAATTCTTATTCTTCTTTTTTTCCTGTCAGTTTCTGATTGTTTTTCACTTCGGTATATTAATATTATATATATAATATGCAATATGTACTTCAGTTTAATTTATATTTTCGCTTGACCCCCTCCCCTCCCCCTCCACGAAATCCCCAAATCAGTCATAGATTATTGCTTTTATAATTTCATGCCGTGATTAGATCTGATTAATACATCGACATATATAACACTTACTTGATACATTAATTGTGCATGGAAAAAGGGTTCACTACTACTTTGCATCGAGTATTTCCACCCGCTATCAGTTCCCTCAGATTCATCAGTTTTGTTTGTGCAACGGCGAAGGCACAAGCTGTTATCAATCAGTCATACTAACAACACCAGGGAAGCCTGACACATCATATTTTTGAATGCCCAGCAGTTTACATCGAGTCAAAATAATACAATGATCAATAGATATAAATACTAGGAAGAGCTTCGAGGCTGTTGTGTATATACTCTGTATGGGACTCTATAAAACTGGCCGAAATACGGTGCGAAAATTTTACGGACTAACATGTATTTGGTATCAAAATGTCCATAAAAGCGCGGGCTATGCTAATCCGTAGTTAATTTCGTGACTAGGCCTGTGTAGTTTCAATAAAAGCTATTTATGTGGGCTGACAGGCCAGTTTGAGGTCATGTCACGCCAATTCTCTTGTAAGGTAGACCCATTCAACTAAAAAAATACGGTACTTTTTTGCATCGAATTTCAATTATAACCAAATAATATGGTCCACGAAAGATCAAAAAAACTAAATCCGTCGTTAACTTTTTAGTTATATGCATTTATACGAGGAAAATTGCAAAAAACCTTGAATTTGAGTCCATGTTTGTATGTACTAGAATGTGGGGGCGTGCCAGAGAAATTGTGACAAATCTTTCCCGATGTTCTGGCATAAATGCTATTCAAGCTGTTACCATAATGCAGTTCGGTCTTGGAACGACCTATTAGCTATTGCCTATGGACTGATGTCCTCGACAACCTTTTATGAAATGGATGATCTGAGACCAAGACGAATTATGGGAAACTGAGGGTCTTTCGTTAGTAACATGCGAAATTCATCCATTCGACCTCAAGTTTGGAATCACGCTTGGTGTTTGAACGAGATATGGCGGAGGTTAACGTGAATTTAAAAGTTTCAGATCATCCAATTCAGATCGACCGTTATCAACATGTTTTTTAAATGGGTGTATACCGGGGATATAACATGGCTGGGTGTATACCGGGGATATAACATGGCTGTTGAACTCACCAGAAAAATAACATGCAGCCGATCACTGAATTAGTCAAACAGGTTTTGACTATAATTATCTGTACTAGCAGTATAGACTCACATTCTATTTAAATGAACGTTTGCATAATTTATTTTAATCATTCTAAATCCCGCCTTTTGCGACTGATCAGACTGAAATTAAACCACGATGTAGGTCTATGCTATAAATAATCAATAATTACGACAATTCTGCCTCAACTCCATGTAACCCGCTGGGAATCGCACCCAGTCCTCTTGGCCGAGACCAAGTGTGCTCTAGTACACTACAGATTTTGGTATTGGTGTTGAAGGCAGCTTACAATCGATGATAAACGCAAAAAATTATTTACAATATTAGTCACAAGTACTTTATAGATTTCGTTAAGTTACGGCACGACACTAGAACGCAGATGTCTTGTATCTGGAGCTTAGCGACTTGTTTACATTACGAGGTATTCTGAAAGAAAACATGATCGATAACTGCATGTCATAGAAAGTCAGTGATAAACGTTCAGAATGTCAGAAATCGTTAATTCACCGACCTGGCGAACTTAAACTATCGTTGAAAGTCCAAAGCAAGATCGTTGAAATTCCAAGAAAAAAGTTTCGTTGAAAGTCCAAGAAAAAACGTTCGTTGAAAGTCCAAGAAAAAAGGTTCGTTGAAAGTCCAAGAAAAAAAGGTTCGTTGAAAGTCCAAGAAAAAAAGTTCGTTGAAAATCCAAGAAAAAAGGTTCGTTGAAAGTCCAAGAAAAAAAGGTTCGTTGAAAGTCCAAGAAAAAAAGTTCGTTGAAAATCCAAGAAAAAACGTTACTTTGAAAGTCCAAGAAAAAAGGTTCGTTGAAAGTCCAAGTAAAAAAGGTTCGTTGAAAATCCAAGAAAAAAAGTTCGTTGAAAATCCAAGAAAAAAGGTTCGTTGAAAATCCAAGAAAAAAGGTTCGTTGAAAATCCAAGAAAAAAGGTTCGTTGAAAGTCCAAGAAAAACAGTTAGTTGAAAGTTCGTTGAAGATCCAAGAAAAACAGTTCGTTGAAAATCCAAGAAAAAAGTTCGTTGAAAATCCAAGAAAAGAGGTTCGTTGAAAATCCAAGAAAAACAGTTCGTTGAAAATCCAAGAAAAAAGTTCGTTGAAAATCCAAGAAAAAAGGTTCGTTGAAAATCCAAGAAAAACAGTTCGTTGAAAGTCCAAGAAAAAAGTTCGTTGAAAATCCAAGAAAAAAAGTTCGTTGAAAATCCAAGAAAAACAGTTCGTTGAAAGTCCAAGAAAAAAGTTCGTTGAAAATCCAAGAAAAAAAGTTCGTTGAAAGTCCAAGAAAAAAGGTTCGTTGAAAATCCAAGAAAAAAAGATAGACAAAAAAGATCGTTGAAATTCCAAAAAGATGAGATTGTTGAAAGTATAACGTGGCTAAAAAGATTCAGGGCTGACAATTGCCGGCCAAACAAACCAGTTTCTGTGAACGGATGAAGATAGCTAAGTGGGTAAAAGAATAAATGAACGAAGAACTCTAGCTCCAAAGCCATTGATCACTGTAAAAAAGACTCCAGCTAGTACTTCTCAGTTCGACTTGAACATGACAATCTAGAATGACAGGACCACTGACGAGGAAACAGGTCTTCCCAAAGATAAAAGATTAAGACACTAGTGATGATGAATTCGTAGCTCTTGTAATTCAGACATGGTTGTAACGTTGTATAGTAATCTAAACTGACTGAGTGCTGAACTGACAATCGTCGAGCTGTTTTACTAGTCAGAGTCAAATTAAATAGTCCTACAGGTGTACGTGATTCTAACTAAGAGTTTTTTGATACATTTCAAAAGTAAAATCAGTGATACTAGAAAAAACGAACGACATTTCGATGTCTCCATGACATCATTATTAAGTTCAAACTAACAAGTGAATGTGTCAGTCAGTACTCACTTGTTAGTTTGAACTCGATAATGTCATAGAGACATCGGAACGTCGTTCGTTTATTTCTAGTATCACTGATTTTACTTTTGAAATGTTTACGCGAGTACAAAAATCTTTTAATGACGACAGAACAGCAAACTCAAGTAAAGGTCTATTTTGCAAAACGCAGTCGACTGACAATACAATCGACAAATCTCCGAAGGAATATGATATTTCACACGCCGATACGAATCGAACATTTGAAATATGAAAGACAATTCATTCAAGTCGGATTTTTTTTAAATTAAATTTAACTTGCGCTACTCCGAGGAAGTAGCCCGAGTCTGGTTTATTCACTGAATACTTTTAATTAATTAAAATTACTAAAAGTATATGAGCATCAGTATAAACAATAATTAAATAAATAAATAAATAAACTCCCGTAAAAATAAACTAATCTAAGAAGCTACCACCGAAAAAAAAAGAAATCTATCGAAGACTCGTCGTCGCAACCGAGATTGGTTGTTCTTGGTAGACTTGGCTGAAAACAAATCAAATATTTTGGAAGAAAAACTTAATATAAATTTATTAGGTTTTTCTTCTCAAAACACGTTAAAAATATGTTAGTGTTTGAACACAAGGTTAAAATTAGACTTAACCCAACTGTAATGGATCGGAAAACGGATTGGCCGGAATGAAGACCTGGAATACTCAAAGAATCAAAGCGAATCACCAAGTCAGTGTTAACATTCTGTAACAAGGGGAAACGCTCGCTCGGATTTTTAAGTATTCCAGTCTAGAGTAGCAGCCATTGTCGATTAGACACGTGGGTAGCCAGCGTTTGGAAGTCATTTCATTTGAAAATGAATGAATGGAAAGGGAATTTCATTTACCATCCGATTCCGCCACAGGAAGCCCAAATGCTGACTGTGTCCAAGTTATTTAGTGCGATGCCTGGCCAGCGCTAACCTAAGAACCGGAGATCGAATGAAATCTTAACCCTAGGCATCGCGTGGTTTAGGTGTATGCGTTGTATGTCAACTGACCAGCACCGCGTAAAAATAATGGCCGCACTCTAGCTACACTATCTATCAAGACGCAGACTCAGACTACAACTACGCGGTCTCTCAATTTGAGAGTGTGATTTATTGCATCCAGGTCCATTGTCTCCATCGTGGTCCAGCGTTGCCATCTCGCAGGCTAAGTATTTTGGAAAGCTAGCCTAACTGATTGTCCGATTGACCCTGGCCGATTGACCAGTCCGAAGCTACTAAGCCCGCTATTTTAAAGTGGTAGCTTCTGCTAATCCCAGGCAGTGGGCCCATATATGGTTATATGGAACCCTACTTATCCTAGTTACTAGTTTTCTCATATAGAGTGCAAACCATATGTCCGTGAAACAGTACTAACTAATTAGTACTAAATAGCACTGATGAAACAATAGAAAACAATAGAAATAACACTATTTAGTACTATTTAGTAATAGTACTATTTCACGGACATATGGTTTGCACTCTACTTAGTTGTAATAAATATCTTTGACCTGCAACTACAAATTTATTTAAATTTGATTCATCGCAAGTCAAAGAAATTCATTCTCACATGCCTGCCTGCGTTCCTATAGTCAAAATATAGGAACTGATTTCCCTTTTCAAATCACAAGAACTTGTAAAAGTATCGGATTATAGTGATGTTCGCCTTGACGTAAGCCATTGTTAGTAATGTGCCAACCAGAGATCGATTGGCTGATTGTGAAGAGCTATTGTAATCATGGTTGGCAAAGTTCAATGGCACGTCAATATTTACCGCAAACATCGCTATTGTAGCCAATGGAAAGATAGTGATTTTTAAGACTTTTTCCAAGTTCTATGTGTCCACTAACCTGGAATATGTTGTAGTCTTGGTAGTGTGAATATAAACATTCCTGAGAAAACAATTGAAACATTAGAATGATTGCATTGAATACGCAATTGCTGTTTTGCACGTGCCGATTATGGTGGACGATAACAAAGCGCGCATTCCTCATGAGTTTCTCACGTTTGTACGACCATTCCTGCATGTGTATTGCTGTTTTGCAATCAGTCCTTGGAGATTTAAACCACAAAGATTGATTGCAACCAAGCAATACAAATGCAGGAATCATTGCACAATTTGAACTAGATTTCTTGACGACATGGAATTAGTAATTGCAATTAATGTTAGCAATGGATTCAAAGCAGATAATGAGATACTTTGAATTTGAATCCGACCACCGCAAAAATTCCCTCGCATGCCATGCATGCCATGCAGCCAAATACAACAATGTGTACAAAATGCTTTCCTAGAAGCGCTACCACCGAGAACCAAACGAAACAGAACCTTCTGTGTATGAAAAGCTGAAACTGAAAGTCTAAAAACCTGTCCGCGAAAGTTACTCCATAAAACATACAAAACCTTCAACTTATCATTCTTTGCGCACTGTTGATACCAAGTCAGACTTGACCAAACACGTGTGTTGCTTCTAAAAGTACCTTCTAAAAGTAGCTTCTAAACGAAAATACCCGTGAGCTAGCAAAATATATGCTCGGTAAAGAAAGGTTCTACTGGTGACTATATCTGTATTGATGTTATACGACGTTGAGGCGACGCGGGAAACGTCGAGTATAAGATACGTGCACGTGTTATCTCGAAGTACCGCTACATGCAAACCAAACTTCTCAAATAAAACATTAGAAACATGCGTGCTACATAGTTGGTTACTAAGACGAGAAACTGTATATAGGACAAACATTGACTGCACTTAGCTCACCTGAGTTGACTGGACGGCACGCCTCGAATGGCCGGATAGCTTGCAAACTCACCAGATACCATGCTTATATCACGTGACATCCAATGGTGGCTCCCTGTGGTATTGGGCTCCCTGTGGTATTGGGATCCCTGTGGTATTGGGATCCCTGTGGGATTGAGATCCCTGTGGTATTGGGCTCTCGGTAGTATTGGGATCCCTGTGGTATTGGGTTCCCTGTGGTAAGCCTAGCTACTATATGTAGCACACCGATAAGTGTTTTTAGTTCAACGAAGATTCTCTTGATCCAATACATATTTAATTTCTCATTGTTAAATTCAGTTATTAAAAAAATGAAAGAGAGAAAAGAATCGGGGCAGAACAATTCAAACCAAATCAACACGAAGAAAACCCTGGAAATTCACTGGAAATTAGTTGCACTTTTTCATTTCCATGGTTTGTATTTTCGGCATCCTGATTGGTCGATAAGCCATTTCAAGATGGCCGCCATGGTCGCAACCTAGTGGACATTTGTGACGTTGAAAATGGCGTACGTATTGCCTTTTTATTAGGCTTTCAACTACGAGAAACCTTCATTTTTCAGTGTTTTGATGTTTGACTCAATATGGTTTGTTTTTTTAATTGATTTTATGTCCAAACAACCCTCCTAAGCCACGCATGAACTTTCAAGGTATCCATGGTTTTTGACGTGTGTGATTTTTTCCAATGTTACTTGGGTCTTTAGATACCCGTTAACGCGCATGCGCACTGGATTGAACCACTGGACCAATGGTGACAAAGTGATTTGCACAGTAATGGACAAACTGAGACTTTCCCCGAATGGACCCATTTCATAATAAAACATTTATGTGTCCGTATGGAGTAGCGTGTGGGGTTAGCCGTTAAATGGTGTAGGGGCCTGCTACCCCCTCTCTCACTGACCTTTTGCTTAGCGCGAAATTTAGTGTATTACGGGATGAGTCCGAAATCTTCGTCCTCTACGAAAATTCCATTCGACGTCTCCGTAGAATGGTGTCTTTTATTCTAATTCAAAAACATCAGTATTCGGTATTCCGCGAATCACGAGATCGTCAAACAGCGGCAATATAGTGCGGCATGGGCTCCCTGTGTTGCATGTGATCAGTATATCATCGATTGGTCTCTGCCTGTTCAAATACCGTAAATAATCCAACTAATACTAGATCGACGCAGCAACCTTCCAAACGAACCGACGTGATCTGTGGATGCAGGTCATGCAACTTTGATCGGCCGAGCAGAGCTACACACTGATCAATGACATAGTCACCAGGTACTTGATAGAATATAGCACCAGTAATAGTGCATAGATGATGGTTTACGAATTCAGATTCGCAGTGCCTGTTTTGACTTGTTAAAAAATGATCATGAATTATCGACGCCGGTTCAACATGCAATCATCTATGGCTCGTGCATATCATAGAATCGTTTTTCTTTAATGGCTGTGATTCTTATCTGTTCATTTCTACTGTATTTTAATACTGGTTTGATATGGCTATCTTTACTTAGTCTTAAGGATTTATGTTGAAATCTTTACTGATCCTGTAACAAACATACTTAAAGTTATGATCAACAGTGAACTATTTGTACTAAAAACAACAAACATTGTACAATGATATCCGACCAACTAAAAAGTACAATGATATCCGACCAACTAAAAAGTACACTTGTTAATTTTCAGCCCAACTAGTAAGGCATGTGCAGTTTATAGACTTTTCATTTCAGCTGATCAAACAAAGCCTTTTCCATTTATATCCAGTGGTTTGGCCAGGTTTGACCAGCCGAAATAGTATAGATATTTAAATACTTTACGACGTACAGCCGTACCAGTTAATCGTGAATAGTATAACATGTTTTAAAGTTTCTATGTTAATATTCAGTCGTTTCATTTTACTACTTTAAACTTTTGCACTGGATTCAACAACCTCGTTACCATTTTCTTCCGCTCGTCACAGAAGGATGAGAGGGTCCTAGGGCGAGGTTCTTAGGGTGACTCATTTCTCATGACATTTTTATAACATTTAAATGTTATTTTGCAGCAGCGATAAAGATGTCAGGTCAAATCGCCATCAAAGTAGCATTCTCGTTGATAACAATAGGGGGTGTCAGCGGTAACATCCTGGTTTGTCTGGTGGTTCTCCTTAACAAGTCAATGCGAACACCCATGAACTATCTCATCGTAAACCTCGCTATCTCAGACATGATGTTACTGGTGTTCTTCAGCCCTGTGTTCATTTTTCGTGGTATGTTCACCCACCCAGGGGGGACGGCTGGGGATGTGTTGTGTGCCTTGATTACTGGTGAAACCTTTGCGTGGACCGGAGGGTATGCATCAGCCGTGTTCCTACTCGCCATATCGATCGAGAGATACATCGCTGTGGCGCAGCCTCGTAATTACGGCGTCAGTTTTGTCACCAAAAACCTGAAACTCCTTGTCGCGTGTTGTTGGGTGTTTACCGTGGCTTGGAACTCAGTTGGGTTCAAATGGAAGCGCTACGACCAAACTACTGGCTTCTGCGCGCTGGTGTGTTCCTTGACATCCTTCAAAGTTTACAGTATTTTGTGTTTTTTCATTCTTGGGGTGATTCCCATGACAACCATGGCGGTGGTCTACTCTCGGGTTATTCATCTCTTGTGGTTTAAAAGGATTATAATGAACAACACAGAAGAAATGTTACAAAAGAAGCGCAAGAAAGCCACTAAAATGGTGCTGATCGTCACAGTTATCTACGCACTCACATGGTTTCCTGAGTTAACAGTGTTGGTTTTGTTCGCCTTTGCGCCTGGTTCATTCCGTGGCGACATCGCGTACCCAGCTACTGTTTTACTCTGCGCATTGAACTCTGCTATCAACCCAGTCATCTATAGTTTCCATAGCAACTCCTATCGACGTCATCTAAGGAAGCTGCTCTGCTGCATGTGTGAGAGCGTTAGCCACGTTAATATCAACGGCAGTTCTACGATCGCTACGAGCCGTGAGTGTCATCTTTCTAGTCAAGAAAAGTCTAAAGGTTCAGTTGATATGACTAGCATAAATTGATTGTAGTACACAACCCTTTTAGATACAGCATTTAAATCTTGTAAAATAATAGAATTATGATGTTGTTTTTACTATATATTGCTGATGATGTGCTGATCAATGATGCTAATAATCAGTCACTCTAGAATGCTGATGATTTGTCTGTTCTGTTTCAATAAACGTATGTGTGGTTGCTAGGTTTCTAGGTCCCGTATGTGTGGTTGCTAGGTTTCTAGGTCCCGTATGTGTGGTTGCTAGGTTTCTAGGTCCCGTATGTGTGGTTGCTAGGTTTCTAGGTCCCGTATGTGTGGTTGCTAGGTTTCTAGGTTTCTAGGTCCCGTATGTGTGGTTGCTAGGTTTCTAGGTCCCGTATGTATGGTTGCTAGGTTTCTAGGTCCCGTATGTGTGGTTGCTAGGTTTCTAGGTCCCGTATGTGTGGTTGCTAGGTTTCTAGGTCCCGTAGTGTGGTTGCCGTATGTTTCTGGTTTCTAGCTAGTGTGGTTCTAGGTCCCCGTATGTGTGGTTGCTAGGTTTCTAGGTCCCGTATGTGTGGTTGGGTTTATAGGTCCCGTATGTGTGGTTGCTAGGTTTCTAGGTCCCGTATGTGTGGTTGCTAGGTTTCTAGGTTTCTAGGTCCCGTATGTGTGGTTGCTAGGTTTCTAGGTCCCGTATGTATGGTTGCTAGGTTTCTAGGTCCCGTATGTGTGGTTGCTAGGTTTATAGGTCGCGTATGTCTCACTTCGACGCCGATAGGATGAAAGCGAACAAGTCGCGCAAGCTATAAAATTATTGCACCTTATAGGATTCATGTGTGAGTGAGGATTGAGGGGACGGGGGGGAATTAGAAGGGGGATACGACGATCACCATAGGAAGAACCCCCTCCCCCCGTGCGGCTCCCCTCTAGGTACATGGGAGAAAGCCTGCTGTTCACTAGCAATGCAAGGCATACGAATTTGTGTCATATGAAAACGGGCCGATAAATCAACGTGGGGTGGGGTAGGGGGAGGGTACATGGGTACATGCATGCGTATGAAAAACCCGCATAGTATTTATAGAATTGCACCCGCAAATGAACGTTGAAAGAAATTTCCCCTTGTTTATGAGAAATAAACATCCACAGATTTTTGCTGTTGAAAGCAATGCCAATAAAGCTGATTAATTGCGAATGGATACAGGAAATATTAAGAACCTATAAATACGACTGCGATGACACGTTCGCTGTGTCGCGGCGCCATCCAAGTCCGGCGGAATTCGAAAGTGCACGCTGACTCAGAAACTGATAGAAACATGCATCTGATATCTCACATACTTTTTAGCAAGTATTCTGTAAAACGCTTAGAGTTGTTTTCTATATATTTGTTGTTCTAGTCTCCTATGCACCCGTTCTTAGCGAAGGAGACTAGGGGGTGTTCATGACCTATTTCACAATTGTAAATGCTCTTACTGATCTTCTCAGGGATTTAGTTTTATCTAAATAACCGTATTCATTCATTTCAACGAGATTTCTTTCTAAAATCAACAACGGCATTTTCAACTTTTATATAAAACGTAGCAAACTTTGTCGTGCTTCGCTCAAAACTGAAGTGAAATGCGATCGAATCAGCGTTCCCAATACAGTACTCTGAAGCGCAACGAACTAAAAGCGTCGAACGGAACCGGATCAGATCTAGATTTCCTCATCAGAGAACTGAAAACTAAACTGAAAATGTCACTTTACTTCAACACTATTTATGTACTTTCGTGTATAAATAAAGATTACCTACACATGGGTGATGAGAGGGTATAAAAGTAAGACAATTACGCTATGCTTACTGTTGGCGAGTTTGCTTAGTGCAGACAGGGACGGTAAAAGCAAGAAGGTCAGTACCATTCTATATGATTATCCGATAACATTTATTATTTATTTTCAGTAAATTAATTGAAAAAGGCCCACATTTTACTACTTGAATCTTTGCACTGGATTCAACAACCTCGTTACCATTCTCTTCCGCTCGTCACAGAAGGATGAGAGGGTCCTAGGGCGAGGTTCTTAGGGTGACTCATTTCTCATGACATTTTTATAACATTTAAATGTTATTTTGCAGCAGCGATAAAGATGTCAGGTCAAATCGCCATCAAAGTAGCATTCTCGTTGATAACAATAGGGGGTGTCAGCGGTAACATCCTGGTTTGTCTGGTGGTTCTCCTTAACAAGTCAATGCGAACACCCATGAACTATCTCCTCGTAAACCTCGCTATCTCAGACATGATGTTACTGGTGTTCTTCAGCCCTGTGTTCATATTTCGTGGTATGTTCACCCATCCAGGGGGGACGGCTGGGGATGTGTTGTGTGCCTTGATTACTGGTGAAACCTTTGCGTGGACCGGAGGGTATGCATCAGCCGTGTTCCTACTCGCCATATCGATCGAGAGATACATCGCTGTGGCGCAGCCTCGTAATTACGGCGTCAGTTTTGTCACCAAAAACCTGAAACTCCTTGTCGCATGTTGTTGGGTGTTTACGGTGGCTTGGAACTCAGTTGGGTTCAAATGGAAGCGCTACGACCAAACTACTGGCTTCTGCGCGCTGGTGTGTTCCTTGACATCTCAAAGTTTACAGTATTTTGTGTTTTTTCATTCTTGGGGTGATTCCCATGACAACCATGGCGGTGGTCTACTCTCGGGTTATTCATCTCTTGTGGTTTAAAATGATTATAATGAACAACACGGAAGAAATGTTACAAAAGAAGCGCAAGAAAGCCACTAAAATGGTGCTGATCGTCACAGTTATCTACGCACTCACATGGTTTCCTGAGTTAACAGTGTTGGTTTTGTTCGCCTTTGCGCCTGGTTCATTCCGTGGCGACATCGCGTACCCAGCTACTGTTTTACTCTGCGCATTGAACTCTGCTATCAACCCAGTCATCTATAGTTTCCATAGCAACTCCTATCGACGTCATCTAAGGAAGCTGCTCTGCTGCGTGTGTGAGAACGTTAGCCACGTTAATATCAACGGCAGTTCTACGATCGCTACGAGCCGTGAGTGTCATCTTTCTAGTCAAGAAAAGTCTAAAGGTTCAATTGATATGACTAGCATAAATTGATTGTAGTACACAACCCTCAGTTTTAGATACAGCATTTAAATCTTGTAAAATAATAGAATTATGATGTTGATTATGATGTGCTGATCAATGATGCTAATAATCAGTCACTCTAGAATGCTGATGATTTGTCTGTTTCAATAAACGTATGTGTGGTTGCTAGGTTTCTAGGTCCCGTATGTGTGGTTGCTAGGTTTCTAGGTCCCGTATGTGTGGTTGCTAGGTTTCTAGGTCCCGTATGTGTGGTTGCTAGGTTTCTAGGTCCCGTATGTCTCACTTCGACGCCGATAGGATGAAAGCGAACAAGTCGAGCAAGCTATAAAATTATTGCACCTTATAGGATTCATGTGTGAGTGAGGATTGAGGGGACGGGGGGGGGGGGGGGGGGGGGGGATTAGAAGGGGGAAGGGGGATACGACGATCACCATAGGAAGAACCCCCTCCCCCCGTGCGGCTCCCCTCTAGGTGCATGGGAGAAAGCCTGGTGTTCACTAGCAATGCAAGTATGCAGGCATACGAATTTGTATGAAAACGGGCGGCCGATAAATCAACGTGGGGTGGGGTTGGGGGAGGGTACATGGGTACATGCGTATGTTAAACCCGCATAGTATATAGAATTGCACCCGCAAGCGAACGTTGAAAGAAATTTCCCCTTGTTTATGAGAAATAAACATCCACATATTTTTGCTGTTGAAAGCAATACCAATAAAGCTGATTAATTGCGAATGGATACAGGAAATATTAAGAACCTATAAATACGACTGCGGTGACACGTTCGCTGTGTCGCGGCGCCATCCAAGTCCGGCGAAATTCGAAAGTGCACGCTGACTCAGAAACTGATAGAAACATCTGATATCTCACATACTTTTTAGCAAGTTTTTTGTAAAACGCTTAAAGCTGTTTTCTATATATTTGTTATGTTTTAGGAGAGCTGTATTCCATGTATGAGTGCAGCTATAAAGTTTTATTATTTTAAAATTTCTCGGCTTTAAAGAAACTGTTTTGAAGGCAAATTGTATGAAGTCGCATAAGCTCATAGTGCGGGATAAACCTTCATTTTCAGTTTATAGGCGACACTAGTTGCATGTAGTTGTCATCTGAGTGATTATCAACCAGTGGCGTAGCGAGGTCCAGAACTTTGGGGGGGGGGGGGGGGGGGGGGGGGGGGGGGGGGGGGGGGGGGAGGGGGGGGGGAGGGTGTTCATAGGTATGATATGTATACCTATTATATTTTAAGCCCACGTCAAACCCCTCACGAACTAATGTCAGGGCTTCCCGGCTTATACCCGGATTTTATGGTCTTTTATGGTATATAAAATTATAGATAGAAGAAATTATCTGACATGATGGTTTTATTTAACAACTGAGCAACAACTGCCTTAAGCTTATCTAGTACGTCATGTTTATAAAGTGGTAAAACCTACATTTTATTGTCTTTTACACTCGATTGCAAAAACAACCAACCGGCCAACCAAAGCCGGATTTATACAACCATCAACATATAAAAAGATTAAAGAATAGGCACTTTGCTGAGTGCAAGGTGAAATGGAATATATGACAAAACTATTGTTGACTTATTTCTAATTCTGTGTCAGAGCTAAAGTAATCCGTGCTGTATTTGCATGGATAATTAGAACGTTACTGAATATATGTTCTTCAAGCGAAAACCATGAACGTAAGTGTGTGCCCCTTGACTGAATCAGCTGACTATAGTTCTAACATCAATCTTCTGTTTGGTGCAAACTTACTAACAATTGCACTAGGGTCAAGCTTGTTTAATACATCTCTCTCCAATGATACGATGCCCAATGACGACAGCCTCTTCTGTCCCATGGTGGAACGTAGATAGCTCAGTTTACAAGCTTTAACTTGGAGAATATCCACAGGGACCCCAATCGAGAAAAATAAACATGTTTTTCGGAGATTTCCGCATTTCCCGCCATATAGAAGAACAATCCAATTTTTTTTATAATGGGAAGGGTTGTGACTGAATATTTTTTTGCATAATATTGCGGAAAAAGAAAACTTTTTAAATTTTATTTGGGGGGGCTTCCCCCCTCGCCCCCCCTCGCCCCCCCCCCCCCGTCCCCCCCCTCGCCCCCCCCTCGCCCCCCCCCCCCCCCTCGCCCCCCCCCTCGTCCCCCCCCTCGCCCCCCCCCTCGTCCCCCCTCGCCCCCCTTTATCAACACAAACAACCGCTTGAATACAAAGGGATCGTACAAAGGGCAATCGCAAATAGAACGTTTTGTTCAGAACGGAATGCCAATATTTGTAGCCATCAAGGTATCATTTAGGGTGAATTGCACGCGAAGAAATCACACTGTGTTGGTGTCTGGTCTGTCTGGTATCATTTAGGGTGAATTGCACGCGAAGAAATCACACTGTGTTGGTGTCTGGTCTGTCTGGTATCTTTTAGGGTGAAATCACACTGTGTTGGTGTCTGGTATCTTTTAGGGGTAAAATCAAGCTTAAGCCACGCCCATATTAGTCTCCTTTAGGGGATTTTAAAATTGAAATCCCGCTCCGGGGGGTGTTCATGACCGGCTATTTCACAATTGTAAATGCTCTTACTGATCTTCTCAGGGATTTAGTTTTATCTAAATAACCGTATTCGTTCATTTCAACGAGATTTCTTTCTAAAATCAACAACGGCATTTTCAACTTTTATGTAAAACGTAGCAAACTTTGTCGTGCTTCGCTTAAAAGTGAAGTGAAATGGGAATCAGCGTGCACGCGCCGTTCACCCGTGCTCTGAAGCGCAACGAACTAAAGCGTCGAACAGAACCTTCAGACAGATTTCTTCATCAGATAACTGAAAACTAAACTGAAAATGTCAGTCACTTTACTTCAACACTATTTATGTACTTTTGTGTATAAATAAAGATTACCTACACATGGGTGATGAGAGGGTATCAAAAGTAAGACAATTTCGCTATGCTTACTGTTGGCGAGTTTGCTTAGTGCAGACAGGGACGATTATAGAAGCAAGAAGGTCAGTACCATTCTATATGATTATCCGATAACATTTATTATTATTTATTTTCATTAAATTAATTGAAAAAGGCCCACATTTTACTACTTGAACCTTTGCACTGGATTCAACAACCTCGTTACCATTCTCTCCCGCTCGTCACAGAAGGATGAGAGGGTCCTAGGGCGAGGTTCTTAGGGTGACTGGCTCATTTCTCATGACATTTTTATTACATGTTAGCCACATTAATATCAACGGCAGTTCTACGATCGCTACGAGCCGTGAGTGTCATCTTTCTAGTCAAGAAAAGTGTAAAGACTCAATTGATATGGCTAGCATAAATTGATTAGATACACAACCCTTTTAGATACAGGTACTGGACGAATTTTTTTAACGTTCAAAAATTTGACCAGTATAGACACCTAAACGTACAACTTTTTGAACGGTTAAAAATTCGTACCGTATGAACGCGGCCTTAGGATGAAAGCGAATACAAGTAGCGCAGGCTGTAAAATTATTGCACTATATAGGATTGAGGCTGTACATGTATTAAATACATGCTTATAATGCTTTTAAAATAGCATCTGTTCTGGATATGCCTCATTTCCTCGTTAAGTAAAGTTGATCGTATCGTATATGTTAGCGCAAAACTTACCGTGTATATATCATAATGCGTATTGCAAACCACATCACAAATTTCTAGAATGATCACTGCAAAGATGAGAAAAACCGATATACTGTTAGCGAGGTTCTGCGTACTAAACATGCAACCTTGCGCAACACCACAAACAGTATTCATAGAACGAGACCGACGTATTCAGTATGTCAACAATTACGCAGCTGTTTTACCTACGCATGTCTTACACAGTGACTGATGGTACGTAGTGTAGTTAGAGTCGTTTTCGTATGAGTGGGAAACCTACGGCCGCACGGAGTTACGGTCACGGTACGGAATCGAAGACATTGTATTCAACCAATCACAGCGCGCAAAATCATCGCTCAACCAATCAGAATGCTTGGATACCGCACGATGATGGCGCAATACCGTCACTGCACGGCACGAACTGTACCGTAACTACTTCCCACTCATACGTAAACGACTCTATTGTTTTAGCTTTGTTTACAAACCATGACAGTACTGTAGCCATTTGGTTTCACCTGCAAGTTTAATGCCAGTATTTTGACATGTTTAAATCTGACTTCAAATACGACGTGATATTTCCGAAAAATAGATGAGAAAATTCAAATGTAAATACAATATATTTTTCAGGAAATTAAAATTATTTGAGGTTTTGATTACGTTCAAACATTCATTATATGTGAAGTTTAATATTTAAGCTTTGATGTCGTTGGAAAATTTCCTCCGGTAATTTTTTGGTGTCAGACGCGCGATCAGATTATCCAAATTATCAAAATAAAATGTCCTCCACATACATTACAAGAATCAGTGTTTAATTATATACTGTTTGAGAATCGAAATACGAACTACAGATTCAAGTATTACTGATATGTCAGCTTAATTGTAGAAACACTGTAGTGCTGATAGTCATGAACTGCTATGACCAAAAAGAATTCTGTGAAATTGCAAGTGTTCAGTCATTAAGGGGGGGAAGGGGAAGGGGGAAGGGGGAAGAGGGAAGAGGGAAGGGTGAAGGGGGAAGGGGGAAGGGGGAAGGGGGAAGGGGGAAGGGGGAAGGGGGAAGGGGGAAGGGGGAAGGGGGAAGGGGGAAGGGGGAAGGGGGAAGGGGGAAGGGGGAAGGGGGAAGGGGGAAGGGGGATGGGGGAAGGGGGAAGGGGGAAGGGGGAAGGGGGGAAGGGGGAAGGGGGAAGGGGGAAGGGGGAAGGGGGAAGGGGGAAGGGGGAAGGGGGAAGGGGGAAGGGGGAAGGGGGAAGGGGGAAGGGGGAAGGGGGAAGGGGGAAGGGGGAAGGGGGAAGGGGGAAGGGGGGGGGAAGGGGGAAGGGGGAAGGGGGGGGAAGGGGGAAGGTGGAATACCCCAAAACCCTTCAGAACTGACATATGATTTTCCATATCTCTGTACCCTCAGATAAAGCGGCACATTCCCGTACTACGTACGGCAGTATATCCCCGGGGTTTCTCCGAAATTATGTCCATAAAACGTTGGATATGATCAGCATACTGCTGTAAGCCCTGTAAGCTACAGCAGTATGCTGATCTTATCCAACTATGAGAAAGAAATATTAAACCCTTAGCCGAATGCCGCTACAACGAGTCATGTATAGAATATCTTCGTATGTATCTGAAGTTTATTTCAGTGAAAAGCAATTGGAATCTAAATATACTAATCGTTCATCACTAAAAATCTAACCGTTGCCAAGAGTTGATGTGTGTGTGAAACGAACAGTGTGTCTAAATATTAGCATAGCAATGCTTCCATGTATATTTACCCTGGCAACACATGATATCTGTTGTAAGTGTATTTCTGGTCAGTTTTGACATGAAGAAACGTAATAAAGCCCTCAAGGGATTGAACTCAATGCTACATTCATGATCAGTGTACATGGCTGAGTCAGTTTGCAGGAACTTGATCGTTAAGTAATGAATACAGCGGAGGCACCATGTCAGCTATATGTCATAAACGAGGTACTTCACGTACCTATGTAAATATACCGACACAATACAAAGAGTCAGTGCGAATCGTTTTTTTTTTCTGCAATAGAAAACAGGTTGACGAGGTCGCGCGGGTAGACAAGCGTTGTTGTACTACATGTGAATGCATGGCCACCAATCAAGCCTAAAGTCTTATTACGCAAAACAACCACTCCAAAATAACATTTCTTTAGAACTACTTTAAGGCTGGTATTTGGTTTGGCGCTTGTTACAACACTGCGAGTATCACGTTATTTCGAAATGATGTCTGAAGAGGACATTGCTATCAGGACCGCCTTCTCTGTAGTTACTATTGTAGGAATAGTCGGAAACATCCTGGTTTGTCTGGTGGTTCTCCTTAACAAGTCAATGCGAACACCCATGAACTATCTCCTCGTAAACCTCGCCATCTCAGACATGATGTTACTGGTGTTCTTCAGCCCTACATTCATCTTCAAAGGTGCATACACTCATCCCGGTGGCCTGATAGGTGATGTACTCTGCTCGTTGATCACTGGTGAAACCCTTGCATGGATGGGCGGGTACGCGTCGTCTGCCTTCCTCCTCGCCATCTCAGTCGAGAGGTACTTTGCCGTGGCACATCCCCACAGTTACGGGACGAGCTTCATAACTAGGAATATAAAAATATTGGTTATTATCTGTTGGTTGTTTTCCTTGGCGTGGAATTCCGTTGGATTCGCGTGGAAAAGATTTGACGAAAACCTGGGTTTCTGCATCCTTGTGTTGTCTGCAAACAGTTTCAAGGTGTACACCATGTTGTCCTTCTTCGTCATTGGCATCATCCCTATGGTAACCATGGCTATACTCTACACTCGCGTCATTTATATTCTATGGTTTAAAGATGTCGTTATCAGACTTGACGAAGAGAAGCAGAGAAAGCAGCGCAAGAAAGCCACTAAAATGGTCGTGACTGTCAGTCTTATCTATGCACTGACATGGTTTCCTGAGTTGACAGTTTTCGTCCTCTCAGCTTACGCACCGAACTCCCTGCGCTTTGACATCGCATATCCAGCTACAGTCGCATTGTGTTCGTGTAATTCAGCCATCAACCCAATCATCTATAGTCTACAAAACAGCCAGTTCCAGTACTACCTGAAGAAGCTGTTAGGGTGTGGAAAAAAGGTGGATGGAGGTTCTGTTGCAAGCGCGATCACCGAAAACAAACCAAGGCAGAGAGGCTTGTCACGTGATCCTACGGCCACAAAATCAGTGACGTCACATTGCTGAAGACATCAATTATTTCACACCTTTTTATTTTCGTTCGGAAGTTATTTCAAAGAGAATAATGGCTTTTAATCAATCAGTATTTACCGAAATGAAGGAAGTTCAAAGTACGTGGAGGCGTTCTCGTCACGTGATCGTTGTACATTACTTTGACACTCAATTGGCTTCTTTATAGACCAATCAGAAACCGCAATGTATTCGTGGTTACATCACAGCGAATTAGCGCATGTACAACAGGGGTGATACTTTATAAGTCATCCAGTGCATCAATGGACTGCCGTAGTGTGGACAAACTTATATTTTCAGTTCTTCAAGCTCTTACGACAGCTTTAACAGCTGGTATTTCACGACAATCTTTGACATATTCTCACTGAAGATACGATAACACTTTTGCCGCAAGCGTTGCCAGTGGGAAGAAACCTGGCACATTTTCTGTTTATTCAAGTTGTAGAAAGTAAAGTTTAGCTCAATTGTTAACAGCTGTGGTCCTTGGCGACTTTGTGTTGACACTACTGACAGTGAATGTCCCTCTTGAAGAGTGACTTTTAGCCTGGGACTGCCGACTACTCGGAAGCGTGTTTTCTCCCTTCATGTTTACTGCCAGAACCGTGTCGTAACAGCCAGAGCATTCAAGGTAAGTCCAAAACTACTTTTAATTCCATTTGGCTATATTTGTTACTGTTTGATCGCCTCGCTTTTCAGCTCTGGTCATAGTTTTATAGTTTATGAAACAAACTCTCAAGCACATGACAAACAAAGCTAGTAATGATAAAACAAAACAGACTTAAAACACTAATTATTACAGTATGTGGTTCTAATTGTGAACACTTTTTGCACTTGATGATATTTCTCGTCAACATATGGTACGATTATCCTGAACCTTTGCTATAAATTAGCTCTACACTTCAGCTAACATGTGATTAAGTTTCGTTGTATTTATTATTGAACTTTTCTAAATATATTTTATTATATCATGTCTGTTGGTGGTTCTAATGGTGAACAGGTGTTTGTAATTGTGAACACTTTTGGCTTGCTTTTTAATGGCTTAATATTGTGTATTATTCTCGATTTCTAGCCTTGCAATTCGATGTAATAATAATAATAATAATAATAATAATAATAATAATAATAATAATAATAATAATAATAATAATAATAATAACTTACTGATAGCGCCTATACAGGACTGTTCTAAGCGCTGACAAAGATAAAATAAAATAAAATAATATAAAGGTAAATAGGACTATTGCAGCTTGTTGGCCGATTTAAATAGAAAGGTCTTTAGTTGGGACTTGAAGCTGACAAGAGAAGTACATCTACGTAGATCAGGTGGAAGATTGTTCCAAAGTTGTGGGGCAGCCACAGAAAAGGCTCTGCGTCCATAGGATTTGAGGTTGAAATTGACGTGGTTTAAGAGAAGATCAGATGAGGAACGTAGGGTTCGCTTTGGAGAATATCTGGTGATCAGATCACTGATCACTGATGTACAAGTTCCAAGTTGTCTTAAAACAATATTAATGTTCGTGTTATTTCGATACGGATGCTAGAAAAATGTTAAAACGAAGTGAAGTCAGACGGCAACGCTAAATTGCTGACGTGTTCGCATGTTCATTGATGCATGCCGTTCATCACGTTCGTGTAATTGCTAACAACGCAATGGCGCAAATTTGTATCACAAACGCGGACTTCTAATATACATATTTCCTTCTCAATATTTGCTATTGTACCAGTGCAGATACATTAGCGGCAATTTTACTCTATATCTCAAGAACTACATATGTTATGAAGTGCCAAGTTATGCGTGAGCATATGCGTGTTTACAATTAGATGCACATCGCAAAAACACGCACAATTTTTCATTCCGATGCTGCTCGTTCATTTTCAACACTTTTCTAAATATTGTTTTGTAAAGAAAAGTGTTATTATTTACCTTTTAGCTCATATAAAAACAAGCTCAAAACTCTGCGTTTTTAGAAAGAAAATATGCGAACTTTGCCACTGAGAATCTAAAGGCGCGCTTAAAATTCGAATTTGTAGACAACAGTCGTCTGCTTACCTTGCCGTCAAAGTTGAAATTTTGCGCGGAATAAATGTCAGGAAGCCCAAAATAGCATTGAATGATTGAAAATAAATCAATAATTGATCGGGTGAAATATTTTTGTCGATCTTAAAGGGGCAGTGTCAAGCCTCACGCATGCGCATTAAAATCAAAACAATAACACTCGGTTGAGAAGCCTACCTTGCCCGGTAGCGAGTTACAAAACCCCCCTAAAACCGTTCTAATCGCTAAATAAATGACCTACAGGACTCATGTAGATACTAATCTTTATTTAGAAAGCAATATTAGAACTTCAATATATCAAAAGGACTGAATTCTAGATGTGAATTCACGGCGATATCATTTTCCAACGGCCGATCAAATAAAACACAGGAATCCCAACACATAAATAGATGGTGGGAAGCTCACCGGGTTTACAAGTCGTTCTACGTGAGTTTTTCTCTTCAAAAGTCATGAACAGTACTGCACCTACGATTGATGATCAAGATTCCTTCGCAATCGATCAGAATTGCCGGTTTACAATTCGGTTTTCTTCACTCGAGGATGATGGCGGGCTGACTCTCTACGGCTGTTCGACACTTTTTTCAACGGCTTCAAAGTCAGTTCTAAGATGAAATAATCTCCACTAGGAATTGTTGAAAATGAAGAACATGCTTTGAATAATTACCAGTGATCCATTAGACGCTTGAACAAACATGATTAATGTCGATGGAAACGGATTGAAAACATCGCTAATAATAAAAGTCCACGGTGGACTTTTATTATTTCTCGCTTCTTCGTACCCAGGCTTGCGCGGTCATATGGCTTGACACTGCCCCTTTAACTTTACGGTATAAAAACGGCACTTTTACTGAAAAGTGTTCACAATTAGAACTGTTCACAATTAGAACAACATACTGTACCATTTCAATATTTCATTTTACAAACGTTATTAAACACAAGACATGCATGCAGAAAAGGAAATGTTGTGTTCAATAAGAATAGTCAAACGATATCTTTCCGATTTTATTTCAACGTTTCACTCTAAGGTGCGATTATTGGCGTTCTGTCAGTAAGTCTGTAAAACAGGTGGAAATTTATAATCCAATGATAAACATCAATACAATGATTTGAAATTCTAAAGCTAGTCAATCACGAAAAGACGAAGAGTTTTTCAATTGCTATCAATCAGTAAAGTCAGTAGTGGTTTGCTGTCGGTGTTTTTTTTTTCTGGTAAAATTTAGTTCAGTTATCATTCAGATCAATCTTTCTTGCGTTCAATTAGATAGATGATAGATCGATTAGTCTGATATCTGCGATAATGTCAATTTATATTCAATTCTTATTTATTTTACCCAGCGTTTATCTCAGTGGGTTATTTGAACTGTCAGGTTTTCAATGGAGCCAACGAGCTGTACCCGCTGATATCAAAGTTTAATTATTTTTTTTAATTCAAAAGTTTCACCTTGCACGCGCTAATGACATCTATTATATTGATGTGATGAGAGACAGTTTTAGCACAAATTTACATCAGCTATATTGGTGTAGACATGCGTTAGAGGTACATTAATCAATTCCAATGTCAAGGGGATTACGGGTTATCAGTAAGGGCCTTCTAGTTTCCTACAGGCAGCCAGCAGGATTAACTATTGTATATTTCTTGGAGGCAATCATACAACACGAATATACTGTCACCAACATGAATTGTATAGTCACTGCCAGCTTATCGAGTCACAATCATGTCTCTAATACATTGAACTATGTTTTGTTCTGTAGTTACAGCTCGATACAGCAGAAGAATGGCATCACTTGGTAGCATTGCACTGAGTGCAGCGTTTGCTGTCGTCATACTTCTTGGTACAATTGGCAACTTACTCGTGTGTCTGGTTGTACTTTTGAACAGAACAATGCGAACACCCATGAACTATCTCCTCGTAAACCTCGCCATCTCAGACATGATGTTGCTGGTGTTCTTCAGTCCTACGTTTGTTTTTAGAGCGGCGTATGTTCACCCTACAGGACAGGCGGGACAGTATCTTTGTCTGTTTATTACGGGGGAGACATTTGCGTGGACGGGGGGTTATGCGTCGGCAATCTTCCTCCTCGCAATCGCTATCGAGCGATACTTTGCTGTAGAAAAACCCCACAGTTATGGCTCGAGTTTCATCACTAAACACGTAAAACTCCTCGTTATTTGTTGCTGGCTCTTTGCCTTTGCTTGGAATGTCATTGGGTTTGTAACTAAGTATTATGATGAGAAACTTGGAGCATGCGGCATGAAATGGCCAGCGGAGTACTCGTTTAAAGTCTACGCCCTTCTTTCCTTCTTAGCTGTTGGTGTCGTACCTAGTTTGACAATGGTGTTGTTGTATTCACGAGTAGTTCATACGTTATACTTTAAACACATACGACCCTTTCATGACAACGAGGAACGCAATAGAATTCAACGCAAGAAAGCCACGAAGATGGTCCTGTCCGTTAGCGTTGTCTACACTATTTGCTGGATTCCAGAACTTATAATCTTCGTGCTCACAGCCTTCGCACCACACCTCATCCAAGGCCTAGCATACCCAGCTTCCGTTGCCATGGTTTCGCTTAACTCAGCCGTTAATCCAATTTTATATAGTTTTTATAACAACCACTTTCGTCAGCATTTAAAGAGGTTGGTTTGTTGTCGATGTAAAGCAACATCGCGTATTTCAGACTGCTCCAATTCTGCGAGAGTACAAAAGCAACTTAATACGATTGAAACGATGTCGATTGAAGGAGGAATAAATGTCTGCTTGTCACAGGAAGTAACACCATCTCAACAAAACTGAAATATGCATGCACGTACTATGATGACGACGATGATGATGATGATGATGATGATGATGATAAAATTATTTATTATTATTAGAAAGTAAGTAAGTATAAGTAAGTGAGTGAGCGAGCGAGCGAGCAAGCAAGCAAGCAAGCAAGCAAGCAAGCAAGCAAGCAAGCAAGCAAGCAAGCAAGCAAGCAAGCAAGCAAGCAAGCAAGCAAGCAAGCAAGCAAGCAAGCAAGCAGGTAGGGAGGTAGGTAGGTAGGTAGGTAGGTAGGTAGGTAAGTAAGTAAGTAAGTAAGTAAGTAAGTAAGTAAGTAGGTAAGTAAGTAAGTAAGTAAGTAAGTAAGTAAGTAAGTAAGTAGGTAGGTAGGTAGGTAGGTAGGTAGGTAGGTAGGTAGGTAAGTAAGTAAGTAAGTAAGTAAGTAAGTAAGTAAGTAAGTAGTAAGTAAGTAAGTAAGTAAGTAAGTAAGTAAGTAAGTAAGTAAGTAAGTAAGAAAGTAAGTAAGTAAGTAAGTAGTAGGTAGGTAGGTAGGTAGGTAGGTAGGTAAGTAAGAAAGAAAGTAAGTAAGTAAGTAAGTAAGTAGGTAAGTAAGTAAGTAAGTAAGTAAGTAAGTAAGTAAGAAAGGGTAGGTAGGTAGGTAGGTAGGTAGGTAGGTAGGTAAGTAAGTAAGAAAGTAAGTAAGTAAGTAAGTAAGTAGGTAAGTAAGTAAGTAAGTAAGTAAGTAAGTAAGTAAGTAAGTAAGTAAGTAAGTAAGTAGGTAGGTAGGTAGGTAGGTAGGTAGGTAAGTAAGTAAGTAAGTAAGTAAGTAAGTAAGTAAGTAAGTAAGTAAGTAAGTAAGTAAGTAAGTAAGTAAGTAAGTAAGTAAGTAAGTAAGTAAGTAAGTAAGTAAGTAAGTAAGTAAGTAAGTAAGTAAGTAAGTAAGTAAGTAAGTAAGTAGGTAAGTAAGTAAGTAAGTAAGTAGTTTATTATAACACGTATCGTCCAAAAAGCTCATTCAAAATACGAACGTGCAATATTAGCCACTTTAGAAATGAGTGGAGGACTGGGAACGAGTTTTAATAATTAATCTAATTAAAGTGCTACTTGGACGAAAATTGATCGAAGTTTAATTTAGCGGAAACTTCACTGAAATAATCTCAAAGAGCCATACAATTACTGGTTAATGTGTTTTCTCAAAATTCCTATGGGAAGTATTACATTTTTATGAATCTTTAGAAGTGTCAGTGAGGTCATCTACTCAACCCAAACAATCAACACGGCTTCGCTCCATACATTTCTTTGTGTTTAGTTTCTTGAATTATTTTAGTCTATGAAGCTAAAAGTTTGGGTGCAGGAGTTTTCTTACATTATTTGTGCTTAGGATTGATTGTCTGACCAGTTGTCTTCAATGCAGAGCTGTTATCTGAACAAAACATTGAGATATTTTGACTCACAAAATACAAAGAAATGTATGGAGCTGAATGTTGGGTTGAGTAGATGACGTCACTGACACCTCTAAAGATTCATAAAAATATAGTACTTCCCTCTGGAATATCGAAAAAAGATTTTAACTAGTTATTATTAGTCCCTTGAAGAATTATTCAATGAAGTTTCAGCTAAATTAAATTTCGATCGATTTTCGTCCAAGTAGCACTTTAAAAAATGAACCCCATCACAAGAAAGAGCATATCATAATTAGTAAGTTTTAGGAGTTTGATAGGGTTTGGAGAAGCAGCATGCAACTGAACTGCAGACATCTAAAAACTGCAAAAATTACAAAGAAATGTATGGTTACTCGGGACAAGCGTCCCTACTAAACATACATTTCTTTGTAATTTTTGCGGTTTTTGGAAAGCTGTTACTCGTTCAATATCTAACAAAACCTTTTGAAACTTTGTAATAATGTTAATTGTGATATGCTCTTTCTTGTGATGGGGTTCATTTTTTAATTAGATTAACTCTTAAAGCTCGTTCCCAGTCCTTCACTCGTTTCTAAAGTGGCTAATTATCGTTATTATTATTACTATTATACCACTATCTGAAAAAGTTCAGCGATTTGATTGGTTGAGAGCAGTGGTATTTCAGCGTAATTTGAAATACCACATGTGAAAATTACAGTTTCCATGGTAACCACCCTTCTGCCTCATGGTTCAAACAAAATGGCGGAGGAAACCAAAGGATATTTTCAGTGCTAAAAGACAAAAAATGAACCATAAACAAGTCCCAAAAGCCAAACGTACATACACATGGACGATATTTTAGCATTTCAAGAAGCTTTTCTTTGGATGACTCTGCAGAAGGCATCGGAAAACGATCGATACTAGAATGACGATTGAGTGATGTGTTTTTAGCCATTGTCAAAATCAAAGAAAGATCACTACAAAAGGTAATAAATGAAGCCCAGATCACTTTTTACTCTGTGTTTTCATTCTTTGTCTGACTTCGAAAAACGATCGTCATAAGAACACAGATTTGCTATGTTTTTTTCACAGCTGACTGCTGTGTTGTGTTAGATCAGTCGAGCGTGTACTGTTGCTTGCAAACCTATTTTTCAGATAGTGGTATAAATAAATAATAGCATGGTTTGTACGTGATATTGGAATAAATACCACTCGTGATATTTATCCAAAATAATACTGCTAAAGAGAACAAAGAAGCAAATATTCCTGAGGAAATCCACAAGTATTTTAATGTTCGTTTTGTCACTACATGTTGCACTTTTCCACGTTCTATTTAATCAAATCATTACATACTTGCATGCACTAGCAGTTAATAATTGTAGATGGAATCTGAACATCCAACTAAGAAAAAGGGTTGGTGAATGTTTTGACAAAAGATAGAGTTACTTCTTTACATGATTATCAGGGATAAAAAGGATAGGAATTTCCAAGTTAAAACAACAACACAATTAACATCTAACAGTACAGTGTAATTCAAAGTCTAATATGGTGCAATTTATCTACGGTCCTTTGTTGTCTTGTGTCCAGTGTTGGAAATCTCTTGCTCAACGAGGACGAAGAGACCTCAGCTTGTCGTTAGGGAACCCCATGGACGCAGGAGTTGGATGCCAGTCATCTTTAGTGAGCGCACTGCCTCCTTGGAAGTTAGCTTTGGTAAACAGCTCCCAATCTTTGTTGGGCCAGATGATCATGGATGACGCTCCGACTGGGTTATTTGCTGGGAAATCTTTACCCACGTCAAAAGAGGCCTCTGTGTATTGCTGCAGATTAGGAATTTCAACAACGTCAGGAATTATAGTACCCTGGGTGCCAGAGGCCGAGAGAGGGGTCCGGGAGGGATTAGAATTGACCCGGCCCCCTCTCTCCTTCCCATGATCCGTCCCGGTCCCCTCTCGGCCTCTAGTACCCAGGGTAGAATTATACTCTCTCCAGTTAAGTATACTCTGATGCCATCTTTGAAGGTCTCAAATTAAAATGGCAATCATGGCAATAGGCGATGCGGGAAGACTACGCAAAAGCTACTAAATTTAGAGCGTCATGCCAACTGTATACTTAGATCTTAACAGAATATTTGAGCGCGGCTCAGCCGTCAAGTACTTGCACACTGTACAGTATACCATATCACGACTGCTAGGTTTATAATTCTATAGTCGTGATCAAGGTAAAGGTAAAGGACCTTGTTTTAACGTCTGTAGTTCCTATAGCCTGAGGCTAATCTTCCAGGAGTACACAATTAGATATACAACGACATTGACTAAAATCCAAACCGCGGAGGTTTGCATGTATTGTTTTCATTAAACTCCTCAAATGATTTAAAATAGATTCTGTACATCTGAAGTACAAGATTCTTGACAATTTGACAAAAAAAAGTAAAACCAAGAAAGCTAGAAAAAGTGAAAAGAAATAAAGAAAACGTTACCATGTCATGGCCTCCATAGTAGTTGTGTTCAAACACCGTGCAGGAATCACGGTTGTTTTCACATCTTTTGAGTGAACCTGGACTGAAACATTCGCTTAATGACAGACCTTCCACTACATTTTTGATGACAATGACGTCTGATGAAGTACTACCCAAGAGACTTCCATTGTACTCTACATTTCTGTACAGAATCCATATGCCTCCTGTGACAGTGACTTTCACGTATGTGATGTTGGTATCAAGGTTTGACTGTGAGTCCTCGTAAGGACCGTACTTCAAGCCCCTCTCATCGAATAACGTAATGTTGCGTTGAGTCATACTAGTAAGTTCTGAAATTAAATGATAGAAAATAACCTAAAATGGAACAGTTTTACAGTGCAATAGGTTCGCTCGAATACCGGCGACCTTCCATATGACAACAATATCATTTAGTATGAACGGCAAAACCATCTAATCTAGGTCGGAACACTATGTTTTCTAAATGCTCAGAAACAACAGGTAAAAAGCAATATTTTCACAAAGTTTAAGAAAAATGACTTTTTCATTTCGAAAGCGTGTGTTGGCACAGTTTGGTGTTCGTTTACGAAATAATATGATCGTTGCCTGGTGAAAATAACCAAACATTTTGACTAGTTTTAATTGCAAAACAATGTACATTTATCTTTTCTGAGATTATAGAACAGTCAATAAAATTACTCGATTCTGATTGGACAAGAGCGGTACTGATTAATCCAAAATACTCCAATTACATCTTACTTTGTTCTTCTTGAAAAAGACGCATTTGCACAAGGTTAGTCACAAATCTTCCTTTTACAGCTTGTACAAATGAATGCATTCAGACAAACTTACTGACTTTTGTTCTAGAGTAGGTTGTTAATTGAAAAGCTTCCGTCTGTAAAACTATCTTTAAAGCCGGTTGCCTAAAAGTAAAGCTATTTGGCCATTGTCTGCCGTTGTGCCGATTATTACGACCATTGATCCTCTCGACCCATTCTCTTATTATCAAAAATATAGCTTTTAAAGACATTTAGTGACTCATAATCTGATTAAGCATATATGTACGTAGAAACTCACCAGAGAAAGCTTCAGAGGAACAGTGTAGTTGAACAGCAATGAGCTCGAGTGTAGAAATGACTTGCAATGGCCTTGATTTATACTGTTAGCTCTGCAGATGCGTTGGTCCATACATAAGAATGTAGCTTGCTGTGTGACGACGCCAATTCATAGGCCTAGTTGACACAGTGATATTTGTTTGCTCGACTGAGGTTCAGTTAGTTTGCGACTGTTTGGCTTGTTCCTATTTCTGCACGGCTTTATTTACAACTACTGAACATGCGTTGGTCCATGTAATGTGGTTTGGGCCTTGCAGGTCAACGACGTCAAACAATAGTCAGATTGTCACAGGGATCTTTTTAAACTTTTTAGTTGTCGAATAGTTTGTTTGTTTGTCTCTGTTTTCTGCTTCTATATCATGCATGCCCACACAGTAAAAGGTCTGTACTGCATAGAGGTGTGCCATGGGCAGTTTTAGAGGCACGAGCTCATGTCAATTCATTTCGTTCATTTCTACAATAAAGTATGCAACTGTGAGTTTGCGTTCTTCGCACTTTCAGTCCTGTTAGCGCTATATATCTAGTATACTAGATTGAACCCTTGAAATAGTTATGATCCGTGGGTCTAAACAATCACACGTTAGATTGAGACTTAGTACAAGGGGTCTAGAACTCGCTCATATCGAACACAACGTAAATGGGGAATTTGAATTATAAAAAAAATGTTGGGAAAAATATGAAAAGTTCGACATTTGGTGAAACTAATCTCACAGAAACAACTACAGCAGTTGAAATGCCGACCGATAACGACTGGGTACGAGTGAGGAGCTGAATGAAGTTTTGATTGGAATTTGCAAAACGACGATGAGGAGCTTAAGAACTGGAAAAAGTATTCCCTTAGTCAAGAAGCAGTATGATTAAGTACCACTAAAGAGCAATCGTACCTAGAAAAAAGACGGAGTTATATAACTTTCGTTTGAAGCATCTATGAAAAATAATTTATTGAAAGTGAGAACTGCGCCCAGTACTCAATTTTGACGCAATTCAACTCATGAATAAATATCGATAGTTCAGTTATAGTTACGGGTCAAAAATAGAAAGCTTTATGCACTTTTTTGCGTTTTCACATTTATGAAAAATAACAGTAGTTATTTTTGAGTTTTTTGGGCAGATGTGGACAAAACGAAACTTGTGAACCTTTTGTCCTTTTTACGTAACTATGTAAATAACCCAATTCAGCGTTCAACTTGTCGTTGTCTCCCAGCTGGGATTTGATGTCCTTGTTGTGGTCCAATAACCAACAAAACTGATAAAGTGTTAGACAACAAACCCGTGTGCATGTCGATACAGTTATTTGCGGTACAATTCATCACGGAACTCACTCTTTGTTACAAGGACATACATACTTCTTCATAGAAACTAAGATATTTTCTCTTGTCGAACCTTAGTCTAATATATTTTCAGTTATTTTGTACTAATTACTAGTTAGGAAAAGACGTCACAAATACAAATGAATGTACAATACAGGCTGAACAGGACTTTACTGTAGTCGATGAAATCAGTTACACGTCGACTTGGACAGGACGGGATCGGAAGTGCTATTCCTTTCATGTACTTTACAGTAAAGGGTGCCTTTCAGTTCATTCTAAATTAGATTGTAACAGTCTTCAGTATATCTTGAACAAGTGAATTCATAATCGAAAGTCATCAACAGTTAATGGACAGTGTTGTCTAACATGCTCGTAGAGGAGCTTGTTCATTATTACTGCAGAGTAGAGAATACTTGCACGTACTGCTCGCAACGTGTTAGTAGAAAAGCATGTAAATTGCAATTCAATAGTTTGCCGCACTTAACCGAAAATATTAGATCATGCATGGTTCTTATGTTATAGAATGATTCCAATTCTCCATTTATTTACCGTCGTTTATTGGACGAAGTCTGGACATATTTTTTAGCTTAACTATGTGACCTACCCCATGCAGTACTAATGTTCAATGTGGGAGACAAAACAATGAAATATATATTTATTTAAATCTCAGTCAAGAAGTGACCCAAAGACTGGACATATTAGAGAGAAACTAAAGACATATTGCACGTATCATACATGAGTATGTCTCAGTATTATAAATAGTTCCTAAATAGTATAGCTGGCTAATGCTTTCCGATCCGTGTATTGGTATACGCAGTAACAAGCAAAATATTCGCCAATTAAATACACCGAACAAAACAAACAAACAAACACACTAACCAGCAAACAAAGTTTGCATTAATTCTCATTAAGAAAAGGTTTTTAACTCTCAGGAAGTTGGATTGTTTAGACCCACAGACTATCTATAGAACTACAGTTGAACCTCCGGCTGCGACCACCTCTCGTAAGCGACCACTCTTGTAAGCGACCACTCTCGTAAGCGACCACCTCTCGTAAGCGACCACTCTCGTAAGCGACCACCTCTCGTAAGCGACCACAAAGCTTGACATTTTGGGTGGTCGCTTACGGGAGATCCCGACTATAGTGATTTGACTTGGAACTCATGAACTTTTGGTATTTTGGAAAACTGGTCGCTTACGAGGGGTGGTCGCAAAGGAGGTTCAACTGCCAAACCGATTCAATCCATTATACAAGATATTCAGTCGTGCAAAAGGATGATTTAAATGCATGCAGCAGCAGGCGATAAGTGCGAACAGAGACCTCAAGCTTGAAGTACGCAGTTCGGTGCATTATTGTAGAAGTACAGCCTTATACATACAATCACCTTGGTAATATACCATGGTAATAATAATAAAAAATATCAGAATTACGAAATTAATGAAAGTGAGCTCTTGTAAAAAAATACTTTTTCTAATGCTGTCCATGACCTCGAAGAACTGTACACATTTTTCTATGTGTAATGTAGAACTGGGCGAAACACTAAACAAAGTTTATAAACAAAATGAACATATTTAAAAAGATGCCTGTGTCAATGTTCGACTATTCAGTTGACGTTCGTTGACCTGCAATTAATGCCAACCCACATTACATGGACCAACGCACGTTAACGTTAGTAGTAGTTGTAAATAAAGTCCACAGAAACCCATAGTCCATCAAACCATCAAACCCATGAGTCGAGCAAACACAAATCACTGTGTCACTTCGTCACACAGCAAGCTACATTCTTATGTATGGACCAACGCATCTGCAGAGCTAACAGTATAAATCAAGGCCATTGCAAGTCATTTCTACACTCGAGCTCATTGCTGTTCAACTACACTGTTCCTCTGAAGCTTTCTCTGGTGAGTAAAGGTTATTACATATACGTACTTTAAGTATTTTAATCAACAGATTGATAGTTTTCACGTGATATCTGCTGTACCCGAACGGTTTTCTTTGTCATGAAAGAAACAATTAATGTTCTAAAGCTCTTGCCAGTAGGAAAAGAGTTCACATTTGGAGTGAACTTGAATGTGGCTAGTCTCCACTAGCGTTAATGTGTTAATTCACACCTAAACATGTTGGTAGTTGAAACTAAGTTTGTTCTTCATTCTATAACGGAAAGGCGCCTAATTTAAGAACTCCCTGGAATTGATACTGTGTAAAGGACAGTTTACACTGATCCAGTTTTGCACAAAACTTTATAATTTTACAGCGTTTGTAGATCATATTCTTAACCTGTTTAGTTAAACTAGTTTAAAACATGTTTAAGCATGGAGCATTACTGAGTCGTCTTTAACACTGAAATCCCGCGCAAGCGCAGTCCTTATTCCAGATTATTACATTTTAATTGTTGGTTCTATAGAGGAGTAACAACGACAGACGGCCATGGCCAGATACATTAGTCAATCTGGCTGAAAAGTTAGTTTGATGGAGATCATTTTCAACCTGAAATGATTAAATTTGATAGTATTTGTCAAACGACCATTATTTTCTATCATTCAATTTAATTTCAGAACTTACTAGTATGACTCAACGCAACCTTACGTTATTCGATGAGGGTGGCTTGAAGTACGGTCCTTACGAGGACTCACAGCCAAACCTTGATACCAACATCACATACGTGAAAGTCACTGTCACAGGAGGCATATGGATTCTGTACGACCGTGTACAGTACAATACAAGTATTTCTGGAGGTGGTTCATCAGACATCGTCGTCATCAAAAACCCAGTGGAGAGCATGTCATTAACCGAAAGTTTCAATCCAGGTTCACTCAGACGATGCGAAGATAACCGTGATTCCTGCACGGTGTTTGAACACAACAACTATGGAGGCAAAAGTGGGGTAAGATCCAAACCAGTCATTTGCAATATTATCGATGATCTAGAAGTTTTTAATGTTATAAATCTTGAAGTTGCAGTCAGGTTTACGATACATTACTGATTATGTTGTTTGTCTCTGACTTTTGATTTTGTAAATAGACGTTTCGGCCATTTATCAATGGTTCAGTATTTAAAAAATGAAATGTTGCGATCTTTGAATTACTACTTATCGTTTGAGGCGCGCGCTTGATGTCGGCCTTGCGCGCGCTTATTTCCTAGTCCCATGATGGTCTTGTAGACTTCAGAAATGTGTACGCAATCGTTCCCTGCGTTAGTATCTTGGCCCGTGAACCACGCTTCAAATTTAAGGAAGAGCCTCTGGTGGTAACTCTTTTCGCTGTCCATATAAATGCAATGTCTTGTAATGTGCTCAGAAGAACATGAACGTTTGAGCACAGAAGAGCCATTGCTCACAACCACTCAAGCTCAAAAATACCACAGCACAGCAGCGAAACAGGACATTCTTTTGACTTTAATTATTCACGTACAATTGCTCTGCTCAAATTTGCTGTTCGATTTAAAGCATCCGAGTATGTCGAGCTGAGCTGAGGCCGGTACTATAATTCCGGCCCCCTCTCTCGGCCTCTGGTATCCAGGGTACTATAATTCCTAACTCTTGTTAACATTCTTAATCTGCAGCAATACACAGAGGCCTGTTTTGACGTGTCGAGTGCCTTCCCATCCAACAACCCAGTCGGAGCGTCATCCATGATCATCTGGCCCAACAAAGATTGGGAGCTGTTTACCAAAGCTAATTTCCAAGGAGGAAGTGTGTTAGCTAAAGATGACTGGCATCCAACTACTGCGTCCATGAGGTTCCCCAACGACAGGCTGGTATCTTTCCGTCCTCGTTGAACAAGAGATTTCCAACACTGGACACAAGACAACAAAGGACCGTAGATAAATTGCACCATATTAGACTTTGAATTACACGTACTGTTAGATGTTAATTGTGTTGTTGTTTTAACTTGGAAATTCCTATCCTTTTTATCCCTGATAATCATGTAAAGAAGTAACTCTATCTTTTGTCAAAACATTCACCAACCCTTTCTCTTAGTTGGATGTTCAGATTCCATCTTTAACTGCTAGTGCATGCAAGTATGTAATGATTTGATTAAATAGAACGTGGAAAAGTGCAACATGTAGTGAGAAAACGAACATTAAAATACTTGGGGATTAATTTCCTCAGGAATATTTGCTTATTTGTTCTCTTTAGCATTAAAGTGTTTTCACAATCAGCATAGACCTTTTGCATAAATAAAACTTATAAAAGGGAGGAAAAAACGTCTGAAATCCGTTCTATTAAAAAAAAACAATGTTTATAATCGTGACCATTTTAGTGAAACAGTGTTCATGCAACAATAACAGTAAAAGTTTTTAAACGTAAATATGCTCAGAAAAAAATATAATCTGAGCGGATTTTCAAGCAATGAGCTACGGTATACTACTGGACTCCATCAGTCTCATTTGCTACGTACACCTAATTAATTGCCTGATTATTGTTTCCTGTATATGGTACCCCGTATGGGGAGGAGTAAATGAAGGGGGCTTATAACCGGGGGGGGGGGGGGGGGGGGGGGGCTTATAACCGGGAGGAAATTATCGGGGGGGGGGGGGGGGGGCTTATAACCGGGGGGGCATATAACCGGGATTCTACGGTATATATAATTACTAAAGGAGTGCTATGTGCAACAAGTGAGCAATATGAAACCTCTAGATAGAAATAACGGTTTTAGCAAGGAATTTTATCCGCATATTTTGGACGTTACTGGGTAAATAATTTGTTTCGTGTATCAACGATTACCTCGACAATAACACAAAACAAGCAGTGATTGTATAATTTGTATAGTTTGTATATATAGATATTTTATAGTATATAGGGCCACCTGAAAATTAATTATCATTTTTGGTAACGGTGTTACTCTATTCAATAAAGTTGTTATTATTAACTGGACATGATGAAGCCCGATAAAGACTGTAGGTTAATAAAGTCATTGCGACCTACAAGTCTTATAAATGTTGATGCAAATACGTGTAGCATAACGGCATAGAGCAATATAGACTGGTCAGCATTTTGCCAAATATGATATATCCTGATCAGGCTGTTTTTGTTTTTTTGTTTTGTTTGTTTTGTTTTTGTGCGCACCGTCGGCCTCAAGTTTATCAGTTGCAGACTCATACACAGTTTTTACTTACCGTGGAAAGGGCGCAAAGGCGCTTGGGAAGGAGGGCGCAACTCCCTTCCCACTACACACCGCGCGCCCACATCGCGTGTAAGAGAAGCGACTGGGAACGAGTCTGTATCAATAACTCCGTAAATAATAAAGCAAATAAACTCTAACTTTTCTGTAGTGTGTTGTTTGTGTCGTTGTTGATCTCTGGTAGCGATTTCAGGAAATTCCTGCGATAAAAAATGAAGGGGAAAAAATCTTGGGGATTTCCTTTTCATTCCAAATAATTTTGATCGTGTTTTTGACAAATTTAAGGCTTACGACAGTGCCGGAAAAGTAGCTTTCAAAAAGGTTCATGAGGCATTAGGCCAATCGGGTTACATGCATGGCCAGACTGAAGTCATCCTTATAATTAGCGTTTGAAAAATATACAAGGAATGAGTGAAATGTCCAACGAGTGAGGGATGTATTATTCCACTACATTTTACTTGCGCTACCGTGTAATACGCTGTCGCTGTGTTCTCTTGACCTTATATGGTAACATGACGCACGAGTGGAATAATAAACGTTATTAATGCCAAGTATTAATTTCATGAACAAAATATTTCATCAAGCCTTGTCTATAATCAACCAAAGAGTATACATACGTCATCGTCCTGTTCATTATACCCTATGATGACGTCTATAAGAACAGCATTATCTGTCAATAGCAAGTAGCTGCCATCTTTATCAGTTTCACTGTCAATATTTAAACTTACCCTCTCCTAAACATATCACTGACGCCCTTGATTGACGGACGTTTACTCCTAAAGAACACACCACTGAGCTTAGTATCATCGTATCCGCGAGCGTTTTTAGCTATATATTTCATACCCTGAAGTGTCATTGTAGTTTTAGAATCAATCTAAACTGACAGTAAACCACTGATTTGCATCTCAAATCGTCAAGACTTTGAACTCCAACTGAGTACAGCTTGGCGAAGCCGTTGGCCAGTCATCTCGGGCTACAGCTGCAAAACCAAGCCGAAGGGCTTCGTTCGCTGTTGGCATCAAGTTCGCTAAGCAACACGACCAAAGAGTCGTTAAACTGTCAAAGTAAAAGGTAAAACAGCAATAGAATTGTCAGTGCTGTTTCTGTCTGGAAAAGCAGTGTTGATTGAGTTATTTCCTTTAAATATTTCTGTACGAGGTTAATTGCTTGCTAGCGCTGTCAACTTAGACATTTGCTTTGTACATTTGCATGTCTAAGCTAGTTAATCGTTATTTCTTTCTTTCTGGATTTGTTTGAATATTTCTTGCAAACAAATGAGAATCGTGTCCATGATTACTAGCCAAGGCTTGTTGTTCTTTTTCAACCGCCTTTTCTTGTTCTTTGAAGAACATTTTTATTCATTTTTAAACTTAGTTTTAGCGTTTCATCTCAGACTTTGTTTTGTTAAAATTTTGTGTTTTTCACTAAAAAGAATGTCGTTGCAGTTTGGCCGACTGAGACTGCATGAAGTTTGTGTTTTCATCGAAAGCGCATCATGTGCATGCATGGACGAGAGGTTTCAGTTTCTCTTCAGTGTAAACAGTCGATGGATCGATCGGTCGAACGAACGAACGGACGCACAAACGAATTTTTAAAGAAACTTAACGAAAACGAATAAAAACTATACTGATTAAAAATAGAGTAATAACTTTTTAAAATAACTATTCAAAAGGCTGACGGAGCCATCACTTCGTGACCTAATTATCGCATACGGGAAACAGATGACCGGCAAATTTCGTCATAATTCCATTGATCAATAATTGCGTGAACATATCCTATGTTGGTTTTATCATCGTTAGCGAGCAAGTATCACATGTACATATGACGTTTCTTGTTGCCATAATGGCTCTGTCGTGTGTGTAGGAAGGAAGGAAGTAAGTCATGAAGTGATGTGATACCAATTCCTCATATTACATCTCATATTACATACAAGGCCGACAGAATTACAGGAAACAAAGTGCTATATATATTTTTAAATTTCAAAAAGAAAATCCTTACTGAGAGATCTATGTTTGTAATGTTCACTGATTTCACAAAACAGTTGCTCTAGATCTTCTAAAAGATGGCCTGTATATGTAAATGAGTGGTGAATGAGTGTGTTGGATAAGGACCCGTAAGGGTAAGAGGATTGATTTGATGTTTTGAAGCTCGGCTGACAATCCTCTATAAACCCATCCAATATCAACACAACAAGACAATTATTGTACACAATATAGTACACATGCATTGTACAAGCTAGATGTTCGCGCTGCTAGTAATACAGCTAATTTAGAACTAATAAGACAACGGTTCAGTTAGTTTGTCGTTAGTTTTTTCCGAATGGGCAGGATTTTGAATTGCATGAGATGAACTTTAGAATGTTCATGTTCTCATCTGTGTCAATATTTAGACATATCATGGCAGGCCTAACTAAGCTGCAATGATTCGAATTTCAATCGAAATTTCAAGGAAATTGCGCTCTTGGTCGAACAATAAGAAATAAGGCTGTTTTATTGCCAAATGAGGGGTAATGAGACATTTGTAGCCTACATACAAACATATATTTTATTTCATGTGGGTGGCAAATTCAATAAGTATAAACAAACTGGTTTCCAATTTGGCCCACAACAAAAAATGATATAGAAAAAAATTTTTTTTTTTTTTTTACGGTACTGACAACCAGTAAAACGTACACTCAACATTAACCTAAGTGACCATTGGCTTTGAACCGAAACAGAGCGTTCCTTTTAAATAATTAAAACATTTTAATTTCTTTCAAAACGAGTGGACACGGTGATTTCTATGAGTGATCGCGGTGAGGAGTTGTTAATAATCCAGTTGTAAAAAGCATTGAGTTTTTTGAAATGCGTTTTTAAGAAATAAATTATTATTATTATTATTATTATTTTAATTATTAAAATATTTTAATTATTAAAATAGCGTACCGCATCTCAAACTTGATGGTTTATAGACGTTTGCGGTGTTTTTATTCTGCTAGAATTGAATTTTACTTAAATCATTAAAGAGCTTCAAATGTTTAGCATTGCAGCGCCGACGAAAACGGTTGAATTATATCACGTTTTCTGTTCTTCCGACTAAAGATGACGCTTTTACAACAATTGAGTGTAATCTCGCAATCTGATTGGCTCTCAGCCATGAGTACAGAAAATGCAAAAATGTATCCGGTGTGTAATTTGTTAAATATTCTTTACTTTTGCTGCAGGATTTGTTGCGCGATGAACGTCACCATCCACGTTGCTGTCAGGACAGCCTTCTCACTCGTCACAGTAACGGGTGTCATCGGTAACATCCTGGTTTGTCTGGTGGTTCTCCTCAACAAACCCATGCGAACACCCATGAACTATCTCCTCGTAAATCTCGCCATCTCAGACATGATGTTACTGGTGTTCTTCAGTCCTACATTCATCTTCAGAGATGTCTACACTCATCCCGTTGGCCTGACGGGAGATGTTCTTTGTGTTTTGCTGACAGGAGAGAGCTTTGCTTGGATGGGAGGCTACGCATCTGCTTGTTTCCTTGTTGCCATAGCAATTGAACGACATTACGCGGTTACTAAGCCCTATCACCATGGTAGCAGCATCACACGAAAAAAACTCAAAATCCTTGTTGTGAGTTGCTGGGCTTTTGCACTTTCGTGGAATTCGATCGGATTCGCAGTGAAGCGTTACGATAGCACTCTAGGCTTCTGCAAATCGTTTTGGCCGGCAAAATATTCTTTTAAGGTGTACAGTTTACTATCGTTCATAGTACTTGGTGTTATTCCAATCGCTACGATGTGTATTCTATACGCAAGGGTTGTGTATGCATTGTGGTTCAAGCGAGAGATCATTCAGGTCAACAACCTGGAGTCAGAAAGAAAACGAAGAATGAAAGCGACAAAAATGGTCCTAATGGTCAGCGTTATCTACACGTTGTCATGGGTACCCGAGCTGACGATCTTCTTAGTCGCAGCTTACGCACCAAAACTTGTTAACAGCGATATTATATATCCAGCGGCTGTTGCTATGGTAACCTTGAATTCTGCAGTTAATCCCATTATTTATACCCTTCACGGGGAGAGATTCAGGTACTTTTTGAAGAAGTTAGTTTGCTGTTGCAGTAAAAGGAATCATCTTGCTGCTCTACCGCAAGGTGCAGTGTCATCGGTCAGCGTTACACAGTTTCTAGATAATGGAGTGTATGACACGAGGTTATAAGTAGAGCCGGGAGTTTTCGTGCCGTATACAAGCATCAAGAGTTCCAGACTTCCGGTACGCACGCAATGCATTGTGAGAAAAGTGAGCACCAATTCTAGACACAGGGAGCCCAAGCTATGTTTTTGCTCACCGTTTGGTGCTCACTTTTCCTTTGTAATAATCTCACAATGCATTGCGCGCGTACCGAAAGTCTGGAACTTTTGATGCTTGCATTGAATGCCGGAGTTTGATTGGATGAGATGTATCTGCACGCTTTTTGATTGGTTCAGAAAGGAAGCCATTTGAGTGTCACGATAGGTTTAGTAATCCCTGTCCTCATCTGTCAGGCAACATTTATAAAAGTTACACATGATTTTGTACGTACATCGAACGTCTATAGGATGCGGTGGCATCGTTACTAATCTGTAACCCAGTATAGCTGTTCTCAGTAGAAGAGAAACATTCAGTCACAACTACATAATGACGTCAGATGTTAAACACGTGACGCTGTTGGTTTCGTTCACTTGATGGTGTGGCTGTTTTCAAGAAGTCTATAAGAATAAGAAACATTTGTCGATCATTAATGTCAGTTTGCGTCAAACTTTGAAATCTTTAGCAAAACGTTCAACTCAGTTGTTTTCGCACTAAGTTGAATATCTTCTCTTCCAACACCATACTTACTGTGTTACTTCTCTTCCAACACCATACTTACTGTGTTACTTCTCTTCCAACACCATACTTACTGTGTTACTTCTCTTCCAACACCATACTTACTGTGTTACTTCTCTTCCAACACCATACTTACTGTGTTACTTCTCTTCCAACACCATACTTACTGTGTTACTTCTCTTCCAACACCATACTTACTGTGTTACTTCTCTTCCAACACCATACTTACTGTGTTACTTCTCTTCCAACACCATACTTACTGTGTTACTTCTCTTCCAACACCATACTTACTGTGTTACTTCTCTTCCAACACCATACTTACTGTGTTACTTTGTCGGAGATATCATGTATAGTTGTTGTGTAGCTCTTGCCATTTCTTGTTGGAGGTGATCGATGGCTTGAGTGTTGTAATGAAGCTTTGTGGAATCACTATCAGCATTTCTGATTAACTACAAATACAAAACTTGATTACTGTCTTCTTTTTTAATGTTATAAATATATATTATTTGAAACTCATTGATTGCCGGATAGGCACGAAGTTCCAGTACAGAAGGAACCTATCCAGGGGTAAGACAATAACGTTGCTAATTAATCTTTGTATCACTACATGAACATGTACATGAACTGCGATTAACAAAGATTGATTCAACAAATTTAGGGTTTCGTCTCGGTAAATATTCACCGATTATCACTTCGCATTCGGGGAATAATTGTTACATATTGTTGTACACCTGTGCAGCGTCATTTTATAGATACCGCAACTTCATTCGTGTTTAAATAGTAATAGTGATTGGATGGTGGTGGTGGTTAAGTTGTAGAGTCGCCTTTCGTTTTTTTATATTTCGTATGAGTGGGAAACCTACGGTGACACTCAAATGGCTTCCTTTCTGAACCAATCAAAAAGCGTGCAGATGCATCTCAACCAATCAAACTCTTTCAATACGGCACGGTACCGTGACACTCAAATGGCTTCCTTTCTGAACCAATCAAAAAGCGTGCAGATGCATCTCATCCACTCAAACTCTTTCAATACGGCACGTAACTTTCCCACTCACACGAAAACGACTCTAATTGCAATTATAATAAAAGTTCGATACAGCGGTCTTCCCTATATTCCTTTGAGTATCGATCGCTACAAGAGGGAAAAGGCTTACACAGGGGGAGGGGGGAGGCGTGGTGGCATAAAGAAGGCTGAATTGAGACGTCAGGGTGTTCACACTGCCGGAAAGTCGCACGCATTGATTACACAGGGACCGCGGACCACCCTTGAAAGTGTGTGTGTGTGTGGGGGGGGGGGGGGGGGGGGGGGGGGGGGGGGGGTAGACTAGTATATATATCAGACAACAACGTATTGTGACAACCCCCCGTCTCAGTGGTCCCTGTTACATACCCTGAATAGCAAGTTTATTCCTGAATAAGCCATTGCTACAAAAGGATGAAGGTTTCCTATCAGCTGAGCGTCTATCTGCAGGCAGGCAGGCAGGCAGGCAGGCAGGCAGGCAGGCAGGCAGGCAGGCAGGCAGGCAGGCAGGCAGGCAGGCAGGCAGGCAGGCAGGCAGGCAGGCAGGCAGGCAGGCAGGCAGGCAGGCAGGCAGGCAGGCAGGCAGGCAGGCAGGCAGGCAGGCAGGCAGGCAGGCAGGCAGGCAGGCAGGCAGGCAGGCAGGCAGGCAGGCAGGTAGATAGGTAGACAGGCAGGCAAGCAGGCAGGCAGGCAGACAGACATGCCTGTCTGCCTGTCTACCTGTCTGCCTGTCTACCTGTCTACCTGTCTGCCTGTCCACATGTCCACATGTCTGCCTGTCGACCACATGTCCACATGTCTGCCTGCCCGTCTGCCGAACAACCCAGTATATAAGGAACAGGCTTTTTACCTTCGGTGTACTTGTAAATAAGATCAAAATCAAAGCAGTTGATTTCCTTCAAATCTTGAATAAGTTCCTCAATCGTAAATCCTTTCGTTTTCAGAAGAAAATCAAGAATGTCCTTTCCCGTCTTAAACTTTTCACACTGTGTTTTATCAATGTCTAAACTCTTTCCTAGAGCACGTATACTACCAATCGATAGGTCTTTGAACAGCTCGTCTTTTAAGCGTTGTGGAAGACGCTTTATTGAATTGTTTAGTTCTAGACAAATCGAAATAGAAAATTACTGATTTAAAAGAATATATATACGTACAGCCCTTTGCAAAATTATTTATATTATATCTAAACATATCAACATATTGGGTGCATTATTGGTTAGTCAATCATCGCAAATTCCCCTTAACCGCTTGCAAAGTTGGTAGAAATTTTTGGCATCATGTTTTTTCTATAGTTTTACGTTTGTTGTTTGTAAAGTTTCTGAGGTATATCTTGTTAGGAAAACGATAAAATATTATTCAATTACCCACAATGCACCCGTTATGTTGATACATGTTTGGATATGACAGACAAACAAAATCAACTCCATTGCCCAGTATGCAGTAATCACCTGGTCTTTTCCAGCGTCGCTTATCGATGTGGTGGTAGATAAACAGCAACAGAAACACAATTGGAAATAGAAAGAAATCGAAGAGAGCCCACACATTTCTCAAAACCAACTTGAGAGAAGTGTTCTTCAATCTGAAATACTTCGTTGTCCACAATATCCTTAAAAAGTTGTGTGTCATGCAGCAAGATAGAAACTATTGAGCAATAGAAACATTGTATTAATTATACTAATAAGATAAAGAATATTATCACTGTATAATTAATTATAATAATAATTGGCATATTATGTTTGATTGGTCGAGGCAAGGGACGTGTATTATATTAGAGGTTATAAAATACATTCAGAAATCTCTGTGATCTGATTGGCTGTGCAAACACGCTAATGAAGTCACAGTTGTATTTATAGGTAATTGAAGGTATCTTACCTTTTTAGCTTTATAGCGTATGGCTACGTTGGTGATGCGATCAATACATCTTTTAAAACCTATTTTTTTCGTGTTGATGTCTTTCAGTGAATACTTTAACAAACGGCATGCAAAATCTTCTACAATATCACCATGTGATTCGAGTCCTTCTTGATGTGGGCCGTCTGGTGCCTCCTTTAGCTTGTAGCTGACCTACAAAGCAGATCATTTAATTATTTAATACGTATTGAAAGGATTGTGAATCCAAGCACGCCGCCATCTTGATTTGTGAAGACGTCAGTGATGACGTCACACGGCTTCTCGTTGGGGAGCAGAGCCGAAAATACAGTGATTTGACAATATCTATTCAACCGGCCATATCTCAGCTGCTATTTAGCCGATTCCCGTGAAATTTGGCGTGTAAACGTATTTCTTGATGTTCTATCGAAATGAGTATATCAAAAAGTGATAAAGACATAATTAATGTTTTCGTGACGTCACACTTTAGTACTCTATATTGGGTGTGTTCTTTGCAGAATTGCATAATACATTAATTATGCAGGCTTATGAAGTCACTCGGGTAAAGCTTTTTGCGATTTCAGTGAACTAGTTCACGTTTTTGAATTGCAAACCCACCTTCAACGACATTTCCAAGATGTTTGGCAGACAGTCGGCTAGTCCTGAGGGAGTGACAAGTTTCTTGATTTTGTGAATATCTTCGCCTCTCTTTATGGCATTGTCAATCTTATCGCTTTTTTCCTTTCTTTTCCCATATTCCTCTTCGTATTCGTCTTCCTTTTGGACGAAACATACTTATTTTTCAATTCACAAAATACATGCATAGGCTGAATGTTCCAACAGTTACCAAGAATACGCGCAGGAAGGTCGACCAATCAGCGCATAGGCTGAATGCACCAACAGTTACCAAGAATACGCGCAGGAAGGTCGACCAATCAGCGCATAGGCTGAATGCACCAACAGTTACCAAGAATACGCGCAGGAAGGTCGACCAATCAGCATCAAGTATAATAATAAGGTCGACCAATCAGCATCAAGTATATCCAGGTTTGTTTAGGACAGCCGCCATATTGAATTTTGACTTCCGCAGCAAGTTGCAACAGTTCGCAGGGGTATTTCTTGTGGGAGCGAGTGATCGACGTTCACGGGGATGCGGACACGGCATCTTTGAACTCAACGACGAATATTACAAAATCTAGTTCGGTGACTTGCCCTGATTTTTTTACTGTAAGTGTATGTGCATACTCATGTAAACTAATGCTACAAAATATAAAAAAATGAATACATGTTATCGGCGAATTTTTTTCGGAAATCTGATTCTGGATATACAACTACGTTGACCTCGGCTTACGCGCGCGCAATCATAAAGGTGCAAATTGTATGTCTTACCTTAAGTTCGCCATCTTGCTCGTCTGCAGAAATCGTCTAAAAAGTCAAATACGTTCACATACGCATTATGTAAATTGAAGATTACGAACAGTAGACCTCGCCCTCGCCCTCATCTGTGTCTTACCTCAAGTTCGCGGTCATCTTGCTCGTCTGGAGAAATCCGCGTCTAAAAAGTCAGCAGATAAAAGTATTACCTGGTTGCATGCAGGATAGATAGACAAATAGAGAAATAAAGTATCGTACCTTGCAGCACGCCATCTCTTTAAATATCTTGCTACTTTTCAGATCTTGTTAGCGTACGCCAACAGGTCCACCACTGACACTATACTGAAAAACAAAGGTCCAATCCTGCTTATATCTCATTGATTCAATTTATTTGGTTGTTCGGTAGAGCTGTCCAGGAGTGGATGAAGCGTCTCGTCCTCCTGGATGCTTCCCCACGAATCACGTGGTTTGATATGGCTTCTCAAACGAAATTAATAGATTTAAGGCCCAGACAAACGATGCAACTTGTCTTGCAACGTTGCGCGCAACAAGAGTGTTTTGGGGTGTCACACGGAGATGCAACGTTGCGCACAACAGTTGCAGAAGTAGAACTCGATCCTACTCAGTTCTGCAACTGTTGCGCGCAACGTTACAAGAAAAGTTGCATCGTGTGAACAAGTAAAATGGCGTCGTGAACTTGAATAATAATAATAATAATAATAATAATAATAATAATAATAATAATAATAATAATAATAATAATAATAATAATAATAATAATAATAATAATAATAATAATAATAATAATAATAATAATAATAATAAAATAATACAAACTTGATTTATCCATTTAAAAAGATAAAAATAGATAAAACACATCCTTATTTACAAAATTTAAATATGATCACTTGGATTACAAGGCGGACATTCAAACTAAAAAGTGTTGTGTTTGTTTTGTAAAAAATATGTATGATACGATTTAATAAACTAGACTATTTATGCTGCACGGTTTTAGTGTTTGTATTCGAGGCCATAGTTGGGTACATCAGCAAGACTGTCCCCGTAAATATCGTTCCTCTGTTCCTCAGTGTAAAATCTAAATACCGCTTTATTATAATTGCATTCAGCTTCGCTCAGTTGGGCAAGGCCTTCCTGTTGCTGCACAACAGTCATGGCTATTGTTTTTAATGTAAAACAATACATAGAACCGCGACAATAGAACAATAACCATAAATAGAAATAGTTGATTCACTGGCTGGTCAAACCTGTCATATTCCCAATAGGGAAGCTGGATTGGTTTTCATCATTGGTTTTCATGATTTGTTTTGGAACTGCATGGAGTAAGCCGTTCTACAACGTTGGCTTTGAACCTGTCAACAAATCACCAAATTTGCCACTGCTTTGTAAAATAAAGCGAAGTACGATGACTTGTATAAAAGAATATTTGATGTCAAAATCTCTATAATTTCAAGGTTTTTTTGGTGCTTCACTCACAGAAAACAAGACTGGGTCAAGTTGACGTCGCGATCGATTCAGTCGTTCGTAAACTATCTGTCGGCGCAATTGAAGGCCAAATGATCAGACACTAGTTATTACTCCTTTGCATATTAAACCTACAGGCAATCAGTCTTTCAAACTGTTATATGCAGTTATTGAAAATTCAGCAGTATTTATACAGAATTTACGTGTCTGAATTAAGTTACGTGTTCATTCACTTACCTACAATTATGTTTCTGTGATTTGTAAAGTATTTGCATGTTTATACCGACTACAGTGCAGTTTCGTCTAAGTGTAATTAACGGACATTCCAAACATTGCAAATGATTATCGAGCATGGAATACACGGGGAGAAGATGTATTGTAAACAAATTACGGCTGTTAATTGTAATGGCATCCATGGTTATACCACGCATGCGCGTGGGGAATAAAGATTGTATCTTTCCATTGAGTGGTATGTGGTATGTGCACGGTTCACTCATGGTGTCAGAAAAGTGCAAAAGCGCGGAACACCTCGAGCTTCCTGATGCTCTGCGATTGAGCGAGGAAACAAACAAATGCTGGAGACAGTAGAAGCGGTCATGGGACCTGCATAAAATCGCTAGCGGACTCGACGAGAAAGACGAGAAAGATAGTACAATTGCTTTTCTTTCCATTCTTTCATTCTATTCCCTGCTTTAAAGGACTATTTACTCCAACGACCAGTCTTGAACTTAATTAATGCACTTGTATTTTGATCAAAGTAGCAGGTGTGTGTTCGTATATAATATTATCAGTGTATTTCAACACACATTTCACATTTTCTTCATTATCTTGTTTAAAATAAGAGATATATTATATATATATTATAACATTGTCAAAAAGCATGTTTTATTTACTAGACGGCGATTGTTAATGAATAATGTGATCTCTATAATCGATAATGATTTGTGAGTTCATTTAGATTTACTGATTTAGTTTTTTCAAGTAGAGCTTTTATTGAAATGAGGATTTAAAAAAAATCATTTCTGAGTTTAAAAATGTCAATAACAAGCACAAGGGCGTTTTTGTATAATAAATTTAAGTCAGGGGTGACGTCATAATATTATCAGATTATAATGCAAGGTTAATTCAAATCTCAAAATAATGAACCCTTCAACTATTTAGTCTACATTGATTTTAAATTAAAACACATGGGTGATTGGATAATTAAACGGCACTAGTTGATGCCGCTACGATGGTTGAATACCCAGTTGGTAGTCACACAGTGGTCTGTCTGTCTGTCCCTCAGATCTCAACAGGCCTAGGGTGCTGTCTTTCTCTTCATTCGACACCCTATAACGCGCATTATGGTGGCTTTCATGTGCTTTTTGAGTTCATTACTCTGCATGCTGTACAATAATGGATTGATACTGGAGTTTGATACAGCCAAGAGAATGCCAATCTTATGGCTTAGCGAACCAGTAGTTCCTTTGTTTGGCAGGACGTGAGCAAGACAGTAGATGATGGTCACTGGCGCCCAACAGCAACAGTAAATAACAGTCATTAAGATGATGATTTTCGTTAATCGCTTACGGTAGCGCATGCGTACTCGCTGAGAGATTTCCACAGTGTTGTTTCCGCTAAACCACAGTGCCTTGATGATTCGAGGGTATATGACAGCCATTACTGTTAGTGGGATAATAACTGCAACGAACACCCACCCCACGCTGTACACGCGAGCGATCCACTCATCGGGCCAATCACCGACGCAGAATTGTTTCTTGTCGTCGAATCGTCTGGTTAGGATTTGAGGGAGAACCCAAAGAAATGCAAATACCCAGGACACAGCGATGACAGTCTTCACTTTGCGCATGTTCAGACGATACTTGAATAACAAGGGATGAACGATGGCATAGTAACGCTCGATTGAAATGTACACCAAGGTACAGAACGAGACAACAGCGCCACACCACATGAACGTACCTCCGGTTACAAATGTACAGAGCAGGCTTCCATTGTGTCCCATGGGATGGGTGAAAGAATGAATGAATATGAACCTTGGTGACATAAAGACTCCCACTGTTAAGTCTGCGATTGATAGATTTATCATTAAGATATTCATTGGTGTTCGGAGGGACCTGGTTCGTAGTATGGTGTAACAGATCAGAGTATTACCAACGGTGTTCATGACAAATAGTACAGAGAATAATACTGTCAGGATAATAGTAAAGGTATCCATTTTAAGTCAAATCACTTCGATAACGATCTATCGTCTCTCTCTCTCTCTCTCTCTCTCTCTCTCTCTCTCTCTCTCTCTCTCTCTCTCTCTCTCTCTCTCTCTCTCTCTCTCTCTCTCTCTCTCTCTCTCTCTCTCTCTCTCTTGGCCACGAGATGGTCTTGTATAGTAGGTTTTGAGTAGGTTTTGAGTAGGTTTTGAGGTATTTCCTATGGATAAAAACCCATGCACGGTATTCTTTAGCACCCTGGCTATATATAGTTCACCACGTAGATATATCATAAACAGAGTACACACAAAGTTCTACACAAGAACAAACTGCCTGAGATCTTTCTTGGTCTCTATTCGTCCAGGGTGTAATTCCTCTTTGCTCGGATCAACTAGACGACGCAGGAAGATCGTCTGGTTTCGTCTTAGAAACTGACGTAAGCCATATATTCGTCGTTCGGTTTGGAATTTCCTCCTTGCACGGTTCCTTTTCTGTGTGTGTGTTTTTCCCTTTCTTTCCCTTTCCTATTCTTCTCTTTTGTTTCACATTTTTCAGAGTAAATAATTCATCCAATATTAATCCATGTGTAAATAATCAATTAAACGCGCGTACTGCGTAAACAGCTCCAAACGTCAAATATTCTTCACCAAATCGTTTCCCGAATGCGATTTACAACTGCATGAGTTCTTGGGAACCCTCACACCTGGACGGCTTAGTCTTACATTGAATTAAGTACTGTCTAGCTCGGTATGGTAGGAAGACTCCTCGCAGTACTCAGCACGTACCAGCTGACTACAGCTGCGTGGCATAAAAGCTTTCAGCGGTCAGAAAACAAGTTAGATTATTCACCGACAGTTACTGCCCAATTCCAATACTAAAATGAGAACTTTTAAAGCTTCTTTTAACTCTGAATACGATGGAACGAAAAACTTGGAACTCCAAAAATCAGTACAGCCAGAACTGAAGGACCAAACGCCACAGAAATGAAAAGGTATCATGAATAACGGTCTAACGAGGTATTGTTTTAGTTTGGTTGATAATCTTATCAACAGAACTATCAGCCACCTGTGAATTAAACAGTTCAGGTTATAATGAAGGAGTGTCGAGCTCAAGCTAGTCTCCATGGAAACGGTTTTATATAATACTGATTAGATGAAAACGAACATCGATTAGAAGTTGGCAGCTCTCACGGAAAACCATGTTTAATGATTTCATTCAACTTAGGGACTATAAATACATACATTGATAAACTCAATTGCACTGGAAACGTTGTAGTATACATTTATACAAATATACAAATATCTAATGAGATGCAAAATTTTAGAAATGCTAAAATACAACTGTTTAAGCACAAAATAGTGCTGAAAAGTATTGTTTTAGCCTTGCTGGATGCGATACTAATCTAAAATTGATGTTTCAGATATATTAGAAGAAAATAAGCGATGTTTCGCACTTTGTATCTCATTAGATATCTTGTATCTCATTAGATATTTGTATAAATGTATACTACAACCTTTCTACATACATACATTGATGTATAAATACATACATACATTGATATACAGTCATTTGCAAAAATTCTGGCCGCTACGAAATATCAATATATCGGGTGCATTATGGGTAATTAAATAATACTATTTTGAGTTTTCTAACAAAATATGAAGCAAAACTTACAAACAACAAACGTAAGACTAAAATAAACATTATACTAAATATTTCTACCAACTTTGCTGGCGTCAGCCCGCTTTAAGGGGAATTTTCAATTATTTAATTACCCATAATGCACCCGATATATTGATATTTCGTAGCGGCCAGAATTTTTGCAAATGACTGTATAAATACATACATACATTGATATATCAAATACATAAATAAATAGTTTACTGAAAACCTTTTATACGATATGTAGTTTGACCAGTGCATGACACATGGAATAATGGAACGGCTTAATTACAATACAGGCTAATGACAGTCTTTTAATTAATCTAAACGCGTGAGCAGTCATAACTTCTTTGCTGCTGTTCCTAACGACTAAACAATGAAACATGATAACAACAATAGACTTACCCATTGTACCATAATAATATGAATGGTATGAAATATAAAAAAAAGTATTTAAAAAAAGAATAAAAACTAGTAAACAAAAAGGAAACGCAAAAAGTAATATATTTAAAAGGCTGCATGTGCTCGCCGCAGACTGCTGTCTGGTTACAGCGCGCGGTCGATCGACTGCGTAATTATAGCCTGCGGTGCTGGCAGCAGTTTGCTTGCATTTTGGAGGGAGAGACAGAGACCGTTCCTTTACGCAGGCTAGAGAGAGTACGGAGAGGCAAGGTAAATATCCTAACCAAGCTAAGATAGCTTTCTTATTCTAAATGAATGTCAAATCTGACCACAACCGCTGACCATGTTAAAAACTAAGGACAGCTGGTTTGTTTGATTATTATAATATTAAACAAATATTAAGAGGATATCAACCTAAGCGTACACGTTCGTGTTCAAAGTGCTTGCTAGCCGCAATATCCAATAATTATTTTGAACATGATACCCCAGGACGTTTTTATGATTCAGGCACGTTTTTGACATAATTAAACTTTAAGAAACCTTTGTAATGTTTTGTAATGATTTATTACAAATTGTAAAAACAAAATATAATAAATTTTAACATACCTATGTTCAACATTGTTTTAGGTGTTTTGTAGACTGCATTGGGCTAGGTTTTAGCCTTTTTTGTAAAACCCCCAAAACAACGTTGGACATAGGTATGTTAAAATTTATTTTGATTATTACAATGTTCGACCCTGTACATGTTTTTTCACTGTATTAAATCGTTACAAAACCATTGCTTGGGCTGCCTGTGGTAGTACAAACTTAGTTCACGTCTAATTTTAAGAGGAGGTTGATTTCAACATCGCGCAGTATCCGCCAAAAGCGCCCAAAAACTCAGTTGCTCCCTGATTTTACTTTACCACTGATTTCATTGATATGCGCCCGACAGAGAAACGTTCCTGGTGCGAACTTGGCGATTCTCTTCCGTCAATCAACACATTTGGCGAGACTACCGATTACAACCAAGGAGCTTGACCCTGGCTAGACTACCGATTACAACCAAGGAGCTTGACTCAATAGGTTTAGGACTCAATAGGTTTAGGGATAGTGATAGCGCTAGGTTTAGGGCTAGGTTATAGGGCTAGGTTTAGGGCTAGGTTATAGGGCTAGGTTATAGGGCTAGGTTTAGGGCTAGGTTTAGGGCTAGGTTTAGGGCTAGGTTTAGGGCTAGGTTTAGGGCTAGGTTTAGGGCTAGGTTTAGGGCTAGGTTTAGGGCTAGGTTTAGGGCTAGGTTATAGGGCTAGGTATAGGGCTAGGTTTAGGGCTAGGTTATAGGGCTAGGTATAGGGCTAGATTTAGGGCTAGGTCTAGGGCTAGGTCTAGGGCTAGGTTTAGGGCTAGGTTTAGGGCTAGGTTTAGGGCTAGGTTTAGGGCTAGGTTTAGGGCTAGGTTTAGGGCTAGGTTATAGGGCTAGGTTATAGGGCTAGGTTATAGGGCTAGGTATAGGGCTAGGTTTAGGGCTAGGTTTAGGGCTAGGTTATAGGGCTAGGTTTAGGGCTAGGTTTAGGGCTAGGTTATAGGGCTAGGTTATAGGGCTAGGTTTAGGGCTAGGTTTAGGGCTAGGTTTAGGGCTAGGTTTAGGGCTAGGTTTAGTGCTAGGTTTAGGGCTAGGTTTAGGGCTAGGTTTAGGGCTAGGTCTAGGGCTAGGTTTAGGGCTGGGTTTAGGGCTAGGTTTAGGGCTAGGTTTAGGGCTAGGTTTAGGGCTAGGTTTAGGGCTAGGTCCAGGGCTAAGTTTAGGGCTAGGTCCAGGGCTAGGTTTAGGGCTAGGTTTAGGGCTAGTGTTAGGGCGCTAGTTTTGTGCCTTGTTCCTGGCTTATCCATGTCACATGACCATATCCTTGAATTGGATTGGCTAATAAACCTTTGACGCAAACGGTAGAAAGAGCAGAGTGCGGTGCAGTCCCCAACAAACAATTAAACTGAGGCGAGTTGATGTAATATATACAATACACTTTCATTATTTGTGAATATTTACATTGACCCGAGGAGACTAAGCAACAGGCAACCCAACCATTTCTTCTGAGGCAAATTATAATAAATAAAAATATATTCGTATGCGCGCGTCTTTTTGATGTTTTTTTTAATGGCTTTATTATTATGGGTTTCCTGTGGTAGAGCGCGCGGCGCTAGTATTATATTGGGCTACCTGTGTTCTTACACACGGAATAGCGCGCGTTTACGTTCAACAAGGTATTGTATGGTTGAGGTGCCTGTGTTCTTACACACGGAATAGCGCGCATTTACGTGCGCGATTCCGTGCGTAAGAACACAGAAAACCCAACATAATACGTATTGAGTATTAAATTATTAAATTATTATTTCGCACGCTCTACCACAGGAAACCCATCAAAAACAGACGCGCGCATACAAATATCATTCTATTTATTACTTTTGGCCTCAGAAGCAATGGTTGGGCTTCTTGTGGCTCAGACTGTGACTGATGAGCCTGCTGTCGTGCACAACAGTGGTATTATACAAAATGCCAATGGCCAAATGCCTTAAATATGTCTATGCATAAAAGCATCATACAACAAAAGGTATATATATATATAATGCAGCGTGATGTCATTGCGTGACATGTGTTTTGTTGGTAAACTGTGTCCTTGAAGCACATTTATCACGTTATCTAGTCTTGCGTGACTACTTTATGCCTTTTGATGCAGTCTAGAAAATGTTTATCACCTCATTGGTTGGCTATTACTTGTACTTGCGAATCTTGCGTAACTATATGAATCTTGCGTTTCTATATGAATCTTGCGTGACTATATGAATATTGCGTCACTATATGAATCTAGCGTGACTATATGTAACTTGCGCTACTATATGAATCTAGCGTGACTATATGAATCTAGCGTGACTATATGAATCTTGCGTGACTATATGAATATTGCGTTACTATATGAATCTAGCATGACTGTATGAGTCTTGCGTGACTATATGAATATTGCGTGACTTAGGCAGCTTGAGTGACACTTCTTTCAAACGACATGGTCTGTGGGACAAGATTTCGTTTACGGCTGGTGTCTCCATTAACTGTAAGATCACGTGATCTTATATTCATTGGAACCACACGAGCGGCTGATTTTCTACAGCGCAATAAATTAACCAAATGACGCCGAAAACGCTCATTGTGAAATCCATAAATAATCGGGTTGACAGCCGAGTTAAACGTTACCATGGCAACTGATGCCGGGTAGGCGATTTGGCTGTTGAGAGACTGGGGCGCGTAGGCCACAAGAAGGAAAATCGTCAGTTCAGGTACCCAGGACAGAATGTAGACCAGGCTGACCGTTAAGACCATCTTGGTGGCTTTCTTGCGTTTGCTTCGCTCTGCGTCTTGATTGTTCACTTGAACAACTTCTCGTTTGAACCACAAAGTGTACACGACCCTCGAGTAGAGAACACACATCGTGGTGATTGGAACCACTCCCAAAACGATGTACGTCAGGGCGCTGTACACTTTAAACGAGTACGGCGCAGGCCATTCCATGTGACAGAACCCAAACGTCTCGTTGTAGCGCTTGACAGCAAAGCCTATAGCATTCCAAGCCACCGAGAAAAACCAACACGAAAACACCAGCGCTTTCAGGTTGTCCTTAGTGATGCTGACGTCGTTCTGGGGCTTCGTCACCGCATAGTACCTTTCGATTGCTATAGCAACGAGGAATGAAGCGGACGCATAGCCACCCATCCAGGCGAAGCTCTCACCTGTGATAAACACACATAAGATATCACCAGCGGTGCCGGTAGGGTGTGTGTAAGCACCCTTAAAGATGAATGTTGGGGTGAAGAACACTAACAGTATCATGTCTGAGATGGCGAGGTTTACGAGGAGATAGTTCATGGGTGTTCGCATGGATCGGTTAAGGAGGATCACTAGACAAACCAGGATGTTACCGCTGACACCCGTTACTGTGACGACAGAGAAAGCGGCTCTGATGACGATTTCAGCAGCTGACAGCATTTTAGAATTGTTAGTTTCAATTCGTTTTTTCAATCAAACAAATCTGAAAAAGAACACAACCATATGAATTTAGACAAATATACTGAATAACAGAGACAAACATCACTAGACAAACAAAATGAAATTGAAAAAGGATGAGCAAATATTAGAATAAAACTGATGAAAAACGTAGACGCATACACATACACAAGCCCCTGAAAGGGCTTTTTAGAGTCAAATGCTGAATGAATTATAGATTCGCGTCGCTCTGTCATCTCAGATTGGATGGCAGTTTAATTTATTGCTAAGTCGTTCATCTTTAACAAACATGTAGGTGTTGCTGGTATTGGCAGTGTAATCACTCATTGATCACGTCCGCACAATAACGGCATCTGCATGCACAGTAGCATGGTTCTCAATCTCGTTTCTGAGTTGTCTAGATTTATACTGCACGCACCTGTACAACTACCAAATGTATTGAAAACAATAAATAATGTTTGGTACTCAGTGTACGTGCATGCAACTAAACTGGAAATACACTCAAAGATTGAGAACCATTTCAGTTATGGCATATGTATTCATGTAATCATCAGTCATCTCAGTCTGATCTAGCTGTTAGTAAAATCCATTTCAATATGTATATAAAAGGTATTTTACTAAGACACACGCCCCAAAGATCTCACTCAAATGAGCTTATAAAAGTAATATATATAGATGTCATGTATATTTTTATACAGCAATATGCAGAAATTCTGATCCTTTTAACTAAAATACACACATATATCAAATATCTACTTTAAATCATGGGATAGCTTCCATGATATTTTTTTCATAAAGCCTCGCTGGCAGACAACTAGAAAAAAATATCAGCGTAGCCATCCCATAATTTTAAGTAGGTTTTTGATATATATGTATTTTAGTCAAAAGGATCAGAATTTCTGCATATTGCTGTATAAGTAATATATATAGATGTCATGTATATTTTTATATAAGTAATATATATAGATGTCATGTATATTTTTATATAAGTAATATATATAGATGTCATGTATATTTTTTCGAAGGCAGCCTTGACCGACAATACTAAAGTCACTAAACTGCAGGCGGTCAAGTACGAGATATCAACTTCGATT